>JAHLKC010000083.1:0-179092 GCA_025449115.1 Chytridium lagenaria
GTTTGTAGAAAGTTGAATAGATTTACGTACACCTCTTCAGTCCTGGATTAAGCCCTCTGCACAATCAGGCCAGCCCCTGGTGGGCTGTGCTATCATCTTTCCCATTTATATTCACTATCGTGTGTTGAGTTTTACTAGCGGGTGCTCTGGTTAGCACGCCGCCGAGGGAGACTGCGATCCGAACCAAGACATTGTCTAAGAAGGTATGAGCCATGGGAATACGCCTCAAGGGCATGATTCCTTCAAAGGTTTGGTCAGTATAACAACCTCTGTTCTATTCTCGATGGCTATGACAGGCTATCTAGTTGCCTGTGAGTGGGAGAGCGGCATGAGCAGGGCCCTAGGTAGATGAGATTGAGATAGGACATGTTAAAACGGCTTATTGCGGCGAATATGACGCCTGGTACACTCCTTGGAGCGGGATGGAATCCCTTCTTGTAGACCCCTTTCCCCTAGTCACTTTAGATCCAGTCTCTAGGCATTTCCCTTCCTTTTTTCCCTTTATTATTAACGATTAGAACGAAAACCACAGCAACTTAAATCCCCGCTGTCACTAAAGGCAGAATAGGGCTTGACTCTTGATCTAGGAGTACTTCCTAGACTCTAGTCTTGTCACCTATTATGTGGTTCTCTACCTCTGTATGCCGGGGCTTAGCAGAGGGGCCATAGAGAGAACTTCACAATGATGCATACCTCGAGGGGAGAAATTACTGGCGACTCGTAGGGAAGTTGCAGTATCTGACGCACACGAGACCAGACATTGCCTACGGGGTTGGAAAGCTCGCCAGATTCGCGTCAAAACCGAGGAGAGTGCACTGGGACGCGGCGCAATACATGCTAGCGTACTTGCAGGGAACGAGGGACATGAGATTGACCTACTTTAAGCAGTGTGGGAATAAGGAGGTAGGGTCCAATGCGACGAATTCAGGTGCAAGTGCGTCAAGCGGGAGTGCGAACGCTGGGCGGTTGGATCCCAAGTGCTTAACGCACAGGTCCACTTTGGGGGTGGCTATTTTACTCTGCGGTGGGGTGGTGGTGGCGTTGAGCAGGAGACAGAAAACCATAGCAGACTCGACGGTGGCGTAAGAAACCATTGCTCTGCAGGGATTGACAAGGGAGGTGTTATGGCTGAGGGGCATGCTGAAGTGGATGGATATGGGGCAAGCAAAGCCGACCATCTTTTGGTGCGATAACCTTGGGGCGGTGAGAAATGGACAGAAGGGAGCAGAGAGGCATCAGATGCGTCATATGGACGTGAAGTATATGTTCCTGCGGGATAACGTGAGGAAGGGTGAGGTGGAGATTCGGCATCTGGGAACGGCGGATATGATGGCTGACATACTCACCAAGGGGCTTTGGCGGCCAATGTTGGAAGCGCATTGAAGAGGGCTCGGGCTGATGAAGGGGAGTGTTTGGGATACAGATCATCAACCCTATAACGGGACAATGTGCAATGGGGACATTTAATGGAAGATATGTGTGACGGTATGAATTTCATAATCTTGTGAAATTCATACAGGTGAGTGGAGGTGGGATGATGTGTGCTTTATTAAAAGGAGCAATAAAGTCTTACATAATCTTGTGAAATTCATACATTCTGGCCATTGTTCCAATTCTGGGACAGTCTGGGATGATGGGATGGCACCAGAGACCTCACCATCACTGCATCACTACTATGCCGCGTTCTCACGCCGCGTTGATCATCACTACCTACCTCTCTAGATTGAGTCCCTGGACTCTTACCTTATCTACTGAGAAACATTGGCTATTAGAACTCGATCCCTCGACTTCTAGGCCTCACCTTGCTTCTAAAGCTAAATCCGAGCGTGTTCTACACACCCTCGTCAAATTTCGAGCTCTAGCTCGTATTTTTCATATTTGACTTATTAAAGTCAATACTATGTAGCGTACCTTTGCGGTGCACTACATTTCTCACAAAAATACTTGTCCCACCACCATAGCTAGGCAGAAATCCGAAGCCAGTGATGGTGTGAGAAGTCAACCAAAACGCACCCTATTGCGGTGCTTGAAAACGATTTAGAAAGGTCTACGCGACCTTTTAAAGTTCAAAAGAGTTTTCGCTTTTAACTTTGTTTTGACGACAAAATCTCTGTCTCCCCTTTATTGGGGGACTTAGAAAATATTTCGAAAATAAAAAGATTTGGTACCCACTATTATAGTGGATACCAAGATCGACACAAACAAATAATAAAGACTTTGACAGAAACCTTTATTGACAACAGTCTACAACTACACAGAGTAAGTGCATTAAGGCTTCCCGACCACTTCCTTACCCATTCCTTCCCCCAGTGTCCCCTTCCACAACGACAAGAACTGGCGGGATCGAGGCAATGATAAAGGGAGGGTTAGCAAAGATTACCCTCGCAAAGATGGGGGGAAAGTCAATAAGACAAGACCCAAACTCACCGGGTCTGGTATCCCAGAGAATGCCCGTCTCTTCCAGATCAAGGCTGGGAGAGACCTTCCCTCCATCACCGAGCGATCCAATGGCATCATCTCGGAATTCCGGGCCACCTGTGCTATCTTTGGGGTCCCGCTCTGCCAGGAGAACCTTAGCCGGTTCATTAGGAATCAGAGGCCTAAAGGGAAGGGACAACTTTCTGAGCCTTACCTTAATGATCAGGAATGCCGCAAGCATAACCTCACCATACTTGACCCTCGGGCTACAGTCGGTCAGCACCAGAAAGTCCTTTCTGGCTCAATGGTGTCAACCCCTCGCCCATCACCGTCCAGGGAAGATCCTGTCTCCAAGAAGACCCCTGCCACCTCTCTTCCCGACTCTCGTTGCTCTGATGTAGCCGGCGCCTCTAGTGGTCGTTACCTCAGCAGTGTCTCATCCCCAATAGATGAGGATGAAGTCGTTCATCCCTCACCAGGGGATATACTAGCTCCTCGCCTCAACAAGCTCAAGGCAGGCCTCAAACCTGCCACCTCTGAGCATCCAAAAGGCAAAGGAAAAGAGCCCCTCCTCAAGCATGAGTATGACGAGGTCTTCCTCCGCCCTTAATCCCTCTTCCTACAAGGAGCTCACTGGTGCTGCTCGCGATCATGCCATCCTCCAACGTCGTGAGGGTTGTCTCAGCCCTCGCACCTTGGTCACGGTCCGTCCAAAGGCACCTACAGCCTCTCCTGATCCCCCACCATCTCCGTGCCTAGAGGACTCCTCGTCCTCTTGCCACCAATCCTACAGTACCAACCCTGGCGAGAAAGAGGCTGGCAGCAATCGATATAACGTCGATGCTGTCCTCTCCCTTGTTGAGCGTTTGAAGAGCCTGGGTATTGAGGTCACCATCAGAGAAAGCAAGCTGTGAAGAGTTACATTATACACATGGCCTATGGCTCATAAGGACATTTTGCCTAAGTCCGTTGAGTTCCGTTATATCCCGCGTCGACGCGTATATTTACGTGTCATATTGAATCCTCCCTTCTATTCCCTTTGGGTTTTTTATATACCTTTTTCCCCACGTTTATAGGGTTTTTATTGAAGGAGATGGCGCGCATATGTGCTGTTTATGTGTGTGTGCATATGTTGTGTCTATTATTTATTTGTATTTTGTGTATTACTTTAATATGAGAGATTCATGATTTTTTTTGTACCTGTTGAATTAAGTAGTTGATATTGAGTTGATCCCCCATCCTCTATCTCACGCGCGTGGCCTTTCTGTGATCTCCCTTCACTCCTTCTTGGATGGCAGCCCACCCCTCTACCCCCTGCCATCTGGTGAAGCCGCAATCCAGCTGTTTGAGGCAGAAGGCTGCGATGGGAGACTAAGGGTCCTCCTCATTGTCAGTGTCCTTTAGCTTAGGCTTGGTTGGCTACGTTCCACCTCTGATGATCCCCAAGCCGGTGATCGACGCTGCAGGCAGGTGATGAGTGAGGTTACCCTATGCCAGCTCGTGAGGCAAAGAGATCATCACCTTCCAAAAGGTGCCATAGCAGGAAGGCAAGGAGGCTTTCAGTCCTCCCCAATCACCAGGAGACAATCTGGTGCTCATATTGGTTTATCAGCAAGGTAAGTTGACATAGAAGATATTAAACACGTTCCTTTCTCCCTTTATTAAGCAAAATCTCGCGATCACTCACCCACACCATCGCCAACAATTAACATCACTTGGATTCAGGAGTACATCCTGTCCCTAGGTGCTCTGTGGACTTGCTCTGCTGGAGCAGCTCCTTTACTCTTCTCCCCTACCCCCTAGTCGAAGCTAGGTAGGGAGGAATGGGTCAAGAGAAGATCACACAACTACTTAATTCAACAGGTACAAATTAAATCAAGAAATCTCTCATATTAAAGTAATACACAAAATACAAAGGGAGGGACGGGTCAAGAGAAGATCACAATGTGAAATCTCTGGGCACGCTCCTTGGACTCTTAGTCCATAGGAGGAGATCACAAGATGTCATTACATGTCTAATAAAGAATAGCAGTAACCAGTCTACTTATTAAAGAGCTATTACACTCAATGTTAGTAGTATGAATTTAAGGTGTGAGGATGAAGTGATTCTAAAGGGGTTTTTTCTAAGGGTTTTCAACAATGCCGATCAATGAAGATACCAGGTTGAAAAAGCTCTAAGGTATGCCTAACTACCATTCTGGTGTCAATCTACAAGACTCTTCCAACAACTCTTTTGTATAACCCATTACCTATGCAAACCAGCCGTCAAGTCGTATTTCCACGCGCTCCCAGGTGGTGGAGTCGTTTCTGGACTCAATAGCATGCATAAGAGGGGGAATAGTGTAGTGTACTTGCCTGTCATTGTCCATGAGCATCAGGAGGGGCTTTGAAGGAGTTCTCATTCAAGAGCATGTCACAACATCCCGTGCCATGGTACACTTTACGACTTAATTAAAACAGGGCCCATTCCAAGTAAGAGGCAGATAGAAAGACATGGTGTCATATAAGCAATGTGGGGGTAAGATCATGCACAAACAGGACAGGGTATGATGATTTTTGTGGGTACAACTTCTCTCTCAGTTTATTATTTATTTTGCAGCTGTAAATAAGTTAGTCAGAAAGGATATAGTAAACAACAAAACAAACAAGAAGCGAGAAAAATATAAACAATAAACACATAAACCCCTATATACATAAGTACTTCTGCCTGTTCCTAACGCGTCCATGTAACTTTAAACAAATACGCATTAGTGATGTCAGTTGTAATTTGACAACAAAGAATCATCATACAAGAGAACATGTACTCTTGGAAATATAAGTGACGCCTATGCTAAGACAGCCATTTATAGTCATTATATCTTTTATTTATAGTAAAATATATCACGTGAAATATAAGAAAACCTTCAATATTTCACAGCAAACATTTGTCTTCGTCGCAAGAATATTCGCTGGTGACGGGCGTCAAAGACTCTGCTAGCTTGTTTCACTTGAGCCAACCTGTGTTGCCATCTCTGGCACCCTTTGCATCCGGAAAGAGCCGCTACGCTAATGACGAGAACGTGGAAGAATTACACCCTCAAACATGGAACACGAGGCAGACGGTGAATTGGCTTCATGGGAAGCGAATCGCACCTCACATTATTATAAGTTTTGAGAGTAAGTCCATCATCTCATTCTTTTGATTATAAACTGTTATTAACTCTTTTTTTTATAGCTAATCATATTTGTGGTAACGAATTATGGGACATGGATGCCTACCGAGCGTCTCTTCTTGGTTTACATACCTCGTCCGCAGATGTCATGAAGTTTTTAGAGGAGGTTGAATACTCAGAACTACGCTAGCTGGACCTTCGTTACCGTTTATCAAAATTCAAGGCCTTAAACGCCGCTCGCTTACCTGATTATTATTATTATTCCCACCACCCTTTCACTTGTATATATTATTTGGCGTGCATAAATAACAACATTTTATACTCACTGTACATACTGTCATTTACTTTGTGTTGGAAACATTTTTCTTTTTCAGCCATTCATGAGTTGCGGCACCATTTTCGTAGTGGCGACGGTGAACGCCTTTGTTGAATTGTCGTGTATGAATAAATCAGACAATTTCAAGCTCATCGCCAAATGTCATAGAAGGGCGTGACATGAAACAGTCTCACCTTCCCCTGACTATCATCATTCGTGGACGTCCATCAGAACTTAAATCGGCAGTGACACTTGCTCCTTGTTGACGTTGTCATCGTTCACCTCTTTTCCTTTTGCAGGAATCGCTTGATTTATCCATTCCTCCGTCCTTCCGTCTTCGTTCCATATGAACTTTGAAGCCACATCATGAGGTACAGCATTCTCAAACGAGATGAGAAGCTCTAACGCCATCATTTCTCTTTCTGCAGCAACACTTGGACCACTCCGGGCTACGGTTTTATAGCAGGATATGGAGGAGAAAATGTGGCTCCAGGCATATCAGACGATCGCTGCATATCCACAATCCGAGACGGAGTTGGTTGCGTTTCTGATAATTATGCTTCTGCTATGGAGATCTGCAACTCAAACCCGGATTGTGGAGGATTCATTTGCTGGGATCAGACATCAGCTGATGCGGTGAAGAATTGCTACCCTCTTTTAACACCGATGCGGCTTGGTGTTATTTCATCGGCGACTCAGAATGCATATGTAAAGCGTGAGTTTTTTGTTTCTCTAAAGTTCGTTATTTTATCGTTATGGGATGTTGATGTTTTTATTTTAAAAAAAAAAGAGGGAGCGTTTGTGGTAATCAATAACGCACGGTCTGTTCCGTTTCCGATTTCCGACTCTTCGTTACCATCTCCACCACCACCTTTGCCTCCTCCACCTGCTGCTGTCCCTGTTGCCCCGTCAGAATCTCCGATTTCCAATGCATTCTCTCAATCCCTTCAACCCAGCCAAAACGACGACGTGCGCTCTACGACAACAACGGAGCCCGTACCAATCGAGTCTACTACTTCCGCGGGATGGTCATCTTCCATGTCTTTAGCACAAGTCACAACGGCATTGCTGGCTGCACCCAATAACATCCCCGTCAATTCTTCAACCATCGCAACCGTTGAATTGAATGGCTCACCGATTCAGACACCCGAAAGCGCATCTAGAACCAACTCATCGTCTGATTCCAACACCATCATCGCTGTCGGAGTTGGTAGCTTTGCTGCGCTTTGGGAGTAGCGGGAGCCATTGCGTTTGCGGTTTTTCTCAAACGCAGAAAAAAGAAAAAAGCCGATTATAGCAAGAACGAGAATGTTTCGGTTTCCGCTTTTTCTTACCCCACGAAACCTGCCGGACGGGATTCTCCTGCATACACCATCGATAACGCTGCCCGTGGGCAAAACTTCGCTGCTGCGGAATATAGCGGTGCGTTGGGAAGTGTTAATGTCATGAATGACAGCGTTTCACCTCCTTTCTCTGTTCAATCAAGTTCTATGTTTGCGGCGAGTACTGTTGTACCGTCTCACCGCAATTCAATGGCACCACCTTACACGCCTCCTGAGGCTTATGAGAGTTCACAAAGCGTTTCGTCGTCAACCGATGTAAAGGAACCGCTTTCATTTATTACCTTACATTCATCTTCGTTGTCGGGGTCAGTTTTTCCCGAAACTGTTGCTACCCCTTTGAGCATGTCTAGCAAAAGCGATTACAGTCTTGAAGCGGAAAGTGACGAATTACATCCTCAAGCATGGAATGCGAGGCAGACGGTGAATTGGCTTCACGCCAAGCGTATAGCTTCTCATATCATCACCGTCTTTGAGAGTAAGTTTTTGGGGTTACTTTCCCATCGGTTGCCTTTTTTTATTATCAGTGTAAAGCTTACAAATCTTTTTTTTACCTCCTGTAGCCAACCGTATTTGCGGAAAAGAACTTTGGGATATGGACGCCTATCGTATTTCGCTTTTAGGTCTACATGCTGCATCCTCGGACGTTATGAAATTCTTGGAGGAGATTCAAGTACTTCGAAGTAGATTTACTACCGCGGGTCCTGCTTTACCTGTTTATCAAGACTGATTAAAAACCTGATGACATACGATTATCTTTATTTCTTATTTATACAATTTGACTCAATCTTAAATACCACGTTCTTACCTGTAATATTTGTCTTTTCACTCGACGCGATTTCGCGTATCTATTTAAAGTAGAGAAATTATTGTTTGGATACGCATGTAAACAATAACTGCAAGAGTAGCTCTTGTAAGCATAATTATTTTCATGTCTTTTCAAAATGAAAGAATTATACTTTTTTTCATCGCTTTCTTGTCTTTTTCAAAAGGGACGATCTTTATGATAAGAACGGATACCGTGTTTCGTTACTTGGTTCGTCCCGCAAGTTAATAAACGTTTTGGAGGCAGAGGATAGATGCGCCCTTAAAAGTCGTAAATTGCTTGTACGTTTTTTCGTACGCCTCTTGCATGTATGGTTTCCTTTGTAGTTCAGACGTAGCGTCTCATCACTGCCTCATGTTATAAATGTTTACGAAAATCCTTGATTTCCCTTACTTGCTTTGACAAATAATAAAAACACTCCAAAACATCACGTAAGCGCGTGTGCGTGTATGTCTTCAGCACGTAAAATATCTCTGCCTTTCCACCCTGCTCAATTTGTCTTTCATTTTATTTTATTTTTAAACTTTAACATCGAAAAATAACACCGAAAAACAAGCTTATCTTGTGGCCAAGATGGCTCAATTAACAGGTTTGTCTATTTTGTTTCAGCTTTTATGCGCCAAGGCTCAAGATGTCTTTTTCACACTTTCAAATGTGTTTTTAACCCCTTAAAAAAGAAGAGAAAAAAGGTCAATTAGAAACGACGGCCTTCCGCTGTCGTAGTGCTGGACTCTTGTAGATTTAGACTTTATTATATAGAAAAGGAGGGACTCGGTCGATACCTTCGATCCTTCCTGCTTTCCCGCCCGCTCGCGTATTCTCTTTTCACTTTGTTGTCTCGTAAAAGTTAACACAGTTCCAGTATGAGGTATGTTCCGCACGATCTAATTTCATCCGTTAGCCTCCATTAACGTTTCAAAGTGGAAGAAACCAGTTAAACACGCCTGGCTACGGCTTGATCCCCAGCTTAGGTGCTGAAAACAGGCGACCGGATATACAGGATAGTCGCTGTATTGGAAAAATCGATGATGTAGCTGGAGTCGGCTGTACTGCTAGGGATTACACCTCCGCCATGAACATTTGCAACGATAGAAACGATTGTGGTGGTTTTGTTTGCTGGAACACTCTTAGAGGAAATTGCTATGTGTTCACACTTCCACTCCATCTTGGCGGTGCTGGAGGCTTTGGAAGTTCGCAAAACGCTTACATAAAAGGTAGTTTTATTATTTACTGTTTAAGGTCTTATAATGATTCCGTTGCTAAAAGTAATAAAATAGTGGGAGCTGAGGTTGTGCAGAATGGTGTGAGCTCTACGCCATTCCCACTCCCGTCTCCGTCGCCTGTGCCGGTCCAGCCACCACCGGTCCAGCCACCACCGGATCTCCCGGCCGATCAGCCTCCTTCAGATTCTCCCTCACCCCCGATCGTGGATCAACCGTCTTCAGAAGTTAGTCAGAGTGGAGATGTGTCCGTCCTTACAACCACAGAAATATCAGATGCAGAGTTGATTGATGAGTCGGCAGGATCCTCGGACATATTGACTTCCTTATCGGGGGGCCGCACCATGACGGCACTGCTGGTCGCGCCGGATGCTGTCTTTAGGAGCTCGAGTGGCGCACTATTGGGACCTGACGCCACATCTGGATTAAACGGCGTGGCTAACTCTGGAATCGTTTCGACAGGTGGTGCTTCATCATCTGGACCCAATACATTCGTCATCGGAATCAGCAGCGTTGCCGCCGGCATTGGTGTTATTGGGGCTATCGTGTTTGCTGTTTTCCTCAAGCGTAGGAAGACAAAGAGCGTTAACCCTGTTAAGCCAATGCCTCTTTCTTACTCCACGCCCAAATCCAGCACTCCTCCCACTCAACTCAACGGAGGTGGTTTCGCATCAACTTACGCAACCGTACCTGTTGGATATGGATATGGAGGCTCACCAAACACGACCTCCCACAATGTCGTTCACACAAACGCTGTCGTTGGAAGCTTTGCCGCCAGGGAGCGCAGTGTTACCAACATAAATCCCGCTCAGGTCGCTATGCCTGCGCCCATGTCCAAAGCTGCTGAAGCCTTTGCCGAGAGATCGCGCCACTCTCCTTCCCCGACCCATGGCCAATCCAGCGCACTGTTTTCATCTGCCACCGTCGCCTCGACCCCAACGTACCAACCTATCGCCTACAACGCGAGGCCAGAGAAGGAGTTACAACACACTGTTCAGCATAGTTACAACCAAGCATACGCTCCGCCGACCCGCATCTCGGTAGTACCACAGTATTCCCCTCCGACATCTTTACACAACGTTACCTCGCCAGATGTCAAGGCACCATTGCCTTCTCGTGGTCCAATGGTACCCTTTGACCAACCTCAACCACCTACACGTGCAGCTTCTTCTGGAGCGCCTATCGTGGCTGCTGCTGGACCCACAAGCCTCTCCAAGAGTGCCTACATCAGTCAGGAAAACGCGCTAGATGTTCACCCTCAAAGGTGGAACACGAGGCAGACGGTGAACTGGCTCCACGGAAAGGGTATCGCATGTGATATCGTCACATTTTTTGAGAGTAAGTTTTAGTCCTCTTTGGACAAATAGTTCAGTTGACTTATTCTTACTTTTTCTTGGTTGCAGCCAACCGCATTCGTGGAAATGAGCTTTGGGATATGGACGCGTATCGAGTTTCACTTTTGGGTTTGAAGGCTTCGTCCGCAGAGGTTCATAAGCTACTGGCGGAGATTCAGATTCTGAGGGATGAATTTACTTCTGCGGGTCCCGCGGGTCCCGCTTTGCCTGTTTACCGAGATTAAAAATGATTCTTAGTTTCTGTTTCTTTACCTCTACTTTCTTTGACGATATCTACATTATAGATGGATTTATTAATTCTCGCAAAAGTTAACCATTTTATCTCTTTTAACCTCCATTTTTACCCTCTCGCCTGAATAACATCTCCGTAAAATAAATAATTCAGTTCAGTCCTTTTCCCATATCTTTTATATTTTTATGTAGCCTTTATATTTATTTATTATTTTTTACCTGGCTTGCAGGCCGCAGAAGCCAACAAGTGCGCCATGCAGCGGGACAGAACTTTTAGAAATGTAAAAAACTGAAGCGGCGGCAGTACCAATATAATGTTGGCCAAATATGAATCAAGACTGGTTAAAGACAAAGAGAGCAAAGAGCTTAAGAAGAATGAATATCCTTGTAATTTTCGATATATAAACAAGATAGATGTGCAGCAACATGGAAAGCCCGACATTTCCTTCCCCAACCTTCCTCACGTATCCCATCCTTGTCCCCTTTACCTTACCCTCACAACAATAGCATCATGATCCGTCCCATGAAACGACCTCGCCCCATCTAAAACCTCCGCATCCACAAAACACAACTCCTCCTCCGTCCCCGGATCCCTCACCAAAAACCCATCCGTTTCAGGATCATACCCAACAAGCACAACATAATGACCCATAAACTCGTCCTTCTTCTGGCCAATCAAGGACGAGGAGGATTGTGGTGAGATGACGGGTCGTAGAGGAGGTGCCATAGAGACAGGTGCGGAGACGGTTGGTGAGGGTGTGACGCCGGGGAATGTGGAGGAACGTCGAACTGGTTCACTAGCCCTTCCTGTGACGATGACATCAGTTGCAGGTGGACCGGTGCGCTCGAGGGAAGTAGCTGGAGAGAGGAGCGAGGGTGAGGACGCGCGTAATGGATGGTGGTGGTGTAAGTTTGTACCCGTATTTCTGGTAAGACTTGCGTGTGGCATCCCAAACACAGGTGAAGCTGAAGCGCGTCTCGCTGCAATGCTATTGATGGCAGTGATGGGAGCATCTTCAGGTAACGATGTTCTTCTGCCAAAAAGGCGCGCTTCAGCCGCACCTGACAGAAGATTGACGTGCGCGGTAGAGATTTGAGGGCCACGCGGTTCAGTGGCAGACGCGGTGCGCTTGATATCTGGGGGTGTCGTGCCGGAGGGAGACGAAGAGGATGAAGAGGATGGAGACCATGGGTGAGGTTGAGGTACTTTTCCACCTCCATCGTTTGGGCTTGAAACAGGGGTATTGGGGACAATAGCTGAGACAGCTGTAGCAGGGGAGAGAGTTAAAGGGGACGGTGGGGTACGGGTGCTAGCCCAAAGGACGTTGAAAACGCTATTGACAAATTCTGATGGTGTTGCTATAGAGGCTTTGCGCGGTGATGGGGGTGGGGCAGGGAGTGGAGGTGCGTCATCCGGGAAGGTGGTAGAGGTGGGGGATTCAATTCCTGGACCTTCAGGGTCGCTTCCCTCGCCATCGTCTGATGAATCCAAATTTTGGACAGAGGAGGCGAGGGGCGAAGGAGCGACGGAAGATGCAATAAAGGCACTGGCGAGTTGAAGAGGTTGAAAAAGAGATGATGGGAAAGCCCAAGAAGATGACGAAGTCGAAGTGCTGGTGGAGGAAACGCGGCGCTTTGTCTCATCCATATTGGCTAAGTTTGGGAGAGACGTATCCTGAGATGGTGGGGAGGTGGTGGTGATGGCGGGTGGCAGTCTGGAGCGCGACAAAGAGGGGTATGTCGATCCTACAGGTGTGGAAAAAGCAGAGGCTCGACGAGGCGAGCCCGCCTCTTGACCTCGTTGATGCGGTGGCGCCAGAGTAAGAATAGGGGTGGTAGGAGTGGCAATGGATGGCGCGGATTTTGTAAGGGACATCGCAACGCCGAATGGAGATAGAGTTGAAAGGCTTGAGGGCCAAGGAAGGTTTGAAGTCGAAGTGGGAACAGGGGCGGGGGGCATCGTTGGACCGGATGTGGATGGTGTGTTGACATTGAAATTGGGTTGTGAAGATTGCGGCGTCACGTTGTGCGAAGGTCCAGGCACTACCACGGGATTGTTTCCATCGGCCGATGGCTTTACGGAAGATTGAGTAGAGGAAGTGGACGAGATCGACGAGGACGAAGGAAGTCGCCCTCTAGGCTGTCTAAAAGGAGATGCATGTACTGGAGACGAGACGGGAGTAGCTACACTTTGACCCATCATGGGAGGGAGAGCCGTGGAAGCCCGAGGCGACGACGTGACAGACGACACGGCAGACGAAGTTGTCGAAGACATTGATGATGATCTTGTGGCATCTAACGAAAGCGGTGGTGGTCTATTTGATCCTTTACTATCTTTATGCATCCTAGGCGGTGAACCCAAAAGGCTGACAATAGCGGCAGGGATAGCTGCCGCGGCTGCCACAGCCTCTACCACCGGTGGTAGAATACGCTTCGACGGCGCATCTCCTGTGAAAACCGTATTCTGAATACCTGACTCTGCTGTCGTGTCAAGCGGTGCCCCGACCAATGTTACGGATTTCTGGATACTACTTGATGGGATCACGGGTCGATTGGGTGGAGGGAGATGCTTGACAGATGCCGGGGTAGAGATGAGGACTTGACGAATTCCAACACCAGGCGGAGATCCAGGTAACGGCATTCCTCCTTCAGAAACGTTCGACAGCCTCCGTACCCATGGGGACGAAGCTGGCCCCGTCATGGGTAAGTTAAGTAATTGCGGCGAACTTCCTCGTTGCGATGCATTTCGAGGACTATGCGAAGAGAATGACGAGGTTCCGTCATTATAAGCTTCTGCGACTCTTAAAGTCTTATTTGTTATCATATCTTCTACCGTGCTCTCTCTATCTTCCGAGACAGGCGGTAGCGACGCCGAAGATTGAAGAAATGTAGGATCACCCCCACCTCCCAGCCACATTAGAAAACTAGATATCATCCCACTCACAGTCACATCTTCCTGAACCCCCGAAACCACAACATCAGGAGCAGTAGTCTGCAACAATGGGGTCCGTTCGTCAACTGGGTTGGAATGACTATTATGTCTACCCACTCTACCGACACCTGCGGGAGCACCGCCATTACTAAAAGCCACTGACCGCACCCGCATGGATTCCAAATTATCGGCCGACTCGAAAAACTCTGAACGCACACGGGTCGATGAGGAAATACGAGGTTCCGCAACAACTTGTGTCGTTTCCACGCGTTCGTCATGGCCCTCCACTAACGTGTCACTTTTTTGACTAGGAAAACAGCAGCACTGATCGAAAACACCAGAATCATCACGTTGCCGATTTGATTCAAAAGCGCCTCCAAATAAACCGTTCCCATGTCCAAACCACGATGGCTGCGTACCCGACCCATTTACTTGCACCTCTCCTCTGTCAATCCGCCGTGATGTAGTTGTTGCCACAGTTGGCTGTCTTTGTTTGAACGACGGCACGACCAAAAAGAGAACCACAACCGTTTGCGGTACCAGCCTTCTTCCTGTATTTAAGAAAGGCAGGGACAGCGGACGACCGTGAACATATCCGGCATTTAAGCTTGGTGAGATTGACGAGGATGATGATGGCGTAGCGCTCGGAGAGAAGAAAACGACGAATGTCATCCATTGAGAGAACCATTGGCACAACTCTGACGCCAGAATCCTGAGCTTCCGCAAAAGAGTATGAATCCGACGACGATCGACGGATATGGTATCTTTGTAGAAGTGCTTTGCGGAATGGTGGATATTGACGCCGATGTAAGAGGTATAGTAAGCTATATTACACTGTCAGTCAAAGCAAATCTATATGAAAGTATGATGGAGACATGAGGAAAGGACGAGGTGGGGGTGCGAAATCCGCCACCAAAAACAGAGTCCAGAGAAGGGAATGAAGTTGAGAGAGCAAAGATTAAGCAATAATAGAGGGGAAAGTAACCCACTAAAGTCATCGATGCCAAAGTGCCTCATCATGTAGGCAAGGTCTATCGTCCAAACAGAGTCTGCCGATCCCGAGGCATCCAGGAATTGCCTCAGATTGTAAGGATGAGTTATCGAAGGATCGTCGGCTATAAGGCCAGAAGAGTAAGCTGCTGCTAGTACCATAGCAAGGCAGGCAAGTCCACAGTCCCACTGGTCTAACTGTGTGAGATGAGGGGTGGAGGAGACAAGACGCGGCATGGCGGCTGGTAGCCTACGCTTGCTGATAATGCCGACCATGGTAAGCAGAATCTTCCTCGTTTCAAATCAGGTTTAAGACTGTCTTAACAGATGACTGCCAAGGGAAAGCAGGAAATGGAGACTGTGGGAGGACGAGAGGGCTGAATGCTTTTTTTGTGGAAAAGGCAACAATCAGTGTGAAACCGAACAAACAACGGCCCATGCGGTTTTGCCGTGTTGCTTCATTGATATATAAAGGCAATAGAAGAACGACGAGAAATTCATTAATGAATTGCGGTGAAAAAGGTACAGAGTATGGTATCTGGATGATTTATTTGCAGAGCAAGGACTAATGTCTAGGGAGATTTTGAACTTCACTTCCATACACCGTTTTTATGAGATAATTTAAATGACTTTACGTTTGCTTATAAAGGTAACGCGGGGGAGAGCCGCAACTTGCTCACGTTTACCAGGACACGAATGAGCGAGCAGTTTATTGCATGTACTTCCCTTCCCCTTTGAAAGAAAGAAACTGGCACAACGACACTACAGAAATAATAAATATATTGAGGTTCTTTCGCACCATTCCCATTTCGTTCTAGTGCAAAATTTCTGAAGTCAAAAAAAGCAAAAGGTCCGCTTTCAGGTTTGTAAGATCAAGGAACTGAGGACGGAGTCTTGAGGCGGACTCTAACTCAGCAACATGTTGAACTCTATAAGAAAGTCTCTGGGATTCAGGAACTTTCCTCTGCAGGAACTCGAATCGGATGAAGAGAACAGCAGGGAGTCTGGGGTTGAGCACAATGTGGAGAACTCGCAAGGACAGTTTTCGGACGAGCCCGAGCAGGATTCGAATGTCTATGACGATGCGCCATCCCCCTTTAAGAAAGTATCTCAGATACCACAGCCAGAGTTTAGGAAAAGGATTCCAAACAGGAAGCATGCTGCATCAACACGCAAGCAAGCAACCTCACCTTACGCGAGGCCCGTCATCACTTCAACCCCCATGCCGCTGAGGAAAGCTCGTGCTGATATATCTGGCACTCCTGCATCTTCTCGGGAGCTAGTTTGTTTGGATTTTTAAAGGCCATTGCAAGTCCAGCCATGTCTCTTCTCACCAACATCAGTCCGACAAAGCAGAGCAATGTTGGGGCGAGGATGTGGAGGGCATGCAGGAAGAAGCCATGGGGGAGGAGGAAGAAGTGGAGGAGGAGGTAAACGAACTTGAAGATGACGAGGACGATGTTCGACCCGTTCGAAAGCTGGCAACTCCTTATTTGAAAAAGGCTGGCAAGGCTCCTGTTGAGGTTGACGACGATGTCATTTTGATTGACGATGATTTACCTTCAAAGCCTGCACCGCGACCGTTAATGACACAGAATTCCCCGGATGGTCCGCATAAATTCATCAATCAAAATGTGTTTGCCTTGCCGAAAACTCCTGGCCCTCCACTTTGAAGACTTTGCCTTCTACATCGAACAGAGCTCCACTCGCCGCTGCTGCATTGAGCGACTTCTCCTCCTTGGCCAGCAACAAGTCTGCTTTTTCTGGACAGTCCGGCCCATCAGCTGGAAAGGAGCTGCCTTTACATTGGCCTTCATCCTTTGAATCCTCCTCGTCTAACTCCAACCTCACTGCCCCGTCTCCCTTCACTGCATTTATGTCAGGCTCTCAACTGCCATCATCCACAGACACTGATTTGGCCAGAAATCAATCGGGTCTCTCTCGTAACGCTTCCTCGGCAATTACAACCGCAAGGAAGGATTTTTTTTTGCTTGGAGCCACACCGCAGCAGCCGCAACAATCTTCTGGTGGATTGTTTTCTATAAATTCGAAAGACTCTGGTGCTGCTGCACCTACATCCGGTGCCGGGTCTAAAGAAAGGGCAGTGTCTCCAACGCGCAAGGCTTTTGTGGAGCTAACTGAGTTTCTGTCGAGGAGGGGTGGAAAACCTCTTTCTGCCGATGAAACTCAAGAAATTCAACGCCTCCTTTCTCAAAGTACAGGTAATCTATCAGTGCATAATCTTCTTTATTGCCTTTTTTGAAGACTTTAAGGAGACTTGATTTTGACTATTCTAAATTTAAGGGACCAATGTCACTCTGCAAACTCCAGTTACGAACGCGAACAAGTCGTTCGCAATGTCAGTTTCAGATCTTAACCCTCCGACCAGGACGTTTTCCCAACCTTTATTTCAACCTTCTCAGTCCACATCTGTAAGCTAAACTGCGCCATTTGAAGATTCTTTCCTTTTTTAAAATTTAATATTAATTTTTATAATGATATCTTCCTCTTGCTTGTATAGCAGCAGCTCAGCCGTCAAGTAGGTTCGCATCAGTCGCTATTCAATTCGTCATCCGCCTCCAACAACGTTTTCTCTGCTGGGTCTGTTTCCTCAATCGCCGTTGCAAGTAGGCCGTCCACGTCTTCCTCAACTATTACTGCTGCGAAGGCCCGCGCTCGACGTCGGCAGTTTCAGTACTTTGGCGCCTCGCTGGGGTACAACCAGAATCCCTACCGCAAGCGTCCAGCTCTCGCAGCAGATCAAGCACCGTCTTCTTCCTTTGCCTCGGGATCGATTTTTGGCGCAGGGCGAAGCGATGTTATTGTTCAACCTCCGCAAAAGAGAACGGAGTCGTCAGCGAAGAGACCTAGAATGCAAGATCAATCTAATGGTATTGTTGTCTTGGTCTTTCCCTCTGCATTCTATTAAGTGAAATTAAAGACTAACAAGTCTTAAAGATCAAGCCGCGCAGCTCATCTTGAATACTTTAGACGACCTAGCACCGCCGGTATGATTGCTGATTTAAAAAACTATAATATGCCAGTAATGTTAACGCTTATACTATGCTGTAGCCGACGTCGTTGCTTCCCACCTACACGGATAAGGCTTCACCAATCAACCCTTACGAGAAGGATGTTTTTGCCCCGACAGTTGTGCATCAGGTCAGTCCATTGCGAAGGCTGGAGAGATTTTGAGTCTTATTATTTCGTTCTTAGATTCCTAAGCCCCCCGTATTGCCGAAAGTTAATTCAATTATTCGTGAGGTCAAGACGGCCATTGCACCGCCTGAGTCCAAATCTGCCCTTTTGAAGGCAAAGATTAGCGAAAAACCTAAGAGCGGTACACCTGCAAGACCTCCGGAAAGGAATGTGTAAGTGCTATGATCTCGTCATGAAAAATTAAATTATAACTATTTGATTTTATCTACCATATGCAAGACTGATATCTGACTTTTCTTCTGCAGCGGCGTTTTGAACACATCCACAAAGGCTTCGCCAGCACCAACTTTCCCGCTCGTATCGTCTCAGGCATCGGCTGGGCCTTCTTCTTTCCCAATGATTTCTTCAGAGGCTTTAAGCGTGACCAAATCGCCAAAAGTCACTCCAGTGACGGTACCCTCAAACTCTTCCTTCCCTACACAGAAGCCTTCACCTATCTCTGCTTTTTCTTTCGCGTCCTCCAACAATGTGAATCCGTCAGCAAAAGCCGAGAAGGAGGCAACACCTGTGGCGGCGATACCCCTACCGAAGCCATCATTTTCATTTACTTCGTTGACCCCGAAGCCTACGGATGAAGAGGTATTCACTCTAATTTTTGAGTGTTAATTGTTTTTAGACGAAGCCCACGGTTGCGCCGACTATCCCTACCTTCCAGTTTTCGGCCCCGGTAAAATTAGAGGTTTTGACTTTACAGTTTTTGAAAAAACTAATACCTCTGTATAGCCGTTGGTTAGCCAAAGTAAAGGCACGGAATTTAATTTTGTCGAAATTCCGATTTCGCCTCTATCACAGGCTTTAAAGGCTTTCGAAAGAGAAATTGATTCCAAGCCTCTACCTAATTTCGATTTTAACAAGACCGCTAGTGCCATTACTCCTGAGAGGTCACCTCTTTCAGAGTCATCCCGGTCAAAACTTTTGGAGACTACAAAATCAGTTACGGCCGCCTTTTCTCCCGAGAAGCCGTTCACCTTTGTGCCCACCGCCTCTAAGTCGGATTCGGTTCAAATGCATTGGGGAGCGCCTCCCGCAGCGTCCAACAGTTTCAAAATTCCCGGTACCTCAGCTCCTGGGCAGTCCAGCACCCCCGCTTCTGTCCCGGCTTTCTCGTTCAGCTTTGCCAAGGCTGGTGGCGATGACGCAAAGGGAACAGGGTCACCGACGCCCCCGCCTCCGACGCCCATCGCGGCTCCGACGACTTCACCATTCTCCTTGCCTCCTTCGGCAACACCTTTGGGGGGATTTGGAACTGCGAAGCCGGAGAAGAGTGTTGTTCCTGGCTTTACGCCGGTGTATACCTTCGGACTCAGCACAACTAACAAAGTTGAACCACCGAAAGACGACGTTGCTTCTGCTGCTGCTGCTGCGGATGCTGCACCCACTGTCCCTGCGAAATTTAATTGGGGGCGGCGGGTGGAGCCGGTTTGACCTCCAACGTTACCAAGGGATGGAGCTGTACGGTGTGTCTCATATCGAACAAGTCTGATGACGCTACCTGTATTGCTTGTGGCACAAAAAAGGCAGAGGAGTCGTCAGCTCCTTCCTTGTTGAAGCCAACTGCTTTTAGCTTTGGTATTGCAACACCTAAGACGACCTCTCCTAAGACCGAGACTGAATCCAGCGAGGAGGTGAAATCTGAAATAGCGGCTTCGAAGTTTAATTGGGGATCCGCTGGAGTTCCCAAGCCGGCAGCGCCGTAGGGTGGTCATGCGCTGAATGTTATGTGGGGAACAAGGCGGAGGCTGCCGTTGTGTGTCCTGTAGCACCCTAAACTGGTTCGGGAGGAGATATTGGAATGAAGGAGGAAATTAATCACCAGCTGCACCTCGGCTCTGCGGCCGGTGGATTTAACTGGGGGTGCTGCAGGAAAGGCTGCACCGGTTAATACGGGGTGGAACTGCTCTACCTGTTTTACTCGTAACAAGGAAACTGATTGTAATTGCGCATCATGTCAGGCTCCCAAGCCTGGAGTTAGCTCTTCTGCTCCAGCCACAGCAAGCTCAGGATTTTCTATGCCCGTTCCGCCCTCGTCAGCGTCTGGGTTCTCGTTCGGTGGAACTCCGACTTCTGCTGCATCCGGGTTCTCGTTTGGCGATGCTTCAACTTCTAATCCATTTGGAAACCTGCCTACCACCGGGGGCTTTTCGTTTGGGAAAGTAGCTGCTGAAAAGAAAGATGCACCTGACGCTGCCGTCGAAACTGCGGCTCCTTTGAATCCATTTTCGTTTGGAGGTGTCAAGCCTGCAACTGGTATTGCCTTTAAAGTCACGGAGAACAACGATAATGATACTGGCAAAACTGATATAAAGGCAGCGGCTCCAGCATTTTCGTTCCGCGGAAATGCTGGCGCCGCCGCCACTTCGTCGTTCGGGTCCCTGAATGGCAGCGCAGCGACGACCCCTTCATTTGGGTTTGGTTTAAATGCTGGCCAGAACAACACAGCCCCTACGTTTGGATTCAAATTTGGAGGTACTGCAGATGCTGCATCTTTGAACCCTCAGGCTGCGCCGTTTACGCCGCAGGGATCGTCCTCAAGCTCGTCAAGCTCTGGGTTTAGTTTCGCTGGGATGAATGCACCCCAAGGTATGTGCCTGTTTAGTTTCATGGTGCATTGTTGTTAACGCGAATTTTTATTTTACCTAAGTCTCGACGGCAAGCGGCTTGACCACTGGATTTGGCGTGCAGTCATCTTCACCTTTTGGAGGAAGCGGAGCTCCACAGTTTGGTTTTGGAGCAGCGGCAGGGCCTACTGGAGAGCTGAAGAAAGAGGATTCCGCAAAGCCTAGCGTTGGATTCCAATTTGGGTTGGGCCCAAAAGCCGAGGATGCTGAGCAAAAATGATCACTTCTAAAAGGACCTTTTTTTTTTTTTTCTCTTTTGGGTCTGGTTTTTCTTTATTACTGAGCTTTGTAGTTGTGCTTGCAGCGACAATTATTTTCCCTTATTGTTTTGTACCTCTTTAGGTGATTTCCTTTTTTTGTGTTTTTTTCCTGGCTTAATCACCAACGTAGATAACTTTTTTTTCTCTCCGCAAGTGAGATATTGTATTAGATTTGAGGCCAACTTTTTCTTTCGTTCCTTTTATTTTGCTGTTGAGGCCTATATACTTGTGAAGTGGCGGGCGTTTAGCTGATAACTTTGTCCAACTGTGCAGTGACTACCTATATATATGGAAAATAAAGGATAAAGATGCTTTATTTCTATAATTAAAGCGAAGAATAAGTATTCACTAGAGTAAGGTATAAGACGGCATTTTTAGAAAGAGCTGCGAAAAACGGCGTAGCGTCATAGTTGGTTGGGATAGGCAAAACTAAGAGCCTTGTTAGCGGGAAAGGAGGCGTTCAAATTGATCGTAAATCTGTTTGTTCTTGTCGCCGAGAAGACCGTGGAGATTTTCTAGTGTGCGATGCTTTGATTGCTCGCGTGCATTGTACCTTTTTTAAGATTGAAAAATAGGGGGAAAAGACAGGTCATTTCAAGAATGGCGTGGGAAGTAAAGGATATACAGGAAAGGTATGGAGGGGGAAAAATGTATTGAAAAATTATTGAGGAGCAGAATAGGAAAACAGTCAAACTTACGCTTTTACATTTGTCAATAATGCTGTGAACTTAGACAGAGTTAGGATAAATTCTTTTTAAGATCTAAAAAACTTACATCATCATACGACAAAACTGCTCTTGCATTCCGGAAAAACTCTCTTCCATCCACCGATTGTACAGAAGATCCACTGGCTCCCTGTCCCGTCAAATCACCACCCAAACCGTGCGAATCAAAAAACAGGCCTTGTGAAGCCCCAACAGACGTAGATGCACCCAACCCAAAATTATATGACACGGTTGAGCCACCTCCCGCACCTCGAATCAGTGGGTTCTCATTGCCAGAGCTATCAAGACCCGAAAATGAAACTCCTGATGACTTTTTAGCTCCTGGTGTGGGTGAGATACCACTGGGCGAGTCTCTTCCATTAAAGCCACCAGGAACAGGGCTGCGAGAGGCTTGGCGACGAACATTGTCGGACGAGCTCATGTTTTTTAAGCTCTTTCCTGTGCCAAATGAACCTAGTATATCGTCTACTTGTCTGGTTTGAATTAGAGTTCAACAGTGAATTGAAATGGTTTCTATATGAAATATCAGCACCGCATACCTGTCTGGAGACCCAGGGTATGCTGAGGTGGAGCTTCGATTTAAACGAGTCGTGCTGTCACCAATGACTTCAAGTAAAATTAGAACAGAAAGTAGTACTTTTTTCTAACATCCATCGCCACTCCGATTCAAAATCTAGCAAGTTGATGAAATAAAAATGCGTGTATATGTGAGAAACTCCAGTACGCGACAAAGTAAAGGGAAATCGAATATAATTAGTAAAAGTTTACCAACCTCTGCTTCCCCACTGCTTACATCTGCCGTGTAGGAAAGAGCGCTTGCTGGCGTGGGAATGTATTAGTCACAAATAACCGGAAACACTAGAACCACAGGCAGTGCAAGGTTTACCTTGTATTCTTTTTAAGTCATTGACTTCGTTATCATCACTCGCCAAAGAATCCATGACAGCTTGCTTGAACGAAGCTAGCTTTGAAACCGCCCTACTCATCTCCGCAATCCTCTTGTCCCCTCTCGCCACCTGAGCCTCAAGTTGACCCACACGATGGTTTAAATCCTAATTACAATACTTGATCAATAAATGAATCCAATATTCACCATTCCAACCTTTACTTCAGCCTCCTTACGTCCCAGCTCGCCCCGCAGCTGTACAATCTCAGATTCCCGCAGTGACAGCTACAGAAGATGTTAGGTGGTCAACGGACACCGTTGACATCGATATCGTTAATGTTACAACACACACCTTTTTCGTAAAGGCTTCTCTCAGTATACGAATGCCATTCTCAAAGTCCTGATCCATCGCTGTTGCTGGGTTGATCGAGGTTCCCGCTGTGTTGTGGTTGCTGCCCATCTTGAGGTCCAGCTCTAAAATTTGAATTTGTTGACAATTCGAAATGAACTGTTTTGTTTGTTTTTGTTATATGGCCCACATATACACAATTTTAAGGAAAGATATTTTTTCTGGCTGTAAAAACATGTACATTTAAAACCCCAAATTTAAGCCATCGGACACTCATTCCATCATTTTCCTCATTCAACATTAATTCATGTCGTTATTTCTTGTTCTTTACTTTCGATGACCCTGATTTGTGGATAGAGTCTGACGAGGACCGCGCTTTGAAGTCCTCATCATCTCTCTTCAACCTAGCGGAAGATGAACCAATCGCGACGTCCGTGTAGCCAAGGCTGCTAGGGATTTCAGGTGCAAAAGAACTTTTTCTTCTATGTGGCGCGGCGGACGCAAAAGGCCGGGAAGGAAGCGTTTTTCGCCGTAGGTAGAAATTCGCACCAGCTGATTTTGGCCCCGACTCAATAGAAAGAGAGGCCCGAGATCCACGAGACTGAGGTTTTTCGGCCTTGGCTTCGTTTTGAGGCGGAGGGGATGAAACCGTCCATGCAGAAGGAGACGGGGATGGGTCGATTTTCTTTCCGGCCTTGCTTTTTTCCTTCGCCATAGAAAGATCGGCAACAACTACGGTGGCTGTCTTGTACTTCGTCTCACCTGAGCTTGGTGGAGTTCCGCTCCGCGGTGTTGAAGCTGCAGAAGGTGCCCAACTGGAAGGTGGTGCTAAAGGCTCAAGGTGCCGGGAAGGACCTGACAAGGACCCTCTATATCCATCTAAACTTTCTATCGATTTGTAACTGGCCTGACTGGCTACATCTTCCACAAGAAGGACATTCATGTCTTTTTGAATTGACGTGCGGTGCTTATCGCTTATACTATTACGAGATGCCTGGAGTTCGGGAGCTAAGGCGGCGAGACGAGGCTGTTTGTAGCACGGAACTTCAACTCTGTCGGTCAATTCAACCAGAGGAGTTGACTCCTCATCCTCTTCATCATCTTCTTCAGAAGATACCGAAGAACATCTTGAAATGATGCTTTGGACATGTACTCTCTCGCTTGCTTGGCTGTGAGGCCTTAATACCTCAAGTTAAATATACATAATCTAAGAGCTGCTTACCTTGAAATTTGCTGCTTTAATACTTCATTCTCTTTTTTAAGCTCTTCAAATTTCCTCTTCAAATCTTCATAGCTTTCGTCTCGGCGCTCTTCAGCTGGCTTTGTATGTTCGCACGGTCCAGCATCACTGAGCCTCTAAATCCGAAGAACGCGGTCTAAATATACTGGAGCGGAAAGGACTGACAGAAGTTCTTCTAGGAAACCTTTATATGGCTCATCTGCAGTATTTCCTGCACCAATCTTTTTGCCTTTCGCGCTCACGGTCCTTTTCCACAAACTGTTCAATTAGTTTTGTCTTCTCAGTTAACTCGCCAAGCAAACGATCGACGTTAATTCCATCGTATTTCTTCAACTTCTCCGCAAGCTCAGCCGATTTTGCTTCATTACTGGAGCTTCTAGTCGAATACGTGCAGATAAACTTCTCTCTTGCTTGGCGACTCGGGCTTTTGATTGCTGGAAAAGCAACGTCAGGCAAATCCTCTTTCTGAATAAATTTCTCACCTCTTCTTTAAGCTGACGCTGCAGGGA
The DNA here is from genome assembly GCA_025449115.1 of Chytridium lagenaria. NCBI lineage: Eukaryota > Fungi > Chytridiomycota > Chytridiomycetes > Chytridiales > Chytridiaceae > Chytridium > Chytridium lagenaria. The sequence continues at coordinate 24,587 of JAHLKC010000083.1, forward strand.
CTCCACTGATGCTTCAGTGCTATTAAAGACTTGTATATGTATGAGCGAAAAAGAATAATTCATCGAGTTCACCTTCGTTGTTTTTGTAATCGTGCGCCGCAAAGCTCGCTCTCGAGATTCAGCCTCACGATAGCTGTCCATAGCTTTTCTTCAGCTATCCTACTGTCTTCGCTAAGCTTTCTCATTTCGTTTTTGATTATTAATAGTTCGGAGGTTTGGCATAATTAAAATAGTGTTTACCTTTTTCTCGAAAGATGACCTTAAAGACTGCTCTTCAATGTGAACATGGATCGAACTTTCAGAAGCTGTCACATCAGTACAAATGATACAATAAAGCAGTACGTCATGTTCAGTTCATGAATGTCATTTTCATCACGGACGTTATTTCCTCATGTTTGATAGATTTTTCGGCAGCTTTCCGTAATGCATCCGGAATTTCCGGTGTACGGGCCAGTTGTTGAAGCTCTTCTTTTTTGTTCTGATATGATTCCCATGATTCGTGAACAGTGTTTGTGCGGTACTCATTGAAGCGATTCCTTATGAGTGGTTCTCTATTACCAATTCGCTGACCATTTCGTCATATTCATCGATGATACGATTCCTCAACTTCCTTTCCTCGACTCGTCGTGTCTTCCTTAGTTGTTGACTTCAACTGAAAGAGTCGCCAGTTCAGCGTAGATGTCCGATATTGAGTGAGCTGAGGCAAGTCGCACGTCTTTTGCGAAGTTCTGTAATTGTTTCAAGGTAATTCAATGATATTTGTTTACCTCGAGCAACTCCTTTCTATCCTTAAGCAGAAGATGAATAGTTCTTTCCGCTGCCCGCAGCGCTTCAATCAATTTATTTGTGGTGCTCATGGAAAGTGCTCTTGCTCTCCGATTCGTATTCATGCCACTGGAAATTTGAATTCCTAGTTTTAATATCTTCGAAAAGGTTAGGGTATCGTAAAACGCTTCAGTTTACAGCTTGACTAAGATTTTCTTTAGTGCATGCAAAAATCCGGTTTTTTCCAAAGCATTATTCGCCACAAAGGTCAAGAGATCTTTGTTGTTCTTTGTCCCATTGGCCGAATGGACAAGTGGAGCATGTTGCTTTTTGTCTTTATACTTAAGAAAACGTAACACTTTTAGTATATGCGGATAGCGAATTGACCTACGTATAGAGAGCATGCTTTGTAGAGATCATCTACAAATCGTGCAAAATCGAACTTTTAGAGGCATAGTCATCATCAGAAAGTCTAAAGGCGAATTTCTATTCCATTTTGAGACTGAATCTTATAGTTTCATAGAGTTTAAAAAGTCGACCGGATTTTCATCGGCCAGACGATATAATAGCCTTTGCCCTTTAATTAAATAGAGTGTATAAAGTCTTAACAGCTCATTTTGTAACATAGAAATTTGACACCGGTCAAATGCTATTCATTAGAAACGTTGCTATGTCGTCTAGACTTAATCGACTAAACTCCATGTCTATAGATGAGGTAACAACTTCGTCTCGCAGTAAAAATGCTATTTATACTTTAGTTCTATGAAATAACATTATAATCCTACCTGTTGAAGCACCCCTCTTGATCCAAGTTTATGATACAGTTTAATAGCTCCAACAAGAATTTTGACCTTATACGTCTTCATTGCCTCTTTGACTTGTTCCTCGCGCTGAAAGATGTTATGGTATGTGGAAAAGGGAGCAGAAAAATTATACCGTTACCGGGACGTCGTGTAAAATAATCCTAAAGTATTCTTGTCTCAACTTGTACAACTTAAGACATGTTGTCAAGTACTCCATTTGGGTGCGATTAACTTCCTCAGTGTTTTCTCCAAAATTGAGCATTGTTGCTTGCAGATATTGCTCCAGGCAATCATCAAGCTCCAAAATCTTTGTTTCAGCACACCGTTTTGCTTCTGGGTCGAGTGAAGAAAAAATATACTGGGAGATCATTTTGCTTCTTTTCAAAGATATACGGGCCTGCCATTAGTTAAGTTTTAGAACAATATCTACCATCTCCACTTTCGAAAAATTCATCTCTGTGCTTATTTCGAAATCTTTACTATCATTGTACATCGGTTTAGGGCAAAAGTATTGGAGCTGAGAGGCCAAAAAATTAGATGCTTCCGGATGCTAAATTAACGTCAAGTATTTCTATATCAAGCCTCAACCGTTCTCATTTTCAAAGTATACGACGCGCTCTGTAAAATAAGCTTAATTCTCAAAAACCACAAGCGCCATTTCGCTTTCAGATAATTCTCTACCCGGCTGTATTCAGCGGTTGAGCCTTGATAGTAGAGATCTTTTTTAATTTGGCTCATGACATTAACAATATAGTCAGCTTCACGCAACTCCCGTACTATTTCAATTAAGTATTTTCGAAACGTTTTGAAAACTTACCTGACTGCACATATCTATTATTATCACATAACAAATGTGCAAATGTGCAGACGTAGCTGAGTATATCGAGGATCATACTTTGCATTACTAAAGAGCGTGAATACACTCCACTATTTCGAAAAAGTTTTGCAGAAATATCAGTCACGTTTTTCATAATCCTTTCATTGCCGCCCAAGCCCTAAAAAGATTAATCTTTCGCCGCTAGTATCGCCTACAATCAAAACTTCTGTCACGTGTGGGAGATACCATAACTTTAACAAGTGATCTGTTCCGCCACCTATTTCTGTGAAAACCACGTCTTGAATTTGAATGATTTCTCGGTGTCGCCCTTCTTTCCTTGCTCCACTCTTCCTTTATCACCTATTTGAACTTAAGTTTGTTTTTCATAAAGCAAATTCTGGCCTACTTGCGAAGTACTCAGCATTTTTTCGTGACTCGAGATTGACGAAAGAGGATTTTGCCAATCGGCCTAGAGAGGGCATACCGCCGGGTTTCTATCATCAATTTCGCAAGTTCAGCCCTCTCGCATTCTTCCACAACAATTTCGGATATGCTTCGGAAATACCACTCTATTAATTCATTCTATAATGATATTAAACCAGTTTTTTTCATCACTTACTCTCAAAAAAGATAATTCAGTCTCCTTTTCCGCCTCAGATATCTCTTTCTTGGTGATGCTTTTATGCCTGGATTGTTTTTAGGAAAGAATACCATTTAACACACATACTCTTTTGCGTACTCCAGAAGCATGGCCTTCCTCATCTGCTTTTTTTTTGGCAAGATACTAGTTACCAATGTTCTATAATCAACATCAAAAGTCTGATTTAGCAACCCTTCTCTCTGCACGCCACAGGATTTAGCTCTTGCTATCTCTTCGAGTAAGTATCGGGGGGAAATTAACGTTTCGCACCTTTTTAACATCTGAACTTTTCGGTCGGTCGTCCTCCTTCTCAAAAAGAGCAGCACGGTGTATGTCAAACAGAATAAGAGAGTGCACCTCCACGGCACCCATTAGCCAATTTTTTCTCCAAAAGTTGAATCTATTAGTTGGTTAATGCTTAATGAATATGTTTTTATGGACTTTGACTGCACGAGACAATTTCGAAGTTGATTTGGCCTTAATAGTTGAAGAATGTTTGAAATCTTCGAAAAATCGAATTGGCTCTGAGATTCGTCCAGCTCAGCTATGGCCAAAGGACCGACTCTCCAAGTAAAAGTATCGTGAGAATTATGCGGAGTCTCAGTAATTTCAGCCGCGTTCAGCTCAATATGTGCTGTAGACGTATCAAATTCTTCAACCTCTTCATCCTATTAGGTCAGAATTAATTATTTCTGCTGTACTTACTTCTACTACAGTAGTATCCACCATTTCGGGAACATCATATCGAAGCTCACCCAAACGACCGCTATAGCTTGTCTTATTTAGGCCCATTTGTGGAAATTGATCCTCATATGTAAACTTCCAGAAATCTTTAGATCTATGTAAGCTTCAATAAGAAATAGACACATACCTGCTTCGATCCATGAGAAAAAAAGCTTATTCCTGAGCATAATAAGCTTTAGCAGGCGGGCCAGGAAATGGCGTGCTTTCGGTTTAAATGGCGGATCAGTAAACATCGTGAAAGGTGCAACTGTATTGCCAAGCGATTTTGAATTTCCTTCAGTCGGGAGCTCGTAAGGAACATATTTTTCCGATAGCAAAAGATCCGGTAAAAGTGGATTCTCCAACCAGACTTCGGAATCAAGCCCTCCACGAGCGACGCCCTCGAAGTGGCGGATTAAATGAATATTCGGAAAGCTGTTGCCACAAGCTTGTCAAATGCTTCCAAATAATGCAGTCTACCGCCGCTCGTGATGGCTTATCTCCACCACTAAACGTACCCAAAAGCATTTCAAGTATCCGATTAAACTCTAGGGATTGCTTCGACGCCTCCTTCCAAACTCGGGGTATCTCTGACAGCCACGGGACAAATTCCGAAATCGACAGTGCGACTCCCTCATAATGCATAACTATGGATTGATCGGAAGATGCTTCAAGAAGTAAGATAACAAAACACTTCCCAATATCACCTGTGCCTCCACTCCACGGTAGACCGTAAGGCAGCGGGGTGTCTATTTTGAAACTTTCAAGCTTTTTGCTAAGCAAATCCTCTTTCAAAAATGTCCCTCGATTCAGCTTCATATTTGTTTTCATTACCCAATCTCTATGAGCAGCGACAGTCTCCTTAATGATCTCGGAAACTAATTTTGACTGCATCTCCAAAGACTTTGTCGCGAGACTGTAATCTCGAGTGAAGTAAGGAGACTGCTTTGGTGAGTCAATGGCAACTTTGAAATTATACCTCAAAATTGAAGTGGGGGCGTAGTGCATAAGGTTTGTTATGATCTGGCATACCTCTCCTCTACTTTCTTGATCACTACAGTGTTCATAAATCTCCAAAAAGGCATTTATTGCCTTTGAACGTTAAAGACAATGATTACAGTTAAGACCTTACATCTATTTTGGCATACTGAAACTTAACTTCAGCATCGTATAACTCCAAGAGTAGTTGGGAGCGATCGATGGCGGGATTTAAGAATGTAATGTCTTTGATCTCCGCTGATATTGTTTACATAAAGCAGTAAGTAACCCTTTACCTTTACGATCCGCCATTTTAAATCGTAGCTCATCCATATAACCTAGTGAGATGGCTTCTCGGCCATTCAACCCGTTATTGATAAAAATTGTAGCGAGTTTAAGAAGTTCTTTGTCAAGAGCCTTCATATCTTCCAGTGTGACATCTTTTTCAACCGCATCAACTTAATGCACTAATTGAAGGTCTATACCATAAATAAGCGAAATTCCCTTTAGGTCTGTGATGTAGATTTTAGATTTCTTGATATATCGAATATCTTCTTGGCTTTCGTTCTTTTTGACGTGCTTGCGGGACCAGTGGCAGAGCCTGCTGCAAGCGCCACTTTTTGAGTCTGTGGCATTACTTCCCGAATTCGCGCTTTCCGGAGTATTAAAGTTTTTGGTATGACTCAACATGCTTGATAAGAGGCTCGCAACAGTTTGCGATACCCCTCCTTGACTGATCGGCTTACCAAAGTTAAAAACATCATAAACGAAACTTTACATCTAAAAAATTGTGGAATCCTCTTGCTTTTCCAAATTTCCACTAACTCATTAGTTTTTATAAGTCTCAGTAAAGCCTACATCGACATTAATTCGTTTCTCCACAGATCTCATAAAGTTGAGCTGACGCGAAAGTATAAGGCGAAGCTCTCTTGTTCGCATAAATCGAAGTTCAAAATAGGCGAGAACTTCATGCTCTGCGAAAATAGTTGCTAATGTTGGCTATTATTCTTGTTACTATTCATATCAATAGTGTTTCCTACCTCCAATATTGATCCCGAACCAGAAGAGCGAGATGGATCCACGTTCATTAATTCTTGCTCTATCAGTCGATTCTCTTCGTTTGTTCTTAGAATCTGTCCGTAGTGTTGTTTTTTCCCATCCAATACGTGTCGATCACATAGGTGTTCGCGCCCGTCTGGTACCAGCATACCCAAATCAAAAGAAGCGGGAAGCCTATCTTCTTCTTCTTCTGGTCCTAAACTATGGTTGCTCCTCCTCAGCGATTGTTTTGAAACACTTGGTCCCTTGCTTTGAAGAGGTTTGGTATTCGAACGTTTAACTGCATTATCCCAGTTCTTTTTGGCCGACTCTTTTAACCGAGAGAGAACAAAATCGATGTCAGTAGATCCAAGCAAATCGAAGTCACAGAGGACTTCAAAGTCTAGCTCTCTGCGGCTCCGAAGAATATCTTTCTGGGCGTCCTGCCATTCTTCAAAGTGAGGTCGAAAGTTTATAGCATCAATCCAATCTGCAGCTTTCAGCCTAGTCACATTCAATGCTGCATAATGTTAATGGGTATTCAAAGTTTTTCAGCTCACGTTTATATGCGTTAGAACTGAGCAAACCGACTGCAGCAGAAATCGCTAACGATATTGATTCAATAGCGGCGGTATTTCCTGTGTGAGATCCAGATCCTCGTTCGCCCGACCCCCGCTCGGAGCATTACCCAAACCTCCTGTGGCAGGATTAATATCGCTTTCTCCGCTTTCATAAGGAGGATGTGTTGTTTCAGAGAGATACTCCGAGAATTTACTAGCAAAACGTCCATCGACCTCATACACAAATGGTCGACCATCCTCTAAAGATATAGGAGTATCCACAGCGAAATGAGCACATAAGATTTCAAATTCGGTTAAGAAATCTTCCACTTTTGAAACCTTCTGAGGCGGCTTCTCCATGAACCTTTTTTCAATCAGTCCGAGTTGATAAAAATAAATCTAACATGTTAAGTCCCTCATACTCATTCATAATGTCTGGAAGGTTCTTCCCAGGCTTGAGAGAGTACAGCATTTTATAATCACGTAATAGTGAGGAGCGGTCACTCTGCGTCAAAAGCTTCGCTCGAGATAAATAAACGTTCAAGTCTCGAGCGCCTTTGCACTTTCCTATGACATCACGCAAATAGACCGTAATATCCTCCGGGTCAAATCCAGGATTTATCATGTCGTCGGATGTGTCCATATCATCAAGAGCTAATTTCTCTCGTTCCAACATATCTTTGGCCTCCCTTTCAGCTTGATCCCTCTGGTGCTTCTCAGATATTTTCTTAATCTTCAAGGCCTCCTTTGCGACATTCATCAACTTGGTATTGGCGGCTTTTTCCTGATTCTTCATAGTCACATTTCCAGCTCTTTCGTTTGCGATCCTTTCGGCCTCTCGAGCTGCCTGCTCCATATGGCGTTGCTTAATCCGCTGCTCTATCTGCTCGCTGATTTTTTCGTAGCGAGTAACCGCATCAATATATTCCCCTCTTAGAAACTCCTGGTATTTTTGAAAAGACGGAAGAAACTTTGAGATATCAGCTGCACTACGACCTAGAAAATAAAGCAAATAACTTTAGTGTCGAGATGTTTCAGCAGATACTGTACAGAAACGGTTCCATCTCGACACCAATAATGAATTGACGTCTAATAACTCCATAGACTTCATTCGAAAGAATTTTTTAAGCGTATACAGTAGATTCGGGCCATTAAGTATCGCATCGACATTCCACGCGTCATTCATCTGTAAGCGATTCGAATTAGTCTTAAGGCATACATTTTATGATACCTCTTGAACAACGGCTTGACTGGCCGTTTCTTTATATGCAGGAATTTCAATCTCTGATGCTCGGTCCAACTTTTCCTTGCGAAGAGTCTTGAACTTTTCAAAATAGCTAACTGGTTATTTAGAGCTTTTTAAAAAACATACTTGATATTCGGCAACGCCGGCATTCTATCTACACGGGCTTCTATCTTCTGGAAATCTTTTCCTCTTGACTCCGTGAGAATTTTAATCTCGGCTAGCAGCTAATAATGTCAGCGCGCATGATGTATACATTCAAGTACTTCTTCAAATCTTTTGTCGAGCATAGAAACAGTTTCAACAGGTTGAGTCTCCTTAAGCTCCGCGGGTATTTCATTTTCCAAAGTCGGGGACTGCAACTTGGTGTCCCCAACGAGTCGCCATCCTTCTCTATCACAGAGCTCATACTTCCATACAGCGGCAGAGTTTTGAGGCACTAGGAGCATGGAAGGTGTAAATGGCCACCTTATATTCGGATTTCCGGATCAAACCGGGATTCGCAAGATCTTCTTCCATTTTGTATGCAATTACAGTACGAGACTTCAGAGCTGGTAAGGACAGCACTTGTAATCTTTTTGTTGCTTTTGCGTGAATGCCACGCCAGCTGGGACAGACAAGACAGGATTCAATCAACCAGTGACCTTAATAAATATGAGGATATTGTGTTGGTGCTTATTACAATAGTGAAGCTAACGCTGAGAGAACACCACAATCAGCCGCCATTTCAAGGATTTCGGTCGCATTCCTGATGCGCCTGTCAATGTCGCCGCTCCGGCGAAGACACTAGCATTGTTATGTTTTTGATCTGGGGTTGAGTACGCCGTCAATCATGCGAGGTGAATACTACTAAGAAACGAGAACTACAGCGCCATGCTTGCCCTAAGCTCCTCAAGCTCGGCATCTTCGTCGTTAAGTTGCTTGACAGGACGGGGTGGTTGCGCCACGGCTATCGAGGTTAGCGGTGGCAGTATTAAATATCTCCTACCAGGTACAGTTGCTGGCATAGCTTGGCTAGGAACAGCAGGAGCCGAGGTCAGGCCAGTGTCTAGCAACTTGGCATCCAACTCCTCCTGCTCAAGAAGCTCCAGCTCCTCATTGAGTTCGTCTTCGTCGAACTCCACTCCAGAATACACAGGCTGCGAAATGGCGTCCGAAAGTTCATTTGCCAAATCCATCTGCTCTCGAATATCATCCATTGTCGCATCCACCTTGTTGATATCGCTAGAAAGTATGCAATGTATGCAATGTATTTAGAATGAATAATGATGAGGGAGGAAAATGAAGATATAACTTACAGTTCCCCATGAATCGACTTCATCGCTGTCGCACCAGCCTTTAGGGCGTTCATAACTTCAAGGTTGACGTTTGCGTTTTCGATAGCCATCTTCTGCTGCTCCAATGTCATCCTAGATCCCATTATTTTCTCGACTTGATTCTCCAGTGCTTTCTTCTTCTTTAGAGCCATAAGCGCCACTACAAAAGAAGATATCGTCAGCTGGGTTACCCTAGAACAATAAAATGTACAAAAATCAAGATTCTAAAGAAAGTGATGCCATGTTGAACGGATTAAGTGCAGACCTCTTTTGTTCTTGGACGCGTTGACCTTTGCCACTTTCAATTGATCATCAATCTGCTTGTTGAGGTATTTTTCCCGTTTTTCCAGCATTTCAAGGGATTCTTGGATCTTGATGATGGCATCCTTCGGCGTGACCTTTGCCTTTGCTTTTCCAAAGAGATGCATGTTGACTCCTGAGGTTCTTGGTGGAGGATGTGAGGATCTGAAGAGAAGCCGACAGGCGGAGGTTTCGGTATCAAAAACGAGGTTTCACCAAAGAATTGGAAAACTATGTAGATGTGTCAGAGTGATGAGACTGATCCACACGTTAGACTATCCCTAACTAAGGTTTAGATATACAGCGTTGTTTCAATCTGCCCGGAATCATGTATGCGCAATACTTAAACCTGTTGCGTTACTCCGTCTTTAACTTTATGGTTGTTAAAGTTATGCAGAATCGCTGAAGCGCATATTGAAATTCATGCCCTGTTTTTGATTTATACATTTATTGAGAATAGCAATAAAATAAAAGGGATCTGGTTGTTATTTGACGATTAGTTAAGTAAATATGGTTTTTTGCAGTGGTGAAGCTTGAGTTTCTATTCAGTTTGCTACTGCCAGCTTCGTGTGACTTCCAACAAGACTTGAGAATGGCCTTGTTCGATGCGGAATTGGTCGCAGAGTATGAGGACGGGGACTTCCTTACCTCTCCACGCGAAGTATTGGCTCTAAAAGAGACTTCAATATCGAGCGTAACTTCGCATATCCTTTATCCTCCCATCACCACCAATTTGACACCAATCTCTCGCTATGTTTTATCATCCTTGCCCACTGCCATATCAAAGTGGAAGCTTGCTGCCGCCCCATCTATACCTTCGTTGACTGAGCAAAATGAAAAGGATGGACGCATTCCCTTTACCATCCTGCAGGACGATCGCATTGAAATACGATTTCTTAATGACTCAGGAAGTTCTGATGTCATTACCTTACCGATACCAGAGGACGCCTTCCCACACTCAAGAATTCTATCATGGTCTACGGATGCATGCCTAGTCGCTGTAGGTGCAAGTGATGGGTCTATTCGGGTTTTGCATGCAAGAGAGACGGGACCGTTTGTTCCTCTATTCATCATCGAGGGTGAACGCAGCATCAGTACGGGTCAAGAAAGTTTGCCGAGTACGCAGAAGCATTACAATCCCTTGATGAATATTGCAATAGTCTCATTTGACTTTCGAGGAAACTCTTCTCTGTTGAAGCATTCGCATTCGCATGAGCTTCTTGCATTCTCGTACAATGGTAGTTTCCGAGTCTACCACATTGATTTACCGGCCCTACTCGGCATTGAGTCTTTAGTCAACAATAGCATATTGACTGCCACATCATCCGTATCGTTTTGGAAGAAGGCTCTTAGCTTGACGGTTCAAGGGACTTTGGAGGGCCTCGTATCTTTCTCCCACTCAATATCGCTGTCACAGTACTTCCACACCATTACGTGTGTGAGTTTAGATTTGAGAAGGAGATCTCTGCTGATTGCTGGTTTGTCGGGGATGTCACTGAAAGGCCATCGGTTTGCTCGTTTCAAAGGCGAGTCAGAATTGCAGCAAATCATAGAGATTACACTTTTGCACGATAAGCCTTTTTGCGAAGTCATCGATGCCTTTGGAAATTTACACCCTCCTTTAGAATCTCCATTACGTTCTTCTACGCAACTGGAAGGTGCTTTGGCCAGTCTTTGGGATATGTTGGGAGATATTGGTGCCCATGCACTTTGCCTTGTTTCGAAAAAGCCCTATATCAATACTGACAAGATAATTATCAATATGTCGGCTTCTTCCAACACGGCTGGGGATGTTTTGGCACTAGATCTTTCTGGGAATATTTTTTTGTTAAGTCGGGTCTCTGGAAGCCGCCTGAATACTTGGAGATCGAATGACCTGATTGTCGCCCGAGCCAGCTTGGTCAAGCAAGTTAGTGTCAATAACGTAAAGAACCCTCGTGTTATAGACGCTAAATGGTGGTCTTCTACATCCATAGCCATCACCTTTCAGACGGATTCATATCCGTTTTTGACCTCGGCAGCATGGAGGATTGTGTAATGGCAGAAGAATTCTCTAACGCTATATACCCTACGGTCTTATCCTTGGATGAAGGCAAGGTTTTAGTGCTTGAAAGCATGAAAGTATCGACCTCAAGCAGAAAGCATTCGTTAAGTCAAGTTAACGTTCCGAACGCAATCGATTTTCTATATCCCCACCAACATTCTCATTATACGGCCTCTCCAGATTGCTTGCCGGGTTACCGATAGGGCCAAATCAATATAATTTGATTGCTTTTCGTGAAGTTACTCCTCTGGAGTGCTTGCGTATAAAGTTAGCACAGCGGGAATACGGGACAGCTCTGGAACTTTGTGAACAATATGCTTTAGATGTTGATGAAGTACACAAATCTCGATGGGTCAATTCCGATCTTGGTGAAACGTCCATCACCGATTTTCTCTCTCGCGTAAAAGACAGAGAATGGGCTTTACGAGATGCCACTTCTAGAATTCCGAAGTCACCTCGTAATCTTCGAGAATTGCTCAAATACGTTGTTCGTTATACGGACAGCATTTCGATGGAGCAATTAAACGAAGAGTTTGAGCAATTTTTGGAAGGAATATCTGGAGCAGAAGCTCCCGGCAAAATTAGCAAGGGACGATAACATTAACGTAACAACTCTCTGTATGCTTCGCATGAAGGCACTGAAATACCTCGATCGTCTCGATACTTTTGAGGCTATTCGAGACTTCATTCGTGACACCCAAGAATTGTTCCCTTCAGCATTCCTTAAGTTTCGAGATCGTGACATAGTAGACATTGCTAAAATGTTCTCTGCTGAAGGGAATGTGACGGCACTCGAACTTCTCTTCACGCGTCACAAAGAACTTATGCCATTTCGCTTTGAAGTGTTAAGGGAACTACCTGTAACTCTTAATCCGTCAGATTTTCGAATCACATTGCCACGGTTTGACTCGCGGTCTGAACTTGAAATTTTGCCAAAACCAATTCCTTGGAGACAGCCGGATTGGACTGAAGCAAATCCTCAAGTTTCTGAGGTGTTGCTCAGCTTTGAGTTAGCAGATGAGCATCTCTTTAAGTGTGGCATAAATTCTGGAAAACCTTTCGACAATGCGGCATCCGGAGAGGTTCTCTCAGCCTGGTATAATGACTTCATCAGGAGGATTGAGAGAGAGACAGGACAAACTAGTCTAGCACTCTCCCTTACAATTATCGCCCAGTCACCTGAATTTAACATACCTGGTTTGGAGAGGACACATCATTGGTTACAAACACTAAGTGATCTGAATTACGTTTGTGAACGACTTGACATTGGTCTTTCCGAACTTGGAGAAATGTCAAACGAAGAAATCATTCAATACTTCCTCGCAGGATCGGTGGATGACATTTTTTCTTTCACACGTAAGATAAAGTGTGTTGTTGTCCCATACTTAGAGCGATCCAAAAGGCTTTTGGAAGCCTCCGCTTACTCCGCCTTCGATAGCTATCTCGTCGAAGTTGCATCTATTAATATCGAGGCCTGCAGCAAGGTCTTTGAGATGTCACGGGATGGCATAACTGAAGAAGAAAGAATTATTGCTTCACCGTCTCGATTGGCTGAAGTAATGTTACGGTGCGCTTACGTTCCCGAAATCACGGGAGCGGATTTGAGTATTTTACATAGCTTCATTCGAAGTTTACCTGATACCACTTCAATTCGTTCTATCGACCTCACTGAAAGGAATAACCAATTTTGAAACTCATGTGGACACACTTGATATTCTGACCCGATACCACGTTCAAAGTTCTATGTTTTCGCTCTTAGATGCGAAAAATACCTCGGAAAAAGATCAAAGGCTATTGCTAAGTCGTATGATTCGCTATATCTCCGACAATGCAGACCGGTGCTCTAGGGATAAAGAATGGTCTACGCTTTATCAAGACTTGCAAGTTGTTTTCGGAAGCAATACTTTCTTAGACGTAACGAAGGATGATGCACAAAAAGAGTTCTTGCGAGTTGCCTTGAGTTCTGAAAGTAATTTAGATGTCTTATTATGCACCTAACTTAGTTCTAGAATTTAATCTTGTCAAGGGGCTTATGGATAAACGGTCCTTTTCTCTTTCCAATTCGGATATTGATGAAATTGTTTTGACTGTGGCGCGTGATCTGTTCGACAACGCCGAATACGAAAATACAAATAATAACTTTGATGAAGTTGTCTTTGGCCTGGTTTGTTAATCGCTCAATTGGAAATTCTAATTAGTTTAGTTTGACAACCGTACCAGTAACTCCTGAAATTCAAGCCGAAATTGATTTTGTCAACGGAAGTCTTCTGTTGTTAAATACCTACGCTATCGTATCACCCGATGCAACACCGCCCTTACCCATTCAGATCAGACTTGCGGAAGATCGATTGGTGCTTATCGCGAATCTTATCTCATTCTTCCCCAAAAATCGTATTCCTGATCGGAGCCTTCTAGTAGATATTGGCCAAAAGCTCACCCAACGAACTGGTGCCGAGATTGAGGTCCGTGTTAGGGGAATGGTTGCAACGTGGGCTTTGAATCACGGAAATATAGATCTGTCACTTAAAATATGCCTGGAGATGATTGAGCTATCAGCAACTAAGCGAATGTCTGACACCACTTTAACTATCGAAGAAGAGTGGAGGGTTGCATTAAGAGTTGTCCTGGAAGCCGGCCATGTGATTTCTTTGGGAACTCGCCGTGAGCTTCTAACGTTCTGCCTCGAATGGTGTGATTCGAAGTCAATCAATGAGGTGCTTGAAGCTGCACGGGTAGCAGAGTTGTCGCAGGCTCTGAAATCAGTACTGTGGACTTTGACGTCGACCTAGTTCTTTCGATATTAAACATTAATTGAATCGCATAATTCCAAAGTAAAGCCTGAAGCATACCAAGGGATGAGCTATCGATTCATGTGTTTATGCCGGGGCAAAAGTCTTTCGGATTCTGATTACTTTCGGAAGCGATTGAAGAACTGACAAACTGGAGTTGCTTACTCTGTCAGAAGGATTAGAATGTTTCAAGGCTTTCGTAGTTTCAACATTCTGTTGAGCCCGACCAGAGCAGGAGGACGAGCTGAGCAGAAGAGATCGGATCTGGCTCAGCATTGCCATGAGACTTTAAGAAAGGCGATGCGGGCTGCTATGATGCTACTTGGATATAATAATGTTGGTATAAATGTTTTGCAATTTGCCTTTCTTTTGGTCCGATTTTATGGATAAAAAAATGTGTACTCCTGTTCATTTACTAGATAATTAGAATCATCTTAATTCTAATATTCCCATTAGGATGAAAGCGCATCGGATTCCTGAAATTTTGTTTGCATCGCGGCTCATGACTTCTCGCTGTCTACTTCTGTTCCCTTCGAGTTTTTGGAAATCTTTTAAGGGGATGAACCAGAAACGGCGACGTCTCTGGACAATCAGCGGCTTCCACATAATCAAATCCTGGAGAAATTGGCTTCCAAAATGTCAATCTTATTGAGGAGGAAAATTAACCGAGGCGGAGGACTCGGAGCTAAAGATCCCATCTTGTATATCCGCAACGCTACGCCTTCTCCGCCCGTTCACAGTCAACAATACGACAAAGTTTTGTCAAAGTTAGATCTCATCTGAGGTGATTCTGGTCGATTCAATACGGACGAAAGTTATAGGGAAGACAGCATTATCGGCTTGCTTCCTTAGCAGAGAAGAGCTCCGAATTCCTCGATCTTACTCGTATAGCTCTCAAATTCGGAATCCAGGCCGGTTTTAGCTGCCGAGCGACTGTCGTCTTTGATTCTCAGCTCGAAATTTGACGCGTCAAAGCTGGAGTCTGAATTCGAGCAGATAAAATATTTGCTGGATTCGCAAAGTCTTTATTCCAAATTAGGAGTCTCATCGCAGAGTAAGCTGCTAAGTTTCAGCTTGGTCCAAATTCTTACTAACAGATCTTCTATTAGCTGATAGACGATGGGAGTGTTTCGAAGTTGACTTGCTTTACCAAATTGTCATATCCTCGTTAAACTTAGAGCAACATTTGGTACGTGGTCTAATCACCAGTGGTTTTCTGTTTTTTTTTTAAAAAAAACTAAATAATCTTAATTCATTTGAGCAGGATTCATTGTCTGGCCTCAAAGACGAGTAAAATTAATCGGATGGTTGTCCGAACATCCAAATAATATCTTCAACACCTGGAAGCTTTCGGATTTATTCGCTTTAAGTTACAGCACAGATTCCGCATCTTCTTTGGCCTCAGATTTAAGAAGGAATGGGAAGACACTGGCGGTAATGTTCAGACTTTACGCGCTATTGGGGCTACTCTTAAAAGGTATTTTTAAGCAGATACATTTATACTTAACCCTATGTCGCTAAAGATTGGAGAGCGTCAACTACTTACACCTGTTTGGAGGAATCAGAACTTTTAGATATGGGGGTGGAAAGGCTGATCTTGCGATTGCCGCGAGCTTACTTTACAAGTCATACGTGATTGCTAAAGTTGAGGAGCAGAATGGGAGTACTCCGAGGAAGAGAGGCAAGGAGATTTGGCTATATTATTACTTACTAATTTAGGATCGCGGAAGATTTGGAGGAAATTGAATACCTTTTAAGTGGCATGATTTTAGAAGATTTGGCCGCATGCTTGAATATGTGTTGCGTCGGGGAGAACGTAGGAATATTTTTCTCATGAAAAGTCATTAAATCTCCAAAAAAGGCTTCTGCTGTTCCGATTGACTTAAGGATTAAACTCATTGATGCTTCTGTAAGTTAAGAGAACTTGTTTGGGGGTTCGTTTTCCCCGATGCTTTTGAAGGCTTACAGACTTTATGTCTAATCTTTAATGAAAGGTGAAGGAAAGGGCTCGCATAGCATATCATTTACAGAGGATTTTAAGAAATTGCGCTGTCATCTTGAACTGATTTCCGATCTGTCAAAGCTGTCAGATCCAGTATCTGGCAACGTTTGTACTCTGAAAGGCTTCAACCAGTTTGATTTAACATATGGGAAGCCCCCAAGAGTATTATTTCATCAGCTGTACACATCATAAACCCCTCTTCCCCTGTTTTAGGCGGCTGCGCTTTGCATGCGTATGGTTGTTGCAGGCGCATCACCATACCTTGTAGAAAAAACATGCAATTGGTTAAGGGATATCACCAGAACTTCTCAAAGACAGACTCTGATCTCACAGAAATGTTTGAGCCTTCGAAGGTTATGAGCAATCAGTCAAGTGTGTTCTTGGGTTTCAAATTAGCGATCTTTTCACCTCTGTCTCCGAAGAGGTGTGGAATCTCCAATCGATGCTCTGGATCGCCTTGTAAAGGCTGTTGTTTCACATAAGGGCGGCATTGTTGAAATACCACGGCCGCCGCCTAAATCGGATGATGGTGGGATAGCGATGGTTGGGAGAGGATGAGCCTAAAGAACCTACCGCGGAAAAGGATCTGGTCGTTGCTGAAGTCATCGATACAGTTTTGACAATATATTGAGGGAGAACGCCGCCTCTATTTCTCCTGATGTTCAGCTTGGCATCGCTCGATACTGAAAAAGGTTAGTGTTTCCGGTTTTTTTTGTTTATTTAAAAGCCTACAGTACTTTGGAAAAGATGTCTTGGATACTCGAAAACTGAGGGTTTCAAGGTCAGACGTATTTTGGAGGCTTTATGGGATGTAGAGTATTTTATTGCTCATTGGTTTCGACTGATTAGAATCAGGGAACAGACGATACTTGTGATACAATAGAGGCTCGAAAAGGTCTTTTCAGCAATATGTACCGCGGACAAGGCTTCAGAGCAATGCGTTGGACTTGCCCAGATCCTTGCTGAGTGTCGGACCTCGACACTGAAACAGAGCTTGCCACAGATTTGAGCCAATGTGGAAGGCAATCGTACGAAAGTCAGTTGTCTGCAATGCCTCCAAACTTTGTTATATCTTGCTCGTCCGAAGCCTTAAAAGACGTTTTGATGATGAGGTACCGCCCCGTATAGTGTGATATGTTTTCTTACTTTATCAAATAGCTCATGATTTTGTCTTAACAGAACTTGAGAAGATGGAAGGACCGGAAGCTAGCGGACTTTAGCAAAATATGCCCTTCTTTCGGGAATGACAGATAAAAGCCGAGTCCGTTTTGAGGCAGTTTTGGAATCTTCCAGAGCTCCTCCGATATCCATAGCCTTATATATCTTCTCATTGTTGTTCACAATCTAATGGATCTTGTTCCACTTCCATGTGGCAAACATCGTCAATGCACTGACGAGACTTCACTCAATCGACATTGAAATGAGTATCGCAGAGTTGCTTAGCCTTCGACCAACAGAAGACCCGTGGAGTTGACAAAGTTGAGATACGCTATGCTCTCTGGTGTTCACGAACTCCATTTACGTCTCACATGTCACGCTGTACTGGCACTGTTGGAGCAAAACAAATATCGAGGGCTGCTGATCTCGCGATAAGAACATTGGGGGCTCCTTCATCAGCCGTAACCGGCTTATCCATCCGCGTGCCTGCAATCAAAAACTTTTGAAACGTCGTCTCGCCGCAAGCAAGCTCCAAAACGATGAAGACCCAACGGTTGAACTCAGATCCCGATATCTCTGCAACAACTCCAAGGTGACCTGGTGTAGTGGAGCGAGACGCCATTGTAGAGCTCTTGGCGGTTGATGCTTACGTGTAAAGAATCTTCAGAAAAGTGGTGTCAATCTTGAGGAAAGAATTCTGGACGCTTTGCGACAGCTTGAAGAATTAAAGCAATGACTGAGTCTTGACATTGGCAAAGAGCTATGCTATGGAAATATAATATATGTACATATAGAAATTTTTTGATGCACTGCTGACCACACTTAATTTATAAAGAAGAACTGAAAGCATAGAAACGCCTTTTGAAAGGGATAAGGGGAGGGTGAAAGTACGGGTTTAAAGTAAAGAAAGGGCAACATGACCCTAAATAAACGAGAACAGAAATAAAAAGAAAGCAATAAAGCTCATCAACAAAACAAGCATATTGATAAAAGGAATAAACACATTCAAAGGTCACAGAATAGAAAGAGGACATAAAAAAATAGAGAGTAAAAATAGAGAGTATAAAAGAGCAGAATCGAAAACAAATTACAAAAAAACAAACACATTGGTAAATAAAGACATAAAAAATAACAAAGACAACAAAAAAAAATAAAAAAAAAACACTTCATAATTCTCTGACATGCGCTATATCTTTTTTAGAGAACGCCCTCTTAATCCACCTCCACGAAGCGCAACGCCGATCCCTGGTTGACCCTTGCTGCTGCTGTTGCTGTTGAAGTGCCGGCATGGACTGCGAGACAGTCCCCACATCATCCAACCTCACCCCACCCTTCTCCCCCGCATTCCCCACACCCGTCGGACCCGGAACCCCCGACTTTTCTCTCTTTCTAAACAACCACTCATCTCTTAGCAACAGACTTTGGCGGAACACCCACAGGCGATATAGGAGATGGCACCGATGACATGGTCACACTCCCCTGATTCGACCAGCTTGGACGAAGCAACACTCCAGGCCCAGCCCCTGCAACAGGAGACGTCCATTATTGGTGACGTGACATCCTCATCCATGTTCATATGAGCATCAGGCGCTAACGTGAACACACAGACTTGCTTCGAAGCTTCAAAATACTTTTCCTGCCTCCAGGGCTGACAGGCGCCACCTGAGTTGACGCTTCAATCACAGGTGACACCTCAGACCTCGATCCATCTTTACCTCCACCACGACAGGCAGCGGCGGTTGCTCAGAATCCTGAAACATCATGACAATCGACCCAGACCTCGATCTCGGAGACACCAGCGGAGGAACAGACGACGACCGTCTCCGAGCATGCGGCATGGTCGGAATAGGCGAAGGCGGTGAAATCGCATTGGAAGCTGGTCTCAAACTCGGATGCCAATAACAGATGGAAACACAAACTTTGTCCGATTCGTTATAGCAAGCAACGCAAGCTCCCTATCCACCTCCTGCTTTCGTCGGATAGCCGCAAATGCCATCGGTCCATCCCCGGCAAGATACTGTCAGCATCATCATCCTCAGTCGACGGAAATCAGGAACGGCCACAATCTCAGGTGGTGTGGTGGCATCTCCATCAACCGACGCGCCTCCTCGTACTCATCAGCATCCTGGAAATCAGACGACGTGACACTATTTCAAGCGACTCGTGACTCTTTCCCTGCATCACTGACGTCCACCCTCAGACTTGACGCTTGGACGATTAGACAGAGGAAGCGGTGGCGTCTGGCACGGTTTTCTCGCAGCTGACGCACGTCGTGCCTTCTCAATCATATCCATAGGCATGGGCGGGAGCGGAAGATCTTTATCGAGATCGGCATTCCCTTCCCAGCAACGACGAGGCAGACACCGACGTCTTCGCACAGGTGGAATAGTGACGACACGTTCGCATCAGCATCTCCCTTCCCTTCACGTCGTGGTCCCTCCCTTCTCCTTCATCTCCTGCGCCCTTCTCCCCGGTGCTACGACTGCGATCGTTTTTGTTGAGAAACCTTTGACGTGACCGTATCCTCGGTGATCGCATGGCAGTCGATGAAGCAGGTGGCAATCCCCGTCTCCGACCATACTCTCCTCCTCATCCTCACTTTCACTCTCATCATCATCATCACTCTCCGTCCCACTCGACTCATCATCCTCTCCTCCTCCCTCCACTCCACCGCCTCCCAGAACGACCACGACCCTGTCCCTTCTTTCCACCATCTCTCCCCCTCACTACATCATCATCCCTTCCATCATCACTTGCCTCCTCCTCCCTCCAACAGCAACATCCTGCACCTCCTTCCCATCTCCACACCCTTCCCCTCCCCACCCTCCCCAACCCACCCATCCCACTCCCAGCCGCCGAATTCGCAATCGCCAAAAAACTGATTCAACGGCACATACCCATACGGCGTCATCACCAAATTAATCGGCGCATACCCAACACTACTGTCCACCGTCGACGGCACAACAGAACTCACAGACACCCTATGTCCACTCATGGCATCCGCAAGCTGCTGCGCAAACATCCTCGCTGCTTCCGCAAGCGGAGGTGGCATCGTGACGACGTCCTACAAGTGGTGACCCCACAAGCCCGCAGAAGGCGTGACAGCAGGCGTCGACCCTACAAACGGTGCTGCCCCAAGACTCGGGCTATACATCTGTGGCACAGGAACGCTCGACAACGACGGTGACGCAGAAGGGGTTGGGAGAGGCGCATTCCGAATAGAAGGTGCAGCGGGAGCGACAGGTTCCTTCTCTTTCGGAGACTCCACAATCGGCAAAACAGGTTGAACCACCAAAGGCGAAGAGGGTGCCACAATATCAAGGTTCACACCAACCATTCCATACGGCCCCAAATCAATCTTTGGAGACATCTCAGGTCCTCCTCCTCCCATCAACGTGGACGATCCTCCCATCTCAGAAGGCACCAACGAGCTCCGATCACCCATAGCAACAGGCGCAGGTGTCACCACAGAAGGTACAGTATGGACCAACAACGTTGGCCCAACTGCAGTAGTCGCAGTCGGGTTACTCGAAAAAGTAGCCGAAGACCCAGACGGTGACGCAGAATCTTTCATCACAATCGGTTCCTGCGTCTCCGTCGAAGCACAGACGGCGGTGTACTCACTTGCTGAGCTGTACTCGTAGGTGCCAATGCACCCGACACCCTCTCCTCCTCACGTCGCCTCCACCTCTGATGCGGTGGAGGTTGCGGAGCCTGTGTCTGCTGTAAAGCAGGCTGCGATTGCGTCTGAGCAGGTACTTGCTCCCCCGACGACAAAGCCAACTGTCTCATCCTCATCACAACCGCCTCTCTCTCCTTTACCGCCGTCGCCGTCGCCATAGTCGCCGGAACCGGCGCAACCATCGGCACAACCTTCTTACCCGTCTCCACCACCGCCTCATCCAAATTCTTAAACGTATCCATCCCCTTCTTAAACGCAACACTACAACTCGACCTATCCGAGTCCGAATCCATCGACGACCTCGACGCCGCATACGTGACCGCAGATGTCCCCACAAACGACACTCGATTCCTCAACGGCGACGGACTCAACGAACTCGACTGTCCACTCAATGAAGTCCTCGTCGTACCCCTCCCACGTCCAGTAACTGCCGCGGGTGTTGTGATCCCCGCTAACCGACGTCTTCGGGCATCCATCGCGTCTTCGGTTTCAGAGGAATCGGTGGTGCTGGTGGTGGTATCGGACGTGGTTCCTGTTTCTTCAGGGTAGACGACGTGTTGACTTCGGAGCGGTAAGTGGAACAGATCGCGATCTTACAGAAGCAGGTTGTGAGA
This sequence comes from Chytridium lagenaria, assembly GCA_025449115.1. NCBI lineage: Eukaryota > Fungi > Chytridiomycota > Chytridiomycetes > Chytridiales > Chytridiaceae > Chytridium > Chytridium lagenaria. Next base: position 46,059 of record JAHLKC010000083.1, read on the forward strand.
CGTGTTGGGGCAGCGCTGGCTCTGCCGGCCTCGGTGTTGAAATAGGCGTTATGGTTGGGGTAGGAGTGGGTGTGACAGTGGTTGTGCTTGTGTTTGTGATGGCGGTAATTGTAGGAGTAGTAGAAGGAGCAGTTGTTGAACCCGTAACAAGACTCCGTCGCGCAGCGTACGACACAGTCGCAGCAGGAACAACCGCAGGTCCAGGCACAGGCACCGTCGTCGTTGCAGGCAAAGATGCAGGCGTGGTCCCAGTCGTACGCAACGTCGTTGAAGGCGTCAACGCAGGCGGAGTCACAGATACCGTCCCAGTTGCAGATTTCACAGCCTCCACAACCGACACCCGAGCCATTGACGCCCCCCCAAAACTCTTTGCCAAATCCGCCACCGAAGCTCTCGGTTTCGGTCCTCTTCCTACCGACGCCGACACACTCGGCACAGGCGGCACAGGCGGGACATATCCCCCAAATCTCGCAGCAGGCACTCCCGGCGACGATTTACTCCGAATATTAGCAACAGCTTCCTCTAGATTCGAGAAACTCTTTCGCAGCTTCAAGTTTCGAAGCGCTGACGAGGCATTGGAGCTCGTCACGCTCGTATCGCTTTCATCGCCTGGCGTGGATTCCGTGGGTCGAGGCACAGTTGCGGTCGGAATGTTCGGAGCAGCAGCGGCAGTGGTAGCAATATCTCCTGTTCCACTATACGAAGTGGGACGTGGACGTTGCGCACTAAACATTTAAAATTACAAATCAATACATGACCTTTTTTCCATCCCAAAAACAAAAAACTGAAAAAAACAAAAACAAAAAACAAAACAACTTTGCAACAGCCCTCACCTATCGCGACCCTCCCCTCCAACGCTACTCCTCTCCTGCCCTCCAAGCTCCCTCCTCCCCACAACCTCCCCCCAATCCCCTGCATCGACTGCGCCTTCTTCAACACCCCGGCGTTGTCGGCGCAGACACAGAAATCCCACCACCACTCCTCATCGGTGTCGCTCCTCCCGCCACATCCATCTCACTCCCCAACTTCCTCACCTGCGCAACCACAGAAGACGGAGCATCCCACCAACAACCACACGAGCCCCCTCCCCGCTCGCACTTGATGCAGTCCCGGTGCAGGCGTAACCGTCACTTTATTCACACTCACCGTCTCCACCAAACTCCGATTAGTCTCCCCACCCGTCCCCACCACCGAAGTCCGATTCGACTGCGCAGGCGACGCCACAGAACTCGTCGACCCTCTACTCGACGACCCCGGTGACCCCATATTCCCCATACTCTCATACCTTGCCAACCGTTCCCTAATCCCATTCGCCACAGCCGCAGGCGCAAGTCCCCTCAACGGTGACGCCGCAGCACTGCTCGTCGCACTCGACGCCAATGACGACGTGATGGATGCAACCACGCGTGGAGGCGTGGAGGGGGAGGTTCTAAAGGAGTAGGGTTGGCGGCAGTTGGGGTGATGGATGATGAACTTCTAGTTGACGCTGGCGTGGAGAGATCCGTGGCTGATCGCCATGCCCTTACAGAACGTGGTGACGACGCCGTGCTGGATGTCACGCTATTTGTTTGTGGGGTTGCGCAACCTCCGTCGATGAACTCCTCAACTTTGGCGTCATATTCCCAATGGATGCTGAATCTCCCAAGGCCCGTCTCGCAACAACAGTAGGCGTCCGTTCATCATCACTTGACGCAATATTCTCAAATTTCGAGAGTTTCTCTAAAATAGCTTTACTGTTGACTCTTCTAATGGATCCGGCGCCAGCGACGGATCCTGAGACGGAGGATGACGCGACAGAAGACGACGCGACAGAGCTGCCTCGTCCCCAGACGACGCGTCGTCGACGTTTTGAATTTTGGTTTCAGTTGAAGGTTTCATAGTGGAGCGGAGTGGTGCAGGTGATGATGGTGTTGGGGTTGACGATGCGGGTGTGTGGAAGTAGGCAGTAATGCGGGGGAAGACCTTCCGCTCGGTGTAGACGAAGCGAGAGGGGTGGTAGAGCTACGGATATGGATGAACGGGAGGAAGTGATACCACGACGAAGGACTTGAAATTCCTCTTGGTATAAATGTTGAACACCGGCGTGGGCATTGGCGAGAGTAAAGGCTTTGACGGCCATGATGCTGGCGACGAGAAGGTCCATGTTTTCCTGTGATGACACAGCCTGCTGCGCAAGACTTTTGAAATAGATATGCAAGACGTCCAGAGCCACAGCCATGTCCTTGATTTGCTTAGAAGGGTCGGGGGGGTAGCCTTCGTTCCAGTTGGGTTAGTCAATGTAAGTACTCTACGACGACATAAAAAGAGTGGTCCCAAACTCACCGTTTAACGATAAGCATGAGTCAAATTCCTTCCATTCTGCACTGTCTCCCAACCAAGTCCCTCTCAGTTGCTGTAATGCGGTTTTGGTCCTTGTGATGGCCTCATCCTTGTTCCCAACTTGCCCTACATCCGCTTCTGGAACAACTCTAAGTACCTTTGATAGGTACTCTGGAGGCGAACCCAAGGTTATCCGTAGACAAGGGTATGAAGGGGGGTTGGCGGTGTTGATGGAAGCGGTGTTGATGGTGGATGCTATTGTTGATGTTGCTGTTGATGTTGTTGTTGATGTTGAGGTGGCATTTGTGGCTCTCCGAAAATTACTCCCACCAGTTGCTAATGTTGACGAATCCATCGTCTAGGCCTAGACGGACGACGGGGGTTATCTGTAAATGATGTAGTTGATTGATTCGTAATGGGGAACAGAGTTTTGACGGGCAAAGTGGTGAAGAAGGAGGATGTCGAATTTCTTCCGGACTTGTCCTCCTTTTCAGTTCCTTCTCACTGGCAAATGCCACCTACGCTAACCGGTTGTGGCTGCGTATCGTGAAAGTATCCGCCCCCAACTTTCTGTGTTTTTTAAGATTGATGTTTACTGTCCGGGATGGGATTTCCCTTTCAAACAGCAGTTTGCGATGCTTTTGCGTGATGAATGTGTGCTTTTCTAACAGGGACTTTTGATGGAAGTGACGGTTGCGTTTCTCCCGTTTCTGCTTTCAAGTTGTTCCCGCAATGCTCCTTCCCCTTTTCCTTTGTCGCTAAGATGACTTTTTTCGGCAGAGTGCTTTTATGGGTTATGCAGAAAAGCCTGGTGCTTTTAGCGAGGGGGGTTTCCTTTGCTATGGGAGAAGATGATGGAACGTTGCTGCGGTGTTGTCGTTGCTTTGCTGACCAAACGTTTTCCGGAAAAGAAAGCAAACGTTAGAGTTTTTGAAGGTCCAATAGAAGCCGTGGTTGTTTCCAAGGTTTTGCGTTTAGGCCAGGCCGATCACCGGGCTTTATGGTGCTTAAAAAGACTGAAAAGAGGTGGCGATTTGCTGATGACGGATGATGCCCCTGGTTGACGGGTGGCCTCAGACAAGGCTAGGGGGTGGAGGTGCGGGTGGTTATATTTCCTTTGAGCACGTCAGTCTTTTTTAAAATGTCAAGGGGGTTTTCAGCGGGGGGTTTCCGAGTTTGTCCTCAAAACCAACAGCAAAGTTCTTCTGGAAGTTGAAAAGAACAAGAAGAGGTGGTTGGTGACGCGTTGGACAGAAACAAGCTTTATTAATATCACCAAGCGCGTCGCATCCAATCAAACACGTGATTTTATCTTTAATCCATAATTTGTTTATTAAAAGAATATTTATAACTCTTTTGCCAACAACACACGCGTCTTGCTCTTGGATATCAATAAACTTGTATTTATTATTAAGAGAAATAGGAGGAGGATAATATAATATATAAAAGACAATCATGTACAACGCAGGAATATATATTAGAGTGTGAGTTACACATGTGTGACATTAGTTAAAAACTTATTAATCAATAAATACATATATTATTCACATTTAGTTACATTGTACATACATATTTATTTTATTATTTATTACTATTTACTATATATTTACCATTATTTACATCTCACACATTATTACTCTACTCTCTTTTTAGTGTTGTTACTGTTACAACAAGAGCACATTTCATTAATACTCACACGTCATCACTTGTTAACTACATACCATATCCCATCCTCGGTTGTGCTCTATTAGTCATCAGCAGTGCTGGGATCATGTCGTCTTACGTCGTCAAGAGGGGGTACGCATCAGTCAAGGAGGATGGCCTCAGGAGCTTCATCTGGTCTAAAAAGTGGCTGCTGCTAAGGGAACAGACACTCACCATTCATCGCAATGAGGTGCGTTGTTTCTGTCTTCTTTTCTTCTTCTTCTCTTTTAAAAAGAAAGGAAAATGGTTATCCATCATGCTTTCTACTGGTGGAATGAGATGGATGATATCCTTTGCCTTTACACTGATCATGCTTCACATTCTACTCTGCATTCGCCAACTGGCCATGCATGATCCATCTTTTGCCAATGGACGCAATCTCACTAATACATTTGTCTCCCAATTCGCTTGAACCTTCAACATTTTACCAACCACCATATCGAAATCCATCAATTCGTCTCCCGCTACGGCCGTGATACTACAATTACAGAACACATATCAATCGCAATTCCTGATTTTCTTAAAAGACGTCGAGTCTGTGCAAAGGGTCGACAACAAACCATACTGCTTTGAGATTGTTACCAAGGATAAGACGCATTATGTTTCTTGCCGGAGCGATGAGGAGCTATATTCTTGGATGGACGAAATCTATCAGGTGCGCTCTTCATACCTTGATCAGATACTGGGAATGCATTCTTGGGGACCAAGTTTCTAACTAGATGGTCTATAGCGGTCACCTCTAATGGGTATCAGTAACCCCACCAACTTTGTGCACCAAGTTCATGTTGGATTCGATCCTTTAAGTGGTCTCTTCACCGTACGTATATTGTTTATTTGCCGCCTTTTTTTTTAACTTCTCTCTATCTTAATTAATCCTTTATGTATCTTTCAGGGTCTGCCAACGGATTGGAAGTCTCTTTTGGAATCTTCAAACATCTCCAAAGACGAAATCACAAAGAACCCGCAAGCCGTTCTGGACGTCCTCGAATTCTACACAGAGAACCTTGTTTCAAGCGGTGGAGTGGCCGGTTCAGGAATTTTAAGTCGTGATGGACCTGTTGCCCCTCAGCGTGTTGGACCTCCATCCGGATACGATACGGATCCGTCACCTTCCAATTCACCTGGACCTTTGCGCCGCGATTACGACAGGATGGATCCCAGGGATCGGGATTACAGAAACGAATCTTCGAGGAATCAATACGACTACAACAGGATGGAAGGGATCGGGACTGGGAGAGAGACCGGGCCGGACCGCCAAAGCAGCCACCATATGCGACACCACAATCGCCGCCCGTGAGTTAGATATTTGAATTAAAGACCAAACCAGGTCAATGTTCTCGTATTAACAACTTTGAAATGGCGACAGGCGCAGCGTGTCGTCCCCCAACAATCGCAATCCTCCTCATCCTCATCACCTCTTCTTCTCGTGCCGTTCCTCCCGAAATGACCGACCCCGCCAAGACGATCGCTACCCAGAGCGTACTCCAACTGTCCAGAGGAGCGTCGAGCCTGCAAGCGTTATCGCGTCCTCGGCGGCTGCTGCGGTACCTTCTACTGCTGGAACGATTGGAAGATCGGAGAAGGAGAAGGAGAAGGAACCTGCAACGGCTGTTTTCGGCGCCAAGGAAGAAGAAGGAACCGAGGATGAGCACCATGTCGGAGGCTCAGATCATGGAGAAGCTTCGTGAGTAGTGATAAACTTCTCATGTTTTTTGTTGTTTTTTTTTTTCTTCTTTCTTGTGTCATTGAATTCGACTCACTCTGTTTTGATTTGTTTTTTCCATCAGGCGTGGTGGTGTCCAAAAGCGATCCTTTAGTCCTTTATACCAAGATCAAAAAGTGGGTCAAGGCGCATCCGGATCCGTCTACGTCGCCCGCGTCAACAACCCTGCCGCAAACGGCCCCAACTTCCCTCCAGCGTTGCCATTAAGCAAATGGATCTCGCGCATCAACCCGCAAAGAGCTTATTGTCAATGAGATCCTTGTCATGAAGGAATCCCAACACCCCAACATTGTCAACTACCTGGACTCTTACCTTGTCAAGGGCGAGCTTTGGGTTGTCATGGAGTTTATGGAGGGAGGACCGTTGACGGATATCATTGATAACAACACGATGACGGAGCCACAGATTGCGGCGATTTGTTTGGAGACGATTAAAGGGTTGAATCATTTGCATTTGAGGCAGATTATTCATAGGGATATCAAATCTGACAACGTCTTGTTGAACGCGGACGGAAACGTCAAGATTAGTAAGTACTCAGTATACCTTTTAAATCGCTCCCACTCTTTATTTATAATGCTAACCTCCTTCCCTTTTTTTCACAGCCGACTTTGGTTTCTGCGCCAAACTCACCTCTGACCGCGTAAGCGCGCCACGATGGTCGGCACCCCCTACTGGATGGCTCCTGAAGTGGTCAAACAAAAGGAATACGGAGCCAAAGTGGATATCTGGTCGCTTGGCATCATGGCGATTGAGATGATTGAAGTGAACCGCCGTACTTGAGGAAGAACGCTTAAAGCGCTTTACTTGATTGCGACGAATGGAACACCGACGTTGAAGAGCCCGGAAAAGCTGAGCAGTGTGTTTAAAAACTTTTTGGGGAGGTGTTTGGAGGTGGATGTTACGAAACGGGCGACGAGTGATGAGTTGTTGCAGGTGAGATTTTTGTTTTTTTGTTGCTTTCAAAATTTGGGTTTTGCTGGTTGGATTTTGACTTATTTTTTTACTTTTTTTTTTTCGAATTTAGCACCCTTTCCTTCGCCTTTCTGCGCCGCTGAGCACGCTCGCTCCTCTCGTCAAGAGGGTGAAGAAGTGAAATCGTTCTCATTTCCCATTTCTTTTTCCCGTTTGCAGTTCTCCATTTTACAACCGATTCCACCCTTCCTTTTTTCGCTCCTCTCACTTCTTCTCCCTTTTTGTATGCAATGCGTGCGCTTTTTTCCCCTTTCTCTCGTGTCCAAAAGAGTTTTGTTTTTTTTTTCTTCTTTTTAAATGTCTCTCCATGTTGTTTTCTTTTCCTTTTTTTCATATGTAAAAGTTGTGGGTTTATAGTTGTTTTCCTTTTTTTTGCATAGAAGTTGAAACCCTTGATTGTGAGGGGTCTTTCTAACGTTGGTGTATTTTGTCCTTTTTTCCTGTTTGTAAGTGAGCTGTTTTTCTTTTTTCGGGGTGTGGGAAATTATGGTGTTTTTTCCATTTAGTTTATAAAGATGGTTTATATGAATCTGGTGGACGGTCAAGTTGAAATGAGGTTTTCTGGAGGATAGAGGTCGTGAGTGAGGTGTATGTTAAACTTTTGGGATAGTAACAATATAAAACAATGCTATGCAAGAAAGAAAAAAAAATATATAGAAGTAGACGATGGCATATGTCCGGGTTTGCAGCAATGACAGAGTAGGAAGCGTATTTTTAGAAAGATGATGTTGGATGACATGACACGGCAAAGCAGAAATTCCAAGGTCTTTGCAAACTCACCAATAAAACAAACCCCCATGCACCCACAACATCCCCCACACATCATGACCCAAACCCTCCACGCCATCCTCTACAAATCCCTCGAATCCATCATCCTCTCTCTCCCCCCCGACACGACCCACATTCCCTCACCCAACCTACGCATCCCCAGTCTCCTCCAAATCGACCAACACCCCATCCACACGGCAACCATCGTCAGCGTCCTCACTGACCCTGCTTTCATCATCCCCGACGAGGATGTGTTGTTTAAAGGGTTTTGGATGGGTTGAGGGAGACGTGGGATGGGTCTTGTTGGCCTGTGATGAAACCGGTGCTGGGAGGGGTTGTGAGGGGGTTGTGTTTGTGTTTTTGGGAGGTGGAGATCGGGGGGGATGTGATGAGAGGGTTGTTAGAGAGGGTTCGGAGGCTTTAAAAGGGACTGGGACTGAGGTTGAGGATTTGGAGGAGAGGTTAGCTACTGTATTTTTTTTATTTTTTTGGAGTGTTGCTGAACCCTGCCTGACCGGACGTGATCCCAAACGTTCCTTACATTCTCATATATTTATCTCTTATTATAATCTTAAACGTTTCTTACGCTCCCAACTTTTGTTATCTTTTATTATTATTCAAACGTGCATACACTCCTATCTATTTTAATCTTTTGTTATGCTATTATTAAACGGGTTCATTCTGTATTCCATTCTATAAAGACACGAGCAATTAAGAACCACCATCAAGCATCTCTGGTCTCTTCTTCGCCCAACCCTCAACTTTACGTCTCCAACACTCACCAAATCCACATTCCTATCCACCTCCTGGACCTCCTCTCTCCCACCGAGACCCACGCCCACCTCAAAACCTACCTCACCTCCCCCTCCTTCACCCCTCAACACCTCACCCTCCTCCTCTCCCACCGTCTCACCCTCGGCACAACCTTCCACCGTCTCCCTCCCTCCATGGTTGACGTGTTCCACGCCGCGGGTCAAGTGCATCCCAAGGATGTGGAGGCGGAGAGGAAGAGGGTGGAGAAGGTGGAGGCGAAGAGGGTGAGAGATGTGATCTTGGGAGGGAGGTGAAGACGGAGAAGGGGGGAGGATGTTGTTGACGGTGGCTGGAAGGGCTTTGGCGAAACATGCGCCGAGGAGTGGGGTTGTTGGATGGGGGGGGAGGTTGGGGGACGGTTGTTGAGAAGAATGTTAGGGCGATGAAGGAGCTGGGGAAAGTCATGGGATGTTTGGTTTGGATGAATATGCATCAATTACCGGTATGTTTATTTCATTGTAGTTTCTGACTTTTTCACTTGTCTCATGTATCGCGTTTGTGTTTTCCTATTTTTTCTTTCTATTCCTATCGAAGCATTATAATAACGCGTTTTTTTTTTGTGTTTTTTTGGGGACGGAATTTTCGCAGCATAATATCCTTGTTTATGAGTTTCGTAATTCTCAAGGTTATGTGCTCGCTTTTATCTCCATGATTCCGTCACACCATCATGACCGATGCTGGATCATCGAGCGTTGAAGGACTTGAGTTCAGAGGTTTTCTGGAACCTCCCATGGCGAATGGTCATGAAGTGGGTTGGAACATTAAAGAGCTTTGTTTCATTTTTTGGTTCTTATATGTTGTTGTTTTTTTTTTTGTCGGTACTCGGCTATTCATAATATATTCGTGGACATTGGTCGATAAAGGGCTTTTTCTCAATTGTTAGGAGCTAAATAAAGAATTTGAACAGCACTTCTCACTAAGCTATGTTTGGTATCTACATACAAATACAGATTGAGGGTTTGTAAAAATACCCAAAAGAAAAAACAACAAAAGATAACCTAGATATTTAAAACTCTGCATTTCCTCCCCCAAAAGACGGTTTCCTCGGCAAAGGTGGTAACGACGACCCTGCTAAAGCTAAATCTGCCAACCTCTCTAGCTCTGGATCTGAACCTCTCACAAAGTTCTTGAGTTGGGTGGCCCTTCGGTGACGGCGCGTAGCTTCTCGACGTGACAGGAGGATCTGAGTCGGCCCGTGGGGTGGGATTTTCGGAGCGACTTGTAGATAGTCTTGAGGTGGTTGGGCTTCGGATTGGAGAAGCGGGGAGCTAAAGCTTTGGCGGGTTAGAGTTGATTTTTTTTGTAAATGTGTTACCCAGTTTCTCGGCTGTTGGTTGGCGTATGTATGTTGAAGGTTGGCTTGGATATTCTTGGTGTTATGTTTGGTTGGCGGATGTAGGATGTAGTTGGATAGGGGTTCTTGATAGTTAACGCGAGGGGATTCTGTTCGTAGGTTCCTCTCTGAACATTGTATTAGTGAGAAATTGGTGAAGCATTCTCACCGTTCAGTCGTAATTGTATGTTCGTTCGTTTGCTTGTGAATGAGAGGTGGTAATTTGGCATCTGTAACGAGAAGTTAAAGATTTGCTGTATAACATATCAACATACCTTTTCCAAAATCAGGCTTGTAATAGTTCCCGCCACTTCCAGCCCGATTACCATTTTCATTCACGATCGAATCCTGTGCAAACTTTTCTTTTTCTCGTTTTGGCGGTAACTCCCATCTGTGTTGGCAGCGGTGGTCTCCCCATCTGCAAGCTTTCACTCGCCTGACTTTTAATCTCCGCCTTCATCCGCTCCGATGCGTACTTGAGTTCATCAACCTCATGATAAATCCGTTCAAGCTTCACAGAAACTGGAGACACCGCTCCTTGATGGAAAGATCTAGCGATTTCTCCGTCACCCTCGACCGACCTCTCCCTTGAGCAGCGCCAAATCCCGTCAACCTTCCCAAGCTCTAGTCTCACTTCTCATCCACGTCAGAATGAAGCTTTCGTATCTCCATCCAAGCCAGTTCAACGGACTTTGGTAGCCCCGCAGCTTAGCATCAATATCCTCCAGCCTTTTGACGAAGCCTCCTTCATCACTCGCATTGTAATCAATTGATCCTCCATTGCACGTTCTTGAGCAGCTTTCAGTTCCCGATGACGTTCCCGCGTCATCGCCTCAACTTCCTGAATCCTCAGTCTCGTTTGCTCAGCTGTCACTTGCTCCATCTCCTGTTGCGACAGAATTCTTGCAGTGAACTCCTGATTTCCCCTTGAAGTCGATCAAACTCTTGCTCAGACACCTTTGCGGAAAGCTCTCACGCATACTCCCGAGGAGTTGGTTCAACTTTTCGCTGTCTGTTCGGTTGAATTCGAGAAGCTTGCGGCGGAAATCTTCATACTGCTCTTCCGCCACTTGCAGTTGGCGTGGAACTTCTTGGAGACGCTCAGAAAACTCTCAAGCTTTTGGTGGTGAGTCTTTGATGCCGACTAATGTGATGGCGTGTTCAGCAATGGAAGCTTGAAGAGTGTCAGAGACTTGTTGTAAACGTGCACGGTTTGAGACGTCTGTGTCAGAGATGCGAATCTTGACTGCCTCCATGCTTCCCTCATAGTCGTCAATCTTTACCTGCATTTCCTCAAGTGACGCGTTGATTCTATTGACCATCTCATTCATATCGTCATGAATAGCTTTACTGAGATCGCCTCTTGTTTCAAGAATCGCTGTACTGACATCATTGATTCTTTCATCGATTGCAACGATCGAGTCAGAAGTCTTTTGCTCAGACGCCGTCAGCTCAAATTTGGTCACCCGAAGAGCAAGAGCATCACGGATTTCAGTAACCGTTTTTCAATCGATCTCCTCGCGATGACACATTTTGAATCTGATCATTCATACGACTTTCAAACGCACCATCTGATCGCGATTTACCCTCCAGCTATCTTCTTTAACTCTATCAATCTGATTATCCAACTCTGCGTCGCGCACCTGCAGGTCAAGAATGGAGGCTTTGGTTCTCGACTCGAGATCCTCAATCTCCTTCTTCAAACCTCTTCCTGAACATCTTCCTCAAAGCGATGAAAGCCGCGTCGGTTTCAGTTGCGCGCGTCTGAAGATTCGCAATCAGCAGCTTGGATCGTGCCTCCACGTCATCCATTTCTTTTCTCGTTGCCCGAGCTCAACCTCATCACGTATCTCCTTGTTCGCCTCAACGAGATGCGAGACGGAAGCATGAACGTTCGCGAGAGATGCTTCAAACCTGACTTCATGTCTGCTGTATCTTTCTTTGTAGACCGGAGATCCAGCTCCGCCTTCAAAGCCTCAAACGTTGAATCCACCTGCATCGCTCGAGCGTTCAGTTTATCCTCTACATCAGCTTCACAAGCTCGCAACGTGTTTCAACGTCACGAATTTTGAAGCTAGTTCATCGTCATTCACGAATGCGGCTGCAAGCTTCCGTCAATCTTGCTTCAGCTGTTTCCAGATTACTTTGCGCATCCCTTCCAATTTGCTCGGCAGATAGCTGCAACTGACGGAACTTTGAGCTCAGCTCAGCTTCGTAATCTTTCAGGCGCGTACGAACGTGAGAAGTGTTCTCCAGATCCTCAATCATGCGGCTTTTGAGACAGCGAGTTGCTCAGCGGCGGCTTTAATTTTATCTTCAAGCTGATCTTCATGCTCTTGTTTTCCTCAATGACTTCGGCTATGGCCTCAAAAGCTCTCCGCTCCACTGTGTTGACGCGCTCTTCTGACAGCTCTTTGAATTCATTCAAACTCCTCTCATTTTCAAGACGTGCCTTGATCTCAGTTCTTAGCACTTCCTCCAGGGATAACTGCTTCTGGTCTGCTGTCTTTTCTACAAGAATAACAGACTCTTTCAAAGCTTTAACGACTGCAGCCAAGTGTTGCTTAAGATCATGCTGCGCCTGCTGCATCTCCATCCCCTTTTTGTCTACAACTTCTTGCACGGCCTTAAACCCGTCCTGCATATCCGTTCGACATTGAATCTCAAACTTTCCCCTAGCAGCTCGTTCCACCGCAAATTGATCCTCGACTCCCGCTACTTGGCTAGCCATCTTATCGAGCGCCATGGCCTGCGTGTCCCGAAGACCTTTTTCCATCGCCCTCATTTGCTCAGCAAATAGGAGGACAGTCTTCTCTCTATCTTGTCTCTCCCGATCGATCCCCATGATGACTTGGTTCTTTATCACCTCAATACGATCATGGAGTTCTCTATCTTGTGTTGATAAGGCTTTTTTCACTTCATTAAAGAGGTCCCTCATTCCACCCTCAAAATTGTACCGTGCTTTCGCTTCGTGATCAAGTTTATGCCTTAGCTCCATCACAGACATCTCCACCTTCTTGGACAGAGAGTCTGACACACTGTCAACAGCATGTTGGGTAGTTTCTAAAGACATCTGATGATCTCTAAGCGTCCTCATCACATCCATCCCGCGATGAGTTTCCAATTCCCAATCCCTCGCCTTTGCCCTAAATTCCTGCCCAACCTCTGAAGTCTTCATGGAAAACGTCTCCACTTTATACCTCAAATCATTCAACTCATTCACCACCATTTTTTGTCGCTCAGCTTCCTCGTCCTCCTTTGCTCATTCATCTTCAACCTCGCAGTCAAATCGGCTATAACGTTCTGCATTTTCCCATGCTCCCGCTCTAACCTCGCAACAATGTCCTGATCAGACTGAATCGACCGTTTCTCCGTCTGCTCACTTTGTCGTGCAAGGTCTTTAAGCAATTGACTATCAGCCATCATCGTCTCCTGCATCCGTTCCACTTTTGCTGATAAAGTCGCTACAAGTGATTTTCCAAGCTGAAGCTCTGTTTCTAACCAACTCCGTGATCTTCTCTCATTTTGGAGCTGCTCTTCTGCGAAGCGAAGCTTGGTGATGATGTCGTCCGTTATCCCTGGGAAGAGTATGGGACCGCTGAGCCAGGATCAAATGTTTTAAATGCGGATGAAGAGATATCTGGGGTTTCCTCCAGAGGTTCGTGTGTCGGATGAGTATCCCATTTTTTAATGGCTCTGGTGTACGTATGTAGTTGGAGAGGTTGATGTCTGTTGGTCTTCCGTTGAAGCTTTGTGGAGGGTAGTTTGAAGTAATTCGGACTCGGAGAAGGTATTGGACCGCCCCGGTAATTAAATGGCGTTGAAATGGATGGGATAGGGCTCGCATCGCGCTGTAACAATAATGTCAAGGTCTAATACGCTATCACCTCTATCTCTCTAACACTAACCCCATTAACACCAGAGTTATACACAATCCTGTCATTCTGTTTTTCTGCAATCTTCCTGTTCATATAGTCCCAACGTCAATATCGTCTTAAAACATATAATCCAACCTGGTCTTCAACTCCTCCTGCTGCCTTTTTGAAACTCCTTCACCTCCCGATCCGCTCCTGCTTCTGCTTATCCTCGCATCTATCTGATCCCAAGCAAGGACATGGACAGGGATGGCTCGTCTGATGGCCAACGTTGAGCACAGAATCATGCACCAAAATGGTTTCTTAACCTCTCCCTTTCTGGATTGCCAACAAACGAAAATAATACCTGTGGACATCCCACTCCTTTCCGTTTTGTTTTTTTTAATTTCGTTTTCTTCCCTCTCCTCTTGAACGTAAATCACTTGAATCGTAAAGCTGCTCAATTGTTTGCATTGTTTGGTGAGTTCGGCATTCACGGATTACTTTGGACGACTGATTATAATAGAACCATCAACTCTCCTTAAAAAGCTCAATCAGGCATACGTTTCTAGCTTGTTTTCTCTATCATCAACGTCTTTCATCGGCACCTTACCTTCTTACACAACTCCATCACCATCACCCATTACATCACAAGAAAATGTCAGGAAAGGGAAGAGCTCCTAGCGCTGGACCCAGCGGCGGTCAACCCCCAGCAAAGACGGCGAGATCCAAGCTCAGGTGAGGACAAAGGAAAGTGCTGCAGATGCTGATAAACGATGGTGTTAGGTGGATGAGGTGATCTCTGTGATGCACAACAACATTGAGAAGGTGATTGCACAGGAGAGAAGCTCGACTCGCTTCAAAACAAGACCGACGACCTGCAGCAGGGACCTTGCAGTTTCAAAGCGTGGTGCGGCAAAGGTCAAGTCTCAAATGTGAGTGTGTTTGTCATTTAGTTTGTCACTCTTTACTGACATGTCTTTCTCAGGGTGTGGTTCTCGTCCTTTTCCATATCCCTTACGTGCAGTGCTAACCATTTTGCCCTTTTCTTCCTGACGTTAATTTTAAACGAATAGTGGTGGAAGGTAATGACATCTAATTGCTTCTAATAGCAGAAAACTAACCTTTTACATTAACAGGACCTTAAGCTCAAGCTCATCATCGCCGAATCGTCATCCGTCATCCTCATCGTCATCATCGTCCCCCTCGTCACCACCTTCAGGACCAGCGTTGCAAGTAAGTAAACCCCCCACAAAGTAAAATTTGAAGACCAAAACTCCTCTAACTTATAAACTCTAGCTCCTTCTCAAGCTGCTGGTGTGGCCAACTGAAACATCATGTTATTTTGACTAATGTAGCGACTCCCCTACACTTCCCCCTTGGTCTTCTTTCTAAGCAAAGTTGATTTTTTTTTTTTTTATCATCATGTACCAATTTTTTAAAAGACTCTCCTTATTATGGAGGAGTTGTGTAAACATCCCTTTAAAACAAAATCATTGCTCATAAATAAACAAAGTGTATCTCTTAAATCTTGAATCCATAAATATTCACAATTTTTCACTTACGTTTATCATTTATTTCATAATCCGGTTCGGTGTCTTATATGAGCTTTGAGATCACTATATAGATATTTCCTGTTCATTTACCTTGCCATTTGTTTCAATCGTACGGTATACTTTTGTCCCATTTTACCCGTTTCAGTCTCATAGAAACGATTCAATATATTGGATATCAAATAAAAAGAATCAGTCTGCCCGCAACAAAAATACCCAACGATACCCTTACACTTAACGCTCCCCTTCCCCATCCCTTTTCCTTCCCACAAACGCCAACAAATGCGTGAACCTCCTAATATTCTCCCCCAACGCGCCTTTCCGTCGCTCCATCACACTTTCCCTCAAATCTGTCTAATCTCCGGAAACCTTCTCGCCCCCATCCAATCTCCACGTCTTGGCACCGCCCCATTCGCTAACAAAACTCTCACAACCTCCCATGACCTCCCCTCACAGCTCCCTCGAGCGCCATACCATCCCACACATTAATCCAATCAACATTCGTACAATGTCAACGTGCCCGCCTTTGGCGGCGTCACGGAGAGCAGGACTGAGAAGCGTTTTATCCATTGTCCTGACGTGGATATTGGAAAGGAGTTTCGCGACGGTGGCCGTGTGTCCGCTCGCAGAGGAGGCAATGACGCGAGTGGATCTGGGATAAGATTACGTGCAAGAAGAACTTCGACAATAGCATCATGCCCCATCGCGGCTGCCGCTGTCAACACAAACGAACTGGCGAAAGACCTTGCGACATGATCAATTCCGTAAAAATATCCAAGTATCCTCTAAAAATACCCCGCCATCGGTCAGAGCTCTACAAAACAAAAAAACACCCTTAGAATACCTGTTTGCAGCGACAAGCAGTGTCGAAGATTCCGGTGGGAACCCTTCATTCAGCAACGTCCTCATGATATGCGGTGAATTATGAAACGGTTGCGTAAGACACACAGCTCTAGGACAAGTCTGGGGAGTAATATACTTTGCTTGAATCAAGCACGATAATATCGCAGCGCTATCGGGTAGCGAAAAGAATGCGAAAAACGAATGTGTGATGCGGTTTGAGGAGTTTTTGATGAGGACTCGCGCTTTGAATTTAGGCGAGCCCCAGACAAAAGTGCGAATGTCTCGGGAAACAGAGGATATGACGGAGAGGTCATGGAGAGAGGTGGCGGCGTGGAAAATGATTTCACCCCATAGTTCTAGGGGGAGGGTGCGGTGGGTTATAAAGTGAAGGGGTGGGTCATTGGAAGGGTTCAATGTCGACTCCACTGCCTCTGGGTCGCTATCGGCTATAATTCCCGCCTTTGTTTCCTTTACACATTTCGCTTCGCCTTTACTCTTGATCCATGAGGCAGGTTTGCGCGTGAGCGTCAGGGGCAGCTGGAGATGATGGTGGTGGACCATGTGAGTGGGTTCACAGGTGCATTGTTGGAATTGTCGATTTTTTGAAGAATCGAGCCAAGAACAACAGTGTGGCTCAAACCAACGGGCGAGGGTGAGTTGCAAAACTTTTGCCATTATGCCCGCTTTATACTTCAAAGCTGTAGAAAATGGGATTGAAAAACAGCCACACGTTTACTGTAATCTGACCTCTGAAAGCATGTCTGATAAATTGAATTTACTCGTCAACAAAATACAGGCTCAAGCAAACATCTTAGCGTAAGCCCTTTTCTCCTTCTCAGCCCTATCCTTAATCGCCTTGTGCGCTAGCGCCAACTCCCTCGCCACCATCTTATCCTCCGGGCTCAACTTTGCCGCCTCCGCGAGATCCGCAATCGCTGCCTCAAACTCCTTCAACCCCGCCTTTGCCTGACCCCTCCGGAACCTCGCCTTGGTCAAATCCTGTACACTCACCAGCGTCTCTAGACCATCAGTACGACCGGAAAGGGTGGTATGGAGGTCAAGTACTTTAGTGGCGTCGTTGACGGCGAGTTGCCATTTTTGGAGCTTCAAGTGGGACTAAAGGTTGTTTTAGTAGAAAGACTGGGAAACGTTGTTTACCATAGCGGTGTTGAGGAGGGATGAAACTTTGATGAGAAAATATTGCTTCTTGTGCTCAAATGTGAGCTCCTTGATGTCTTCAGGCGACGGGTTAAGTTCGTTCAGGTACCTAACAGCCTTTTGGTACTTTTCCGCCGCGCTCTTGTAATCTCCCTACGCAAAAAAGGCGGTTAATACATACATCAATACAAATATGATAGTAGGACGGGGACCCCTACCTTCTTGAACAACTCATTCCCAATCGCCTTAATGTCTCCAGGATTTTCATCAACTCATCGGGTCCCGCCTCCTCCTCCCTTCCAACAAACTGATCTTCCGGGTAATCTTCATACACATCTCCATCTTGCTTTGCAACAACTCCATCATCTCCCGGCATCAATTCGCCTGCATCCTCAATAACGCAGTCAAGGAGGGGTCGGTCGTTTTCGCCTTTCTCGGTCTTTTCGATACGCCTGACGATGGACATACCCTACGCCAGAATTAGGTTTTGGTGATTAGAGGAGCTGTACCTTGATCACTTGACCGAAGACAACGTGCTTGTTGTCCAAGTGTGGAGTGGTAACAGTCGTGATGAAGAATTGACTGTAAAATCGTCAGCAGCTATTTCGCAAATAAGCGCGAACCTTCCATTAGTATTGGGGCCAGCGTTTGCCATGCTAAGAAGTCCAGGTTTATCATGCTTAAGCGAGAAGTCTTCATCCTCAAACTAGCAACAGAAAAAAAAAAAACTCAGTTCAACACACATATCAGTCAAAAAAGCACCATACCTTCTTCATAAATACTCTCTCCACCCGTTCCATTTCCTCTCGTAAAATCTACACCAAAGTCACCTTCACATCACAGAAAAAGCATGACTTACCACCCCCTTGAATCATGAACCGATCAATAACACGATGAAATTTGGACCCCTTGAATGCAAGCTTGGCTCCAGATGTAGCGGAAACTGTGTTTCCTAGACAGAGAACACGAAAGTTCTCACAAGTCTTCGGAGCAACATCCGAGAAGAGCTCCATGACAACACGACCGGCATTTTCGCCGCCAATGCTGAGATCAAAGAAAACTCGAGGCCTGTGAAACATGTTTATTCAGTGGGAAGTGTTCGGAAAGCATTCAGTGGGAAGAATTAAAATGATGTAGATGTTTTCCGAAAGTAGCTGCTGGGATGCGCATGCTTATTACCTAACGTTCGCTCCGGTCATGCTTGTGTAAGAGGTTGTGTGCAGAGGTGGTGAGAAGGAACTTGTTCGAAATGTGAGTTGAGTTGCACAATATGTTTTTCCATGACATTCGTTCAATCGCCGAAATGACTTTATAATTTTTCTTCCATGTCATTCCATGTAGTAAATAAAATTTAAAGAAAAAGGTACATTATTACAGTCAACATATGATGCTGGTAAACAAATCAAAAGAAAATCAAAATGCGGTCGCGCAGTGGTCGCGTACTGGTCGCGTAATGGCGACAACTGTACTTCATCTAATGTCTAATAAATAGCGACAAAAAAAATTATGTAATCAGTTAAAGTTTCCTTTTTTTCCTTTGTAAAAGCAAGAATAAAAGGAGCTTACTTGTGGAAACACATCCTGCATTGTCCCGGCTTAAACGTATTCTCCATAAACTCCGTACAATTGCAAGTTGAACAAGCCGCCGCCGATGACCCACCCCCTCCACCAACCCTCGCCGCCACCGCCGCTCCGACTCCGCCATCCTTTGGCCGGGGCGGTGTAGTCGACGGTGTCCGTGCAGCAGATGCAAATCCGGTATTGGAGAAACTGCCTCTTGTCGAGTTTGCCGAAGAGTTAACTTGAGATGAGGGTCTGGAAGGCATGGGGGGTGCTCGGGCAGGGGGCGGGGGATGGTCGTCAATAATTTCAACGTAGTTACTGGGAAACATGCCACCGGTGCCGGAATCAACCAACTCGCCTTCCCACCAGCCGTCGTCGATTTCAACGGTGATGTTGATAATGTCGCCAGTTCGAACTTAAGAGACAGTTATTGTTAAATAAGAACGCTGTATTTGAAGAAAGCTTGAATAAGACATACTTGATAGTTCTCCTGGTCCCTCAGCATCAAAGTCGTAGAGTACTCTTGCCTGCTTAATGAAACCCCCATTTGAAGGGGCTAAATTGCGAAATATGCGTGAATAAATTAAATGATTTGGCCAAAAAAATGCAGGTATTTCCGGAAAAAGCACGTACCAGCACTTGCTCGGGAAGGAAGAGTAGGTGAATGCTTCGCACCACTACCATAGCTACTCAACTTCCTGTCACCGCCCATTGTGTTATAGCTCGAGCTTCGACTCATATGGGTACTTTGTGGGGGTTCGTCTTCATCGTAGTTGTTAGAGTAACTGCTCGGATTCCGGAATGATGGCTTTGGCTTTGTACTGACAACATCACGAAGTCTTCAACCACAAATAAAACGTCAGACAACAACGTATCGTGATGGGCATTTAATCATGCAAATGAGACTAGAGACAGTAACACTCACTCCGATATATCAGTTTGAAGTTTTGTAAGAATCTGCATTGCGCTCCGGAAATACTCAACCTCGGCATCTACGAAATCAAGAAGCCCGTGCAGCTGCTCATCCTCATTACTGTTCAACGCAATCATTCGGTCCGTAGTATCTGAAAGTGATTCCTCGTATTTGTTCTGCGCAACCCGAATCTCCTCCTCCAACACAGTGTTCTCCTTCTTGGCCTTATGAACCCTATTCAGCTTTGCATCGAAATCAAGACGGCGATTCTCAAGCTTCGTCTTCGTCTTCTGATATTCCTTCATCTCCGCGGTTATGGATGTAAGATGGTTGACATAGCCATCCTGAACTTCAGACGCAAGAGTCACTTGCAGACTTGCGATTCTTTCGTGAGCCTCTCCCACTCTAAGAAGAGCCCGACCGTACCCAGATTCCTCGTCCAACACCGAGCCAAAATTGATCATGGCAGACGCAAGACCCTCCATTGGAAGTTTAGCATCGCGACCATCCTTCTTGCGACCTATAATGGCTTAGCCTGAAATCCACAGCGAATTCCCATACCCATGGTTTTCAGGTAAGTATTGCAGCTCTCCAGTAACTTCTCGGTGAACTCTCTACGCTGCTCCGTTTCGTGCTCCATTTTTTTAAACTCATCGCTCGTTTCTAGATTGAAAGGTATTAGAGACCAAAGCTTCGCATGCGAACCCAATTCAAGCCGCCGGGCTAATCAACTGACCTGTCTTCTGAGCTCCACCAAACTTCTCGCCTACATTACCAAAGCGCATTGTCAATAAGACTCTCTAGGTTAAGAAACAAAGTACTCACCAGTCCACTGCAAAAAGGTGCGAGTGAAGAAGAAAGACATGGAGAAGGTTAGATCAATGCAGTATGATAATAAGATGAAGCCCATGTCAACCCCAATTCCAAATTCACAGAGCTGCAATGATCAGCACTATGGTATGCGAGATCATATGCATCTGCAGCATTTAAGTGAGCAACCATCTCTGATGACTTAGGATTGAATATGATATCATTCTTGTTTAATGAAAATGGACGCGGGCTATAGTTGTGGAATGCAAACCTGACGGAACTGGCCCAGTTTTTTGACAACGACATTGCGCTTTAACAGAAGATATAGGATAGATCGTTCTTAGAAGTGCCTGCTATGGTAATGGCCAGAAGGTATGTATGGCTGGTTGTGTGAATCGCAAGGTTGGGACGCCACTAGTGAAATTTCAAGAATCAAGTGTTGTAAACTTGTATGACTCAAAAAAAACCGCCCCATACCACAAAAAAAACACAACACAATGGCCAACTTTCTGCGACGTACTGTAGCTGGAGTCAAAGCAAAAAAACAAAAAGCATCTTTTTTTTTAGTAAGATAGTTGTAGGCGGTAGAGGCGCATCTCGTCAGACTAAAACCACATCACAGGTAACGACAAAAGCTGACCCAAAAGTGCTTAAATGTAAATGATTCGAGATCGCCCTCGAGTAGTCTATCACATTGTTGGCAATGCATAATGTTTCAGTATACGCGTTCAGTAAATAAATATTCACCGAAAACTTAAGTTTACATTGTTTACATTGCTCTTAGGTGGCCTAAGCGTGAAAGGAACTTGATGTAGAAGGCGTGTACCACCATCAGCACATTTTTGTGCTCCTTCTTTGTGTGCTCACCCTGTTATGCATGAAGTATTTACCACCAGCAAGAAAAAAAACAAAGGAATCCATCGCATCATCACCATCATCTAACCACCCATTCCATCCTCGACTTATTCCACTTGTACACATACATCGTAGATTGAAGCATAAAGAATCTAAAACTAGAGATTTATGAACTCGCATTCCCCGCGTCTGCACCATCTGCTACTTTATACCCACATTCCATCCATAAGTATTCAGTCCTTACCAGCACATCCTACTCAGCGATTTCTTCTTCGAAGAAGATACCTTTTGCCCGTATCCGTTACTTCTTGAACCGCTATGTGAGTGCCTTCCAAAATGTGTGTTATTCAATAATTAACCAAAACCTGAAATTTCAAAAAAGGTTTGTCAAAATTCTGACAAGGTTATTATTTGGAATCCTTGCACTTACCACTCTCACACTCTGGGCTGCCTTTCACTTTGCTCCCCTCACATCGCACCCGTGGGATCTCAGCCATCAGAGAAAGCTCTTCTGCAGTGCATCAAGAGAAGCTTTTGATCACTGGGAATTAGCAGAATCACCTCTAGCATTACGACCTTGGATTGTTTCGATTGGCTGTCCCTTCTTTGTGACGAAGGATCGCCAGAAAAGTTCTGCCAAGAGTCAGACGAGACCGACTGTATCAGTTGTCAGAGTCTAAAAGATCAACAAACCTACACAGATAAATTTACAGACGGAGACACCATGAGTGCCCACGCAAAACGAGTGGAGATTGTTACTTCAACGCTCATCATGACCGATGATGATTTCGCGGCACATCTTTTGAAGCCGGGAGTCAGAGGTACGCCTAATACTATTAAAGATATTTAGCTAATCTGGAATCTACTTATCGGAACAAAGTTTTTGATGTGTATGGTGAGCTTGACCTATTCAACTTCCAGCTTGCTAATATTAACCTAGCCAAATTCGCGGGACCTTGTGAACCCATGACCAATGTTTTCAAAAGACTTAAGCTTGAATATGGTGACTCGGTTAGCTTTGTACAGGTAAGCAGAACTTTTTGGTTATCATTGATTTATGTTAATACTTAAATTGTATATATAAGGCACAATCGGATGGCATCGCAGCATTTGAAAGCTTCCGAAATAAATCTTGCCCATTATTTATTTTTTTTCCAAGACGGCATCCCAGTTAAGCTTGTTCGTGGAGCTAATGCACCATTAGTGGAGAGGATTATCAAGGAACAAGTGGAACACAACAAAAATGGCCGCACGTTCCCTCCGGTCAGTAATAATTTCATAGGCTTCTGTAACATATGTTTTTATTTCTTTAAACTAACAATAACTCGATTTTTTATTTTCATTTTATTTTTAGATTGAAATCACAGATGAGATCTCTTCCTTAAGCCTCGCATTCAATGTTCTCTCGAATCGAGAACAAAAGGAAGAATCAGCCGCCGCCGCCGCCGCAAAGCAAGCCGAGGAAGATGACGACGGCTTCGAACCTTCCAAAGACCAACCCAGCGGTTCTACCATCTCCGCCCCTGCCGGAGATGTCACAGAGATTCCATCTGGTGCCACTGAGGCCACTGAGGCTGAGGGTGATGGCCCTGCTGAACGCACGTTGGGTATGATCAAACCTAATGCTATGCAACCATCGATTGTGGAGGAAGTCCTTGCTACAATTCATAGACATCGAATTCAGGTCGTGAAGATTAAGAAAGTGTGGCTTTCGAAGGAACAGGTTGCAGAGTTGTACCGCGAGCATGAGACGAAAGAATGGTTCCCGCAACTTTTGGAATACCTTTCAAAGTAAGTCCCGTGAATTATTTGGATAGTCCTAACCTTAATTTTTCTGATCACAGTGCTCCAATCTTGGCGCTGGAATTATCAAAGGCGAATGGTATATCTCTGTGGAGAGAGATTGTCGGACCAAAGGATCCCAAGCAAGCAAAGGCGGAGCAACCAAAAAGGTAAGTCTTTTAGGAAGTTTTTTAGCTTCGCGCTTATTTTACAAATCTGATCTCTCTTCTTCAGTTTGCGCGCTCTGTACGGCTCAGATAATCTCATCAACTCCTTCCACGCGTCCGATAGTCTCACATCCTCCACACGTGAACTTGAGTTTTTGTTTGGAGAGAACGCGGCAAACCTTACTGAGCTTCCATACCCATCCGTCGGCACGGACACCGGTCACCGTTCCAGCCTTTCTCCGCAAAAGACTCTTGCCATCATCAAACCGGATGCGGTTGAAAAGGTGGAGGAGATCGTACATAGGATCATTATGAGGGCTATACAGTTCAGAAACGTGAGGAGGTTATTATTCCGACCGAAAAAGTTCAGGAGTTATGTGCAGAGTTGGCTGCGTCGGATGCGGCCAAGTTTGAGGAGGCTGTGGCTTTCTTGACCAGGTAATTTTTAGTCAGCTTTTTTAGATGTAAAGAGATAAATGAGGAGCTAAAATGTGAATTGTTTTTTTGTAGCGGGCCTTCCATCTGCCTTGTGTTAAAGGGCGAGGACGTTATTACCGGATGGAAAGAAATGGTTGGACCGGCTGATCCGATTGAAGCCCAAACCCTGGCCCCGCGATCGTAAGTCCCGATAGTATACCTCACCCTTGCTAACCTTCACCGTAAAGACTCCGCGCTATCTATGGAACCACTTCTATCCGCAATGCCCTCCACGCTTCCGACTCAATTGACCTCGCCGTCCATGAAATCCAGCATATCTTCCCGCACTACCTCTATAGCAGCGCCTCGATGTCCTCCCTCTTTGACTCTCGGCCCGGCACTACCCGAAACTCCGTCACACTCGGAACTCGGTCGCTCCGTGGATCTCTTGCTGGAGGATTACGCCCCGCGAAACCTGAGCGTACGCTTGCTTTGATTAAACCTGATGCGTATCCCACGAAGAAGGAGGAGATTTTGGAGAAAATTGTGGCGGATGGGTTTACGATTGTCTCGCAGAAGGAGGTGACGTTGGATGCGGAGAAGGCTGGAGAGTTCTACAAAGAGCATCTGGGGAAACCGTTCTACGAGACGCTTACCACGTGGATGAGCAGGTAATATATTATTGTTTAAAGGTCGATATGATTTTAACTAATTTATTATATTTAGCGCTCCAATCTACGCTATGGTTCTTGAAAAAGTAGACAGTATCAAGGCGTGGAGGAAACTTGCTGGCCCTACAAATTCCGACAAGGCCAGAGAGGAGAGTCCAGAAAGGTGCGACTACTCCCTTCCTTTATGTTTAACCTTATTATTACAGCATTCGCGCTTTGTTTGGTACTGACGGCTCCCAAAATGCCGTCCACGGCTCTGACTCCCCCGCCTCCGCCGCCCGAGAGATTAATGTCATCTTTGGTGACACCGTCTCCGTCAGCTCAGACCACATTGCACCGGCCAAAGAAATTAAAAAGGAGCGTACACTCGCTCTTATTAAACCCGATGCGTACCCAGCCAAGAAGGATGAGATCGTACAATCGATCCTCGATGATCAGTTTACGATTGTCCAGGAGTCCGAGGTAACGTTTAGTAAAGAACAGGCGGAGGAGTTTTATAAAGAGCATCTGGGAAAACCGTTTTACGAGGAGTTGACCAGTTGGATGAGCAGGTGAGGGGATAGGTTTTGGTTGTAATCGAGTCTTAACGACTTTTTCTTTTTTAAAAGTTCGCCTATCTACGCGTTGGTGCTTGAGAAGGAGGGCGCAATTACCGCCTGGCGCACACTCGCAGGGCCCACCAATTCCGAAAAGGCCCGTGAAACATCGCCCGATTCTATCCGAGCGCGTTTTGGTACCGACGGATCCAAGAATGCGGTTCATGGGTCGGACTCCCTAACATCCGCTGTACGTGAAATCGGGGTTGCCTTTAACTACGTTCCGAAAGAGAAGGTTATCAATGTTGAACAAACCTTAGCATTGATTAAGCCAGACGCGTATCCGGAGAAGAAGGAGGCGATTATGGAGAGCATTCGCGGAGATGGGTTTAGGGTTGTTAGGGAAGAGGAGGTGGTGTTTACCAAGGAAATAGCAGAGGAATTTTATAAGGAGCATCTTGGGAAAGGATTTTATGAAGAGCTTACAAACTGGATGAGCAGGTGAAAATGTTTTTTTGGTCATTACTATTATTATTTTTAATACTATTGATGATGTCTAACATACTTAAAATTTTAGTGCCCCAATTTATGCTGTCGTTCTGGAAAAAGAAGGAGCTATCGCTGCTTGGCGAGCACTTGCCGGTCCCACGAACTCTGAAAAGGCCCGCGAAACATCTCCCGACTCTATCCGCGCCCGGTTCGGCACAGACGGCTCAAAGAATGCTGTCCACGGTTCCGATTCCCCTGCATCGGCTGAACGTGAAATTAAAGTTGTGTTCGCGCCACAACCGGAAGTTGCTAAAGTTGCCGAAGTCAGCGAGATTCAGCAAACACTCGCGCTGATCAAGCCTGATGCGTACCCCGGGAAGAAAGATGAGATTGTGGCGAGGATTGTCGAGGATGGATTCACAATTGTGAAAGAAGCAGAGGTTCATTTTTCGAAGGAGAAGGCGAACGAGTTCTATAAGGAGCATGAAGGAAAAGGATTTTATGAGGATCTCACGACCTGGATGAGCAGGTTTTAACCCGCTTCAAGAAAATTCTGGCTAAAATTTTGTTTTTTACAGCGCCCCGATATATGCATTAATTCTTGAGAAACAAAATGCCATTAAAGCTTGGAGGCAGCTCGCCGGTCCTACCAACTCAAACAAAGCCCGTGAAGAGTCCCCAGAATCTATTCGTGCCCTGTTCGGCACTGACGGTTCTCAAAACGCCGTCCACGGTTCCGACTCCCCAGCATCGGCTGAGCGTGAAATTAACGTCGTGTTTGCTCCACAAGCGGAAGTTTTCCAAACTGCCGAGGTCGCGAGATTTCAGCAAACACTCGCGCTGATTAAGCCTGATGCGTACCCCGGGAAGAAAGATGAGATTATGACGCGAATTGGGCAGGCGGGGTTTACAATTGTGAAGGAAGCCGAGGTGCATTTTTCAAAGGAGAAAGCGATGGAGTTTTACAAAGAGCATGAGGGGAAAGGATTTTATGAGGATCTCACCAATTGGATGAGCAGGTTAGTGTTGAGGAAACTCGTTTCGGTATACAGCTTATCATAACATCATATTCTCAGTGCCCCGATCTATGCTATCGTTCTCGAAAAAGAAAACGCTATTAAAGCTTGGAGGCAACTCGCGGGTCCCACCAACTCAAACAAAGCCCGTGAGGAGTCCCCTGAATCTATCCGTGCCCTTTTCGGTACTGACGGCTCCCAAAACGCTGTCCACGGTTCAGACTCCCCGCCTTCGGCTCTCCGCGAAATTGCCGTCATCTTTAACAACGAGCCCCCCGCAAAAGCCCCGCAACCTCCCTCTATCACAAACTCACGTTCAGCATCGCGCCCTGAATCCCCCAACAAGTCGCGCCGGACAAATCCGTCCACACCAAAGGCTGCGCAGACTCCTAAAAGGGTGGCGTCGTCGACGAGTTTAAAGGGGGCGGCGGAGCAGTTGCCCAGTACCCAGCCAAATACACGTCCATCGTCAAGGCCTGCGTCCAAACCGGCGTCGAAGCCAGCGTCAAAGCCAGCGTCCAAAGCGGCTTCGAGGGCAATGTCGAGGGCGGGATCAGGGTCAAACCTATCTGAAAAAAAGATCGCGTCGAGGCATCCCAGTAGGCCTGCGTCGGCGTTAGCGAATGCGCCTGCGGAGGGAGATGGAGGTGTTGCAGCCGGAGCTGAGGAGAACTAAATTTATGACATGACTTTCGTTTCTTTTCGTTTTAAAAGTGTGTTGAGTATCAAAAAAAAGCTGTCTGTATATTCTCTTTTTAAAAACAAAGTCTACGGATTAACGAAGTAACAAGAGTGAAAACGTTAAAAAGGAAATAGGTTATGAACAGATACAATCAATAGTGGGTATCATGAAAAGCACATAAATGCAGGGTGGACAGAGAAAAATTCTACGTGGATAATGCCCTCATGGTGAGTTCGTATACAGTGAATGTTGCACCTTCAAAAACGACAAAAAAGCAGTATTATTGGTAGGAAGTCTAGATTTGAATCGTTTACTAAAAGATGAAGAAACGTACCTGCTGCAGGAATACTTCGAATAACACTAGTAACGTAGCCACGGAAAAGTCCCGCAAGTCCCGATTCCACATATATCTCACTAAGGTTCGTCAGAATTGCTGTAGACCGAGTTCCCGGTTTAGCATTCTGGATGCGGGATTTCACCACATCCAAAGGATCTAAAAACATAAGAATCCGTTCGAATAAATGGTATATGTATCTTACAACAGCATGTCCAGTACATAATTCCACCGACGGCCCCAGCAATCATGAGTCTCGAAACTGGCAATGGAGCATCCCGGATTCGACTTTGACGCCAAGAATCTTTTGGTGTACTCAAAACCACCGTAGAATCCGGCATAGGCCTTTACAAAATGTCAGACATTCACCTGCGGCGTATGCACTCACAGGAATTTCTCTCACAACCGTCGACCAAGTCCCATGAAAAAGGCCCCTAATCACTCCATGATCTTTGACTAACCCTCTGGCAACCTGCATCGGCCCCAAATGTCCTTTCCCTTGAGACGATACCAAGTCACTCGTATACTGTGCCTGCAATCGAATTTTGAGCAACTCGATCGGACCAGCGACAAACGCATTGATTATCCCAGCACCAGCACCAGCTGCTGCCAACTGCCGAATCTTTAGGGGCCGTTCGGGATGCTTGGGATCTTTAAGAATATCTTTGCAGAATCCGTACGCTGAAAACAGAACGGCATTGACAAAGCCAATGCCTTTAAATCGACTATGTAAAAATCTCATGCTGCCTAGTTTAATGAACTGACCTGCTAATGGCGCTGCCATGCCTTTGTAGAGACCTAAGATTCCCTCATATTTGACGGTCTTCATAATGCAATCCAAAGGTCCTATTATGGTGGTTAAGTCTCCATAGAACCGACTTTCCTACCTTTGAATTTTGAAGAGCCTTCCAATTGGAGACGGACTTTAACGGTATCAAGAGGGTGGCCAATTGCAACCTGTCGCAATGCTTCATTTAATAACAGAGGCTTAAAATCACTTCTCGCTTAATATTACCTGTGCCATGCCTGCAAACGACCCAGCGATGAAATCCTTTTATCAAAACGTTTCAGCGCATTTCTGATTATTCCAGAAGAAGGAAGTATTGCTCTATTCAGGCAAAAAGAGTAAACTCACTTTCCCCCCAGGAAGGGGAATGCTAACACCGTCTCGCTGAGGCATGAATTTGTCTAAACAAAATTTGAAATGCGAAAATGATGTGATCTCGACATGGAGTCGCGTCAATCCATCCTCTCATCTCCAATTTTCTTATTCCCAAAAAAAAAGCCAGCGACACCATCAAGCTTTATTAACAACTGCCCTAATATCCTCATATTTCTTCTGTAGCGCCTGCGTCACTTCGCGGACTTTTGCAGTCGCATTCATTATTGACTTCATCTCAGGCGGCAATGTAGGATCATGCACGTCAGTGCCAAACGTCGCATGTGGCAAAAACGATTCCTTTGAAAACACCTCGACGCGTCTCCATATTTGCGTCTTATTTGGGTAATGGTATTTGGAAAAACCCTTGGGTAACAAAGTTTTGGCCAGATTCTCGATGGAGGACCTCACCATTGAGTCCGTCGCTTTCAGCCATTGGTCCGCCGTGGCGACGGATAGCGGGTCTACGGAAGCGACGCTGATCGCTTCTTCCAAGCGCATCTTCTTAGGTTGCGCGCCACTCAACATCATATCTGCACCAACAGGGCGTTTGGATCCCAGCGAATCTGTTGAAGGCGGAGCTGGGTGAACATTCTCAAGAGCTCTTGGATGCACGTCCGGTGGTGTCGATATCGGAATTGAGCCTACCGTGCTCGATGAAGTGTCGGTAGATTTTTCACCTTGTTGTAATGCATGAATACTAAATGCTTGATCCGTTACAATAACACCGGTATGCAAGGGCACAGAAGCTTCCGCTTTGTTTGCATGCACAGGTCGCGCAGGATCCGTCTTTGGCAATGATCGCGTTTCGAGTGGTGCTGCCTCACTAATCAAAGAATTCGGCAGCATAGCGGGTGTGTCTGGAGCTGTCTGACCCGCATCGTCAAGCACATTTTCTAAAGATGTCGATGTACTTTTCTTGTCAACAGCGTTTTCAGGTCTTTGAACAGCATCCGACACAAGTTGCAAAATTTGGCGGCAATGTTGGTGTGGCCCGACAGCGATGAGTTTACGCACTGCTTGCATAAAAGTTTCATCTTGATTTTTCTCTGCGACATCCCAAATACTTATAAACATATTCCCAATTTCTTCGTCGATGCGTAGTGGTAAGTGTGGGTTCTGGAAAAATCGGATGGTGATGCTGCCGTAGTTCACAAGATCCCGTAGACTTCGAACCTTGGCAACTTCTTGTCGCTCTTCTGAGGTAGCCGGCCGGTTTGGAGGTCTGAAGCACATGTATAATTGCCAGAGCTCTATCCAATGGCGCATAGTCTATTAAAAATGTGTGAGAATCGCTTTGTTGTCATGAGAGTGTAATGCCTTACCTGATCCAATCGGAGTATGCAGCTGGAGTGCTTCGACCATGAAAGGACTAAAGCATTCCATTGTAGCGAGGCATTGCCACGCAGCCTTATCGTCTTCGGTTTTAAATAACTTCTTTTTCTTGATGTGGTCCAGCATAATGCTAAGCATATGCTTATTTTCGGTAG
The DNA here is from genome assembly GCA_025449115.1 of Chytridium lagenaria. Taxonomy (NCBI): domain Eukaryota; kingdom Fungi; phylum Chytridiomycota; class Chytridiomycetes; order Chytridiales; family Chytridiaceae; genus Chytridium; species Chytridium lagenaria. Next base: position 75,983 of record JAHLKC010000083.1, read on the forward strand.
GCGCCACAGCCCAATCCCGCAACGGTGCATCCGTGACGGCAATAAAATTGGGCTTCCAACCTTCTTCCATATGACTTGCTACCACATGTACTGCAGGCGTACGGCGTTTATCTGGCATACTAAGGTCGGGCGGAAAGAATCGCAAGAAATAGCATACGCATGCAAAGCAGAAGTAGTTCAAAGCAGCTTCCTTGGTATATTGACTCCTTTGTTTGGTAATCATCAGCAGGTGGAGCTAAAACCGAAAACGGCAATACTCACATTTGACGTTCGGTCAAGAAGGCTCGTTCGTAAATAAGGACTGCGTTTGGGAAGTTGTTGGGGTTCGGCAGTTTTGTATCCGACAGGTAGAGGTCAATGATTCTATCCATCCTAGGTTGTAACCACTGCGCGCATGTAAGAAGAATGATATTTGCTTTATCCTTGAAAACGAGAAGGGATGAAGGATGTGGGGATCTTGCCGGGTCAATGTTGACGAAGTTCATATTTATTATTGTCAAGAAAAAATGTTATGATAATACGCAAACACGCATCTACATCACCTTTAAACTTTGAGAGTTTAAATGGATTGTGCCATTTACTATCATACGAGCCTTCTACATTATATAATTACATATATATTTACAGTACATCACGATAAAAATAGTTCACGTTCTTGTAACCTCCGCAACTCTTCCAAGCCATCCAGCAACCCATCCATCTCAACCTTAAAATACCGTATTTCATCATCCTTCCGTCGAATTAATCCCGCATACTTAGCTTTAACCCTCTCCACCTCATCCTCCGAACTTTTCTGCACAGATTCCACAATCTTCTGCAATTCACCTTCTCGTTTTTTAAATCCCTCCTCAGATTTTTGAAGCGCTACCTCAACTTCCTCAAATCGCCTGCGTTCGGGTGGCCAACTTGCTCTGGCTTTCACCAATTCAATTTCAACTGCCTCCTTTTCTTTTGATATCTCTGCAAGTCTGACTTCAAGGGCTTTAACTCGCTCTTCTGCTGCTTTTAACAAGTTCTCGCGTTCTTCGGCAGCAGCTGCGGCTTCTTGCTTGACGAATGCGTTCTCAGCCTTGGCCTTCCACCGAGAAATCTCAATTTTGGCATCAGCTACCTCAGATCGGAGTCTACGTAACTCTGAGTCAAAGTTTGCGGTAGCTTGAGCCTTTGACTCTTCTCGCAACATCGCAAGTGCACGTTCTTGATGCGTAATAGCAAGGCTGGCCGAATCTTCTTGCGTCTGTCTGAGAATGGCAATGGTGTTTTCGTGCACCGCTTTCCGTGTGGCTTCACTGATCTCAAGTCTTAACCACGTTAAAAAATATTGTGAGAATAAACTTTTACCTGCTCTTCATTGATAATTTTCCCCTTTCAATGATTCGATTTCCATGCGCAAATTCCTAATCTCCTCCATCCACCTTTGCTCATCCCCACTGAACACTTTATCATGAAACTCATTCCCGCAACTCAGTAATTCTTTGCTCATAACTCGCAACTAAAAGCGTCCCTCTCCTTCAATCTCTTTGCAAGATCCCTTTCAGACGACGCCCTCTCCCCTCTCAGCGTCTCAAGCGTCAATAGCCTGAGAGTCCGCAATAGCCTCCAACTCCCCAATCCTCGTCAACAGCGCTTTCTCCTTCGCCTTAAATAAAGATCGTTGACTTGCAAGTTCTTTTTTCAGCTTCTTCTTTGCGTTTGTTACGCTCTTCCATGGTAATGGAGCTTTCTTGTGTTGCGGCTCGTAAGCGTTCGTCGTAGGATTTTAGGAGAGTCTCGAGTTGATGCTCGAGTTCTGCAACTCGGTTTTTGGTGAGGTGGGATGCGGATTCTTCAAGAGATTTGACGCGTTTGCTGTGAGGCTTGAGCTTGGACTTGCTCAAACTGAGCATGAACTTCGGACAGCCGAGCTTCATACTGCTCACCGTAAAGCCGTAGACTATTTTTTAACCACCAAAAAAATTCTTAACCATGGCTTCACGTAATAAAAATAAATATAACATATCCCAGTTACCTCCAAATGAAGTGCTTTCAACTTTGCCTCCCACGTCACCTCCACCGCCTCTCGTTCTGCTTCCACCCTCTTTATTCTATCCTTTAAATGCCTCACATAACTCGCCTCTTCGATGTACGCATGCGGTCCATCTACATGCGATCCCAATCCAGCTCCTTTACTCCTCCTTCCCAACTTCTCCTGCAACTCCGCCACAACCCTCTCCAACTCCCTCACCTTCTTCACATCCCCATCCCACTTCCTCGTCTGTGGTCCTCCCTTCCGACCTTTTTTCCGAAACAGCCAACGCCATATCCCGTTTCTCCACCTCAGCCAACGCCATCTCCATTTTCTGCGCCTCCCTCTCAAGTCGTGTTTCAAGTTCAACGATATGCGCTTCAAGCCGTGACTTTTCAGATTCAGCTTTTGCTTTAAGCGCTTTCACATCTTCCTCACTGCGACCCTTAAATGACGCGATGGTGGATTGCGCGTCGGAGAGTTGGGCGCGAAGTTTCGTGATCTCACCCATCAAGGCATTCTCACGATCCGCGGCGTCACGTTGGGTTGTAATAAGACGTTGTTCGAGGTCTTCTGCGAGGACGGCGAGACGAGCAGTATCACCAGCGGTTAGAGTCGTTGGTAAGACATTCCGGACGACAGGTGCACCGTTTGCGTCAACAGAGGCTATTCCGGACGTTGGTGGCGTGGTACCACCCTGACGTAAAGCCGCTATTTCACGTTGAAGTGCTTCTACTCGGATAGAGTTTTTACGAACAGAGTCCTTGAGTTGTACCTTAAGCTGTTTATTTGCTCAAAGAGTTTCTCGTTTTCAGTTTGATACTAAGTAACAGGTTAAAATATTGACAGGAAAGAAATACACTTACACCACGTATAAGAGACTCTTGTTCAGTTATCTCCCTTTTAACTCTCTCAACCTCTTCCACAGGAACCATCCCACCTTCCCCTGGAACAGGAAACTTGGATGCGTCCAACAACGCTTCACGTTCCTGTTCCCTGAGGTTCTCCAAGAACCCCAACTCGTCTTTATACCTATTTTCTCCACCTGTCCAACATGAGCGCGGAGTTTAGCCAACTCGGTTTGTTGCGTTGATATCGTTTCAAGCATAGACGCGATGGACGCGTCGACTGCGTCGTTTGGTGACTTGGAGCTCGGGAAAGGCGTGTCCGCAGATGAATTGACGGGGATGGATGATAATGAAGTGGCGAGGGCAGTTTGACGCCAGACGAGCCCATCGATGATGGTGTTTTTGTTGACGGAGAGTCAACAGATTTCCGCGGTACTGAAGAAGCGCCAACAGACTTTCGTAGTGTAGTTTCCGGTGCGTTGGAGAGGGATTTCCGGGATCCGCTTGTAGATGCGGAGCCTACAGACCTGCGAGGTGATGGTGCGGCTATAGAGGAGGAGCCGATGGACTTACGGGGGATGTTGATGGAATTTGAGGATGAGGTTCTTGATACTTGCGCGACGGCGGTGGTTGCCGAGGAAACGGCAGAAATGGAAATGGCGGCGGACGAGGAGATTTTAGGGATGGTGCTTGATGATCCTGAAGGCGGGAAGGAAGGGCGGTGATAATGGTAGACGGGTGGTGTTCAAAAGATGTGGCGATGGCAGTGGTTGACGCAGCTTTAGAGATAGGCGCTGAAACGGTTGTAATAGCCGGAACAGTCTCCCCAGACAGAGCAAGGAAGTCGTCAAAAGTGAGGTATCCTTTATCAAGTGAGTCTTTCGATTTCGACATAGAAATCGGTAAAGCTTCCTCCTTTAGAGGCTTGGCCAGCGGTTCTGACAGTCCGGATTGTTTTCCTGGTAGCAAGTCATTGACGATGGCTGGCGTTGCTTCGGGTGGAGCAGCATCTTGAGGCTTGATGACCTCGTCTGTTGTGGTATCCAAGTCCTGCCGTACTTCTTCAGCAGGCCTTTCAAAATTCAGCTGCTCTGTTCTTAAGCTCTCAAGTTTCTTCGAAGTTTCGTCCTTGACGTCCGAGAATTCATTCAGTTTAGTGCCAGTGACTTCTTTAACGATGCTTCCAATGGCGAGCTCCTTAAAAACGTCGTCTACTGGCACCTTACTTTCATCGAACTTAGTGTCCATTAACGCACTGACACTAGACTCAGAATCAGCAACCTTGCTGACTGTGTCATCCTCAAAGTCTCCAAACATGTCCTCTACAGGCTTCTTGTTTTTGTGGGTATCTGCATCCTGCGAGTGCTAGTTGTGACTTTGTCTTGCGGGGTCTCCTTGATGACACAATTCTCAGCGTCTTTGGACGTAACAAGTGCAGAACCAGCAGGTACGTTGCTCTTAACACCGTAAATGTCTCCACCCTTATAGACATTGCCATGCCCAACCTGCGAGGCGCTAGAAACCTCGTCATCCTTAAAATCATTATGATAAGAGGCAAGCTTTACAATAGCATCCATTTTCAAGCCAGTTTCCTCATCGTCATTTTTACTCGCTCTCGTGAGATCCCCAACATCACTCTTCCCAGCCTCTTCCGAATCATCGAAATCCATCGAATACTCGTCCTCCGCCTCCACCTCCACCTCCTCCATCTCATACTCCTCCTCCACTCCTAACTCGGGCGCTTTAATCATAGACCGCGATCCAAGTACCCTAAATCTCTCCTCCACAGGCGCATCGAACCCGACAAAAACTCCTCATCAACAGCACTTTTCTGTTCATCCTTCTCCGCCGCCTCCTCCACAGCTTTTCCCAATTCCAAACCTCTCACCGGTGACCTTATAGGAGATACAAATCCACTTAATGGAGGTGATGGAGATGCTGAATCGGGCGGTGTGGTTATAGCCGACGAAGATGACATCCCACCCCTTGTTGGTGACATATGCGCAGCAACACTCATACGGGCAGATGCTAATGCTGCTTCATGGGCAGAGGGTAATGCGGTGAATGAGGGTAGCATGCTGGACCGTAGATTAGACATGCGGGGAGATACAGCCATCGCCTCTTTTAACGGCAATGCTCCAGACGTCGCAGCGTTACTCTGGTTTCCGGCAGCCGAAGTATTCCGAGAAGAATTCAAAGTATTTCCTAACACCGGTGAAGGCAGGGGCCGTGTAAACCCGTTCGTCGAACTTCGGTTCTGGCTTTGCTTTCAACCAAGACGTTGCCTTCTTCTCCTTCTTCTCTTCCTCATCCTCCACGCCCCATTTTGATGCCCCCGACTTTGATTCTAACCGTTTCCCTCGTAGCTCCATTATCTTTTTTCGACGGGCCATGAGCTTTTGGTCTAGGTCTTCGTCGTCTTCCGGGGCTGAGGAATCATCTTCGATAAGTTGGCCTAGGCCTGGTGGAGCGGAACGGCGGATGGAGTCTTTTGTGCTGGTTCGTGGGAGACGGGGAGGGGAGGTGAGATGGGAGGAGAGGCTTTCGGATGTGTCTGTCTAAGTTGGGGCGAGTCGTGTTAGTAGAGAGGTATGTGGGTGGAAACGAGTCTAACCATGTCCAGGAAGTCGTCCAGCATCTCTGCCTTCGATATCCGTCCTTTCGACATTATTCTTGACAATTGCCTTTATCAATTACAATATAAGTTATTGGATTGTATGTAACTTGACCTACACACAATCACCAGAGGGCATTAAAGTTTAAAAGGTATCATGTTCCCTCCTCGCCTGCAGGCGCGCAACGGTTTTCTTCTCTGGAAAGGATGTAGTTGCGAAAGTTTGAAAATTTAGGCGTTATCATTGTTGGCGAATTAAGAGTGAGCGGTGTCAACCAAGTATGACTCTTGAGGCTCTGCTCCCAGGAGTCAACGCATCAGCTTACCTGATGTATAATTGTGATCATCAGGGCAACCTTATAAACTAGGGGTGATATCGACATGGTGCGCGGCCAGTGGGGACTGCCTCTGTCATAAGATTATAGCTTTATTGTGTGTATGTATAAGATGGATGTGTACAGGAGGGATTAAGGGGAGCCTTTTACACTAGGTGAATGATATGCAGTGCGGGCTAGCGGGATGCCCGGAGGCTGACGCGTTATGACGCGTTCTGGTCTCGTACCACATTGCAAGACCCTCTGAGGATGGTTCCAACACGTTTGGAAGAAGCAGAAAGTAGCTGTGGGTCAGTAAAGAGATCACAATAAGTGGAGTTAAGACAGGCAATCTCATTCATTTAACTCGATTCACTTTTACGGTTGTAGTGCGGCGTCGGATGCCGTTAGAAGAGTCAACTCAATGATATTTTGGATAAGTTGGTAAACCGTAAAAACGTAAGTATATATATACATAGAAAAAAAAGTTTCATAAATGATGAAACAAAAATAAAGAAATTAATTAATTGATTAGTAACATAGTTACACACATAGAGATAGGTGATATGTTGTTAATTCAGGTTCAAGGTCCGCTCTAAGAAAGGTAATACAGAGATCCAACCAATAAGCTATTTTCCCGAATGACTAGAATGTGCCATCCAAAGTCCCTTCAAGGTCCATCAAAGGAAAAAAAAACACTTTTTTTTATAAAATTATTTATTTATTTATTTATTATTTTATTCTTTTTTTTCCTTTATTTATTATTAAATTCAACTCCTCACACCCAACCATCACTCATTTCTCCCCCACAAAAAATGCTGGCATCAACAACAACACTTCCGTCATCAGCACCAGCAGCAGCATCATCATCATCCGACGTCGGCTCATCCCCTCAACTCTCCATTCTCATTTCAACAGCAACTCTTCGTCACTCGAATCGACTTTAGCAGCATCCTCCTCCTCGTCCTATTCCAAGCAGCAGCAACCTCATGCTATCATCTCTTCTTCACCCGAGGACGAAGTGCCTCCTCTCACTCCAGATACAAATGATGACGACTCTGCATCATCCTTCTCTTCATCCTCTTCTTCAGTGAGAGGTACCTCTCCAGCATCTTCTCTATCTTCCTCCTCGTCATCCAAGCGTTTGTCCAAGAGACGGTCTTCAGTCTCATTTCGCGAGGTGAGTCCTCCACATCCCCTTCAAAAAAACAATTTTCATTTTTCCATTTTCCCATCTTTGCAAGTCGAACATGCACTTGCTTTCTGCTCAGAGGTTAACCAAAATCCTTTTATCGTTCCAATAGATTGTGGTGGTCGGATACACACATCCCAAGGCTGAATATGACCGTAGCAGTACATCCGTTGCTCCCCTTACTCCGTTGGATGTCCAGGACCTTTTGGATATGCGTTCAGACATGAAAGGACCACTGATGAACTCTACCGCTCTGCCGCCCTCCGCACTCTTATGATAGCAAAACAAGCGGTTTCGTCGTCTTCTAATGTTCAGCAACACCAGTACCCTGCTGCACCTTCGGCAATGTCGCATGCAATGATGCACAGACATCATCAGGTGCAGGAGCTTCGGTCGTCACTCATGGACGCGGATTTTAATGTCTCAAGCCCGATTGACGATGCTTCTGTTGTCATGTCTGTTGTGGATTCCGTCCTCTACTCTTCTTCCCCACGCTTGAACGATCCAACATTAAGCGCCAGTTATTCTCGCCAGTCTCCCATTTTCAACCCGTACTCGGCCAATGCGGCACCTTCCTTTGAAGACGCATATTCTGGACCCCAGCATTCTGCAAACTTTTGGAAATGCGACAGCTCCGACTACACTCAGCACAACACAGCCACCGCACTCCAGCAGGCCGCCGCTTGGCAGAGCTCAGTTCCTTCAGTCCCTGTCGCCACTCCTCCTCAACACCACATTGTTTACGGGAAGAACTCTAGGAATTCCCGGGTTATGGCTCAGAATGCACCTATGAATGTCTCTTTCGGTGGCATGGTGACCATTCCTCCTTTCTCTAATGTGCCTGCCACTACTCAGCCGAGTTTGAACAGGAATGGATACGGCAGTTTTAACAAGGCCCAGAGCCAGCAGCAGCCTCGGCATGGTCACAGCCGACTTCCAACGCCTCCTGTTGGTTCTGGACCTTCCTCGATTCCCGTACATCAATCCAGCCCGGTTTCAGCCCCCACATTTCAGCCGCACCTGTACCATATGCAATCGCAGTCGTATTCGCGTCAGCAGATGTCTCAGGGATATCCGGACACGACTACCACATATGGTGCTGCTGGTTTGAGGTACGGCGCTGTTGGAACCCAGTACGGGAGTGCAAACAACCCGCAGGCTACAATGTGGAATCAGGCTGGAGGATACCCTCAACCGCAGCAGCAGCAGCACATGGCATATGGTGTTCAACGTGGCACTAAGAATACCGGGCATTTATCATTCCAGCAGCAGCAGCAGAGAGTTGGGTCAGGATCGTTCTACGGAAATATGTCGTTGAGTGCTGCTCAAGAATTGATGGGCGGTAACGCCTTTGGCTCTATGCCCAGGAACGTCCCCGTGGACCTGTATATTTCGGATAATCGCCTTTTTATTTTGTGTATTGTTTTTATTGCCAGGAAGGTTTTTCTTCCCATTTTGGAAAGGAGGCGGACCGCCTTTTTTTTTTTGGTTTCTGTGTATGATGATTGTTTCTCCTCCTTGCCCGTTTGTCCACTGAACATTTTTCAACCGCATCTTCCCCTTGTGCAAAGTTTATTCACATAGAAAGCATAACTTTACCTTACCCTACCCTACCCTTTATTAAGTGCATTAGGAGACGTTATTTTGCTCCTGAACTTTTTTCTTATCTCTCCCTCTTTGTGCCATGTCTACGTTAACCCTTTATTCTTATATTTTTACTCCTCACTCTTTATCCTAGCCCATCATCCCATTTCTATATAGCTGCAATGATTTTTTATGGAACCTTGTTCTCTTATCTCAAATATCTACCCCCTCTCTTCTGTTTTTCCAAACCCGTAATTCTTTGTCGACTTTTGTGTTTATGGTTTTTTCTTTGTCACCCCTCTTCCCTCTTTCTTCCCAGCTTGATATATATTTTATGGTCCACCATTGGGTAATGTGGAGTTAGGCTCATTTTTAGTATTGCCTATCAGCATGGGTTTCTTTGTGATATGCCTTGAGAGGGGATGGTTGTTGTGTCATGTTTTTGTGTCTAGCCTTTTTCTTCTCCTCTCTTTTTATCTACCCCCTTCGTACATTAAATTTAGCGTGCAGAACACATTAACGCTTCATAACCTCTCTCCATTGTTTGGCTGTTGTGGATCCCCCCGAATACTCCTTTTTATCCAAATCCGCATTCTTGATTCTTTTTTATTCTTTATATATATACAAACCCCCAAAAAATATTTGTTTTAGGCCCCCCCCCCTTTGTTCAGGTCCTTTTTTCTTTCTTTTTTGTCAGGTTTTATTGTATGTGAATTTTTTTTAGAGAATCTTGTGATTCTGCTTTTGATGTGTTTTATCGTGGATGGTTTTTATAAAATACGTGGCCTTTTGATAATTTCTGTGTTTTACGTTCTTGTGTGGTGATGAAGTTACTTGTATGGACAGAGGATGCCTCTGACGGGATGTTGGCGGTTCTCTGCCACAGCACTCAGTGTACAGTCCGAAGCAAGAGGAGTGCAGGTTAGAGTGGTGCGATGGAAGTTAAGCTGGGTGATATAACGTGACGGCAGATAAAAATGGTCACTTTATCTTGGGGAAGGTTATGAAGAAAATAATGAAAAAAGGGTGAAGTAGGGAAGCGGTAGGGGTAAATGAAGCTTTGGAAAGAGAGACCAGTGATGCGGATGGAACAGGAAATACGCGTACACAAGCGTTGGCAAATGCGTCTACCTCTAATGAGCGAATCGAGATGTCAACATACATGCACCGTATATACATCTTGCTACATTCTTCGATTTGCAAAGACTATAACAGGTTCGTGCTTCTTACAGTAATGCAGCATTTAAGTATTAAAATACTGTATTAAACGTTCACTCTTTGAGATTCAGAAGTAAATGTACGTTCACATGAGTCGGTAATTAAGGCCATTACAAGGTTTTCTACTGTAGAGTGTAAGGCAAGAGCCCACAATTGCAAATTTAGCGGACAGCGCGTGAAAATCCACTAGTAGTGAGTCAGCCCATTAAATGCGCCACTTTTGATGCTCAATGGGGATGACATGCGGGCTACAGATATTACAGACCTGTTATCAGCGGATGTTAACGTCAGTGGTGAGTGTATTTTCCGTAACATTCTTTCTTTTTTGTTATGTCCCACTGGCCTTTTGGGACGCGTCGAAGAACGGTCAAGCCCATAGGTTGACTCCGAACCTTGCTACCGTGGGTCTGCCATGCTTTCTGGAATGGCTCGATTCTATGAGGAATCCGTTGTAAGAAATGAAACCGCCACGTAACCAGAACACACTTTATTATTTAATCGGCTGCAGTCCTTCGTTAAAGCCTGTTTTCGCACAAGGTTAATTTATATTTTCTATTATTTTAAACTCCCTTCGGGCTCTCTTGCGCTCATACCTCTCATTTTACTTATATGGGTAAATATTTCATTAGCACCCGCGCTATATCCAGCTCCCGTCATCCCTCCTCTTTCTGCGCCTTTGGCGATACAACGCGTCACAGCATCTGAGGATTTCCCACCTCATGAGTCGCACGCACACAATATTCCTATTTACTGTATGAACGCCAACATTAACACGATTATTGAATGCTGGGAAGAGTATAAGTATGGTTTAAACGGCAAACAAGCCTCAGGATTTAGAGGAGACTTATGGCTCTGATTGGCGATAGAGTGACCACGAACGGAAGCAATTTTCGAGAAGAACAGAGATTTACGAGTTTATTTTGTCAACAGGCTTGGTCGAATCGCACAGGAGCATAGCAAAAGTGACTTGAAGCATTTTGAGCTCGGAGCGAAGCGCATTTGACGACCTTATTTAAATTCCAACACGGCCCGATGGCTTTTGAGTTAGTTTTTACTTTGCAATGTCTAACTATTTTTTAAAAAAAGTTTTACGTATACATATCTACCCTTCAGTTTTTTGTTTTTTGTTTTTTTTTGTTTTTTTTTTAGATTTTTTTCTTTAGTTCGCAGAGGTTTAATTATTTGCAAGCACGCTCAAGCATGTTTTTTCAGTTTTATGTTGATATATTGTATATGCTTTTTAAGTCCCATTACAATATATGCACATAAATCAAGTTTCATGAGAAAAACAGCCCACAGCCAGAATACATGAATACATATTGCAATAAAAATCAGCGACTATAGAAACATCAAATCGTGTACGAGAAGCAGCAGCCAAAAAATAAAAAAAAAATCGAGATAGACATCAAAAAGGGATTATAACGTCTTAAGTCGTCCGGAAGCCAATAAAAGGGTAGCCTTCTTTTCCTCCAAATTCTTTCGCTTCCGCACAGTTCCCGGATTTTCCACAATATTATCTGCCTTAACAGCAGAAATGGCGTTCCTCAACGCGGCTTCTCCGTCAATGCTCACATGCATCTCAATGACGTGGACGCCGATTGAATCAACAGTACGCTCCGCAGCCACCTTCAAGTAAACGCTCAAAGCCCGTTTCATTTCTAACACTGCGGATTCGCTGGAAGGGTCTTCCATCTTCGTAAGCATTGAAATGGCTTGGTCGGAATGGACATATACATTGGAGCCACTTCCATTCGATCGCCCTACTGACTTCATAACATCTTCTTGAATCGTCTTCAATTTCGCCTCCCTAAACTGTTCAGCGAACCTTTTGCTGTATATCAACGGTCTCCTCTCGCTAGAAAGGATCCTATCTGCCTCATGTGTACAGACAACCTTCATCCCTCCAAATACTCTATACATGCCTCCTCAAAAGGCCGACGCATCAACTCCGGCACCTTCTCCGTAACCACTTCAATCAGCGACTTGTTAAGTTCGGCAAAAACCGAGTCTATGTAATTTTCCACCTCGTCCCTCCACCCCTCAACGCACCTCGACGCCAACACTTCAAACGGTCGGTACTGCATGAACCCCGTAGCTCCCGTCCACGCGTTTCCTTGATTACTTTTAAAAATAGGCATTTGAGAGAGCCTTAACAAACTCGTCCACCCGTTTTTGCATTGTCTCCGAAAAAGATTCTCCAAGTTCCTGCAACTTTGCCCTTACAGTTGGGACATATCCGCTTTGAATGCCATCCAAAGACTTCATCCATCCCGCCGAGATATCTACGCACCATCTCATCAAGTTTGCCATCTTCCCCTCCAACGTTGTAGGAAGCTTTGGTCCGAGACTTTCCAGAGCTGAACTGCATTTATCAATCTGGGACTTGATCTCTTTCTTCACAGTTGGAAGCTCTGCACGGATATGATCCCGAAGAATGTTCACCAGTTTTTCTCGAAGCCCCAAGATGCCTTTATCAAGCCGGTCGATATCCATCCACGCCTTTCGAGAGAAAAACTCCGTCTCCTTCCTTTCTTGATCGCTAAATGAGAGTCCAGCAGTGACATCTGCATTGGACCTATTCAGGGTCAAATGATAACCGAGTGTGAGTTGAAGTTGCCTCCCTTGTACAGCATTGATGATGCGGTCCTCGGTGCCTTTTTCAATCAGGTCGGGTTTTGTGACGACACACATCGTTCGGTTACCATCCGGATCATGTACTTTGGCGATGCTAAGAACAACATTCCCCGCAAGATCGCTGGTCGCAGGAACTACAGCAAGGATGATACTTCGCGACTGACTGATGTAACGTTCGGCGAGATCGCGGATATCTTGGACGATGTCTCAGCTTGTCCGACCAAAGTTGTATGAACGAATCCCGGGAGATCCACGAGAGTCAACCGAGGATAGCTGGGATTCCGAAGTTTGATTTTCAACAAGACATCTGGCTTCACGAGTTGGATGTCCCCGTCGAGCTTTTTGTATTGGCTTTGAATCGAAAAATGGCCTCTTAACGTCATATTTTCCTTGGCCGACAGACGGTATCTTAATCCTGTCGTCCGCAGGTTCCAATGTAACCTCCGCACTAAAGGTGTCTTCAAGACTCTCAGTGTCTCCAGAATCGGGCTTTGATACGCCATCAGTTCTCCAGTTTCCATTACCAGCTCCGTCGCGAACGTCGTGCATATATCCTGACCCTTTGGGAAGGGAACACCGGAGATGTACTCGAGGAGCGAAGACTTGCCACTGCTTTGGTCTCCGACAACGACGATCTGGGCAGGCTGATGTATCTTGAGGCACCGATGGAGCGCAACTCATCTATAGCGGAGAATATGTCAGCTTCCTGAAAATAGTGTAAGCGGGCGCAGAGCATCAGGAGCTATTTTCTAAGCAAAAGTCAGTTGAGAAACGATGCCAGCGTCAGCAAACCTGTTGATTTCAAATACGCAGCAAAACACTTCTTCAACTATAGAGAGCGACGGAGACGTGGGGGGAATTGGAGCAATAGTTTAACAGGAGGGAAAACACCAGTTACGGATCTGTGGAAATACACTGCTGAAAGAAAGTATGCACCAGCGTGTAAATAAAGAGTGGTTTATTAACTAAGTTGAGTGAAAGAATTGGAGTGTGTCAACTAGTAAGGTAGCGCTTGCGTGTGCAAAAAGGTAAGGTTTGAGAGAGGGATGAGTGCTCCTTTTATATGCCAGCGCTGTTCCCTTCAGAGTTGCTGCGGTCTGCTTCACGGGCCACTTTGGCATTTCTGAGCGGACGGGTGAAGGGGGTGAGTTGAAAGGAACAAAGTCAAATCAGTTAGCGTAACAAGTTTATATACTCATCATTAGGTACACTTTTATACTTGTGTTACTTGATTCTTTATTTGTTTTGTCTCCAAGGTCGGTATCCCAGGAGTTGTTTGCAATCATCGCCCTCGTTTTCGAACCCGACATCCTTATCATCCTGTCATCAACAGCTTCCCACGCCTTCCTCACCTCTATCTCCTCCTTCGTGACAGCAACCTCTCCCCACCCCAAAAGCCCTCCCCATCCCCTCCCCCTTCCACTCCTCGCTACCTCCAACAACTCAAATTTCTTTCCAGCCTCCTCATCTTCTCTGACCGCATCACCGACTCCAGTTCCTCCAACAACCACGTCCGCAGCGCCATCATCGACATCCGTTACCACCCTTTTCCACCCCGAAACCCCGCTTCCACCCTCAACACAACCTGCACCTCCCTTACCGACTGCTCCATCGAATGGCTCGTCTTATACGCTACATCCTGCTAGGTCTCAACCGTCTCGCCCACCAACTCCACAATAAATCCATCCCCTTACCGTCCTCGGTCTACACACAGGTTGGAGTGGATGGGGTCATCGTATCGCGATTACCTCACCACCATACCACCGCATTGCCTTGTGGTGGTCAACGATGGAGAGGATGTTATGATGATGCCGCAATGTCGGAAAGAGGAGCTTGTCACTCGATTCAGGGAACGGGTCGGTGGATCACCGGTTGGGTGAGCGCTGAGATGACTTGTTGGCCTGAGGGGACGCTTTGGAGGGTGTATTGGAAACGAAGTCTTGTTTGGAGACTTAGGAAGGTGAGGGATCCGAGATGTGCTGGGCGGTTGGAGGAAATGTTGGATATGAAGGGGAGAGTGGTGATTGCGATTGGAATCAATTAAACGAGGAAGGCGGGACCGGAGGAGTTGGGAAAATGTGGAGAGGAGGTGGGAAGTTTTGGACGAGATGAGGAGGATGTGAGAAAAGGTTTGGAAAAACGTGGAGCCGGTTGAGTTGCTCATGGAGCTGGTGATCCCATCACCAAAGAGCTTATCTCCCTCGTTCGGTGTCGTCCGCGTCCCACGCATTCGACGCAACTTCAATTCCAACTTCTCAACGCTGGCACATTGATGGGCCGTGCTGGTGATCTTGTTGAACTGTTCGCATGGATTCATGGGGGGTGATGATTGTATTGATGATCAAATGGAGTTTTCGAGAGCTTACCTGCGGAGAGATGCGTTTTGGGTGGAAGGGAGGAGGCTGGGAAGGCTGCGTAGGAGGTTTGGAGGGGGAGGTAGAGACGGGGAGTTTTGAGGGGGAGTTCGAAGAGTGCGATGCATGCGAGGGTTGTAGCGTTTGGAGATGCGAATGATTTTTATGATGATGGGACTTTGTGGGGGGGGGGGGGGTGGAGAGGAAGGAGGTGTTCAGGAGCGACATGAGAGTAAAGGGAGGCCTGTGATTGGGTTGGACTTTGATAATGATGTGTTTGGGGTTTATATGGGGTTGGGATGGGGGATATGGAGGTGGAGGAGGGCTCGCCGAAGCTCAAGAAATTATCTTTCGATACCACAAGTCGTTTGACGAATGGCGTAAAGTTCCGCTTAAAAAGCCTATTGTGGTTGTGAGGAAGTTGGTGGATAGGTTTTTCGAGATGAAGGATGACGCTAGGAATTTACAAACTGATCGGAAGGTGAGAATGGCAAGCCATGTGTGAAGAGCTTACATCATGGGAAGACCTTTTAAGCAAAGTCACAATGAGATGAACTTTGTCTGCAATATCTGCAGATATTCCAGACCTGCAATTAGTAGATGTTAGATGTTAACTTTAGTGGTGAGTGCAGTTTCACGTTACGTTCCTTTTGTTACTATTTGTGTATGCCTCACTGGCCTTCCGGGACGCGTCGACGAATGGTCAAGCCGATAGGTTGAATTTGAACCTTGCTACCGTGGGTTTGTGTTTGCATGCTTTCTGGAGTGGCTCGATTTCATGAAGAATCCGTTGTAAGAAATGTAAGGGCCACAGTACCAGAAAACACTTTATTTTCACTGATATTGTTGTAATTGCATGCCTTCGAACAAAGTCAGAATAGTTTTATTTTTTCATATTAAAGTCCATGTAATTATTTGCAAGCACACTCAAGCATGTTTTTCTATAGTTGCATGTTTAGTTGCATGTTTAATAAATTGTATATGCTTTTATAAGCCCAATTACATTATATGCACATAAATCAGGTTTCATGAGAAAGATAGCCCGCAGCCAGAATACATGAATACACATTGCAATAAAAACAGCGACGTGGAACATCAAATCGTGTACGAGAAGCAGCAGACAAAAAAATAAAAAAATAAGAGATAGACATCAAAAGGGGATCATAACGTCTTAAGTCGTTTGGAAGCCAATAAAAGGGTAGCCTTCTTTTCCTCCAAATTCTTTCGTTTCCGCACAGTTCCCGGATTCTCCACAATATTATCTGCCTTAACAGCAGAAATGGCGTTCCTCAACGCGTCTTCTCCGTCAATGCTCACATGCATCTCAATGACGTGGACGCCGATTGAATCAACAGTACGATCCGCAGCCACCTTCAAGTAAACGCTCAAAGCCCGTTTCATTTCTAACACTGCGAACTCGCTGGAAGGGTCTTCCATCTTCGTAAGAATTGGAATGGCTTGGTCGGAATAGAGAAAGTTATTGTGGCCGACACCTCCAGTCGATCGCGCTACTGCCTTCTGAATATCTTCCTGAATCGTCTTCAATTTCGCTTCCTTAAACTGTTCAGCGAACCTTTTGCTGTATATTAACGGTCTCCTCTCGCTAGAAAGGATCCTATCTGCCTCACGTGTACAGACAACCTTCACTGCCTCCAAATACTCTATACATGCCTCCTCAAAAGGCCGACGCATCAACTCTGGCACCTTCTCCGTAACCACTTCAATCAGCGACTTGTTAAGTTCGGCAAAAACCGAGTCTATGTAATTTTCCACCTCGTCCCTCCACCCCTCAACGCACCTCGACGCCAACACTTCAAACGGCCGGTACTGCATGAACCCCGTAGCTCCCGTCCACGCGTTTCCTTGATTACTTTTAAAATATAGGCATTTGAGAGAGTCTTAACAAACTCGTCCACCCGTTTTTGCATTGTCTCCGAAAAAGATTCTCCAAGTTCCTGCAACTTTGCCCTTACAGTTGGGACATATCCGCTTTGAATGCCATCCAAAGACTTCATCCATCCCGCCGAGATATCTACGCACCATCTCATCAAGTTTGCCATCTTCCCCTCCAACGTTGTAGGAAGCTTTGGTCCGAGACTTTCCAGAGCTGAACTGCATTTATCAATCTGGGACTTGATCTCTTTCTTCACAGTTGGAAGCTCTGCACGGATATGATCCCGAAGAATGTTCACCAGTTTTTCTCGAAGCCCCAAGATGCCTTTATCAAGCCGGTCGATATCCATCCACGCCTTTCGAGAGAAAAACTCCGTCTCCCTCCTTCTTGATCGCTAAATGAAAGTCCAGCAGTAACATCTGCATTAGACCTATTCAGGGTCAAATGATAACCGAGTTTGAGTTGAAGTTGCCTCCCTTGTACAGCATTGATGATGCGGTCCTCGGTGCCTTTTTCAATCAAGTCGGGTTTTGTGACGACACACATCGTTCGATTACCATTTGGATCATGAACTTTGGCGATGCTAAGAACAACATTCCCCGCAAGATCGCTGGTCGCAGGAACAACCGCAAGGATGATACTTCGCGACTGACTGATGTAACGTTCGGCGAGATCGCGGATATCTTGGACGATGCTCTGAGTTTGTCCGACCAAAGTTGTATGAACGAATCCTGGGAGATCGACGAGAGTCAACCGAGGATAGCTGGGTTTCCGAAGTTTGATTTTCAACAGAAGATTCGGCTTCACGCGTTGGATGTCCCCATCAAGCTTTTTGTATTGGCTTTGAATCGACAAAATGGCTTGGAACGTCATATTTTCCTTGGCCGACAGACGGTATCTTAATCCTGTCGTCCGCAGGTTCCAATGTAACCTCCGCACTAAAGGTGTCTTCAAGACTCTCAGTGTCTCCAGAATCGGGCTTTGATACGCCATCAGTATTTCCAGTTTCCATTACCAGCTCCGTCGGGAACGTCGTGCATATATTCTGACCCTTTGGGAAGGGAACACCGGAGATGTACTCGAGGAGCGAGGACTTGCCACTGCTTTGGTCTCCGACAACGACGATCTGGGGCAGGCTAATGTATCTTGAGCACCGATGGAGCGCAACTCATCTATGGCGGAGAATATGTCGGCCCCTGAAATATAGTGTGAATCGCAGGCATAGGAGCTATTTTCTAAGCAAAAGTCAGTTGAGAAACTATGCCAGCGTCAACAAACATGTTGGTTTATAAATACGTAGCAAAACACTTCTTCAGCTATAGAGAGCGACGGAGTGGGGTAATTGGAGCAATAGTTTAAGCAGGAGGGAAATTACACATTTGGTCGCCTATATTTATAGCCTTCGACCAAGCTTTCAATGACGTCATTTAAAAAATCACCGATAAGCTGTCATATCGCTAGAAACGCAGGAAGGATTGTAAATGTTGGAAATAACGCGTCGCGTTATCCGCGCGAAAAGGCTAAAATAATGGTAAACGTGACTGTTGACCAGTCACGGAGCCCATAGTGGCACGACTTGAGACTATTGATTTTCTTTTGGTGGATAGGTAGATTTTCTCTTCCCACAATTGAACATCAGTCGCTCTTAAGCCGAGGCACCTTCTTTAGCAAATTGTTCACGTGAAATTAATAAAGTGGTCGTTGCAGTTTTCAACCGTTATAAATAATCTATAAGAGGGTGTGAATTGCCAAGCAGCCGGTTTCTTGTTTTTTGTTGACACGAATATTCAACATGGATGCAGTTGCCAATTATTTAAATGTTAATTGAACCATTAGTTACTTGAAACGAGCCACCGGCTCAAGTGTCCCTTTCATCTTTTGCAATCATCGCCATCGTTTTCGAACCGCGACATCCTTATCGTCCTATCATCAACAGCTTCCCATATATAATTTCTCTCCACCGCATACAAACATACGGCATCAACAAGTTTTCCCTTCACAGAAGATACGAAGAAAGAGCCCGTCTCGATCATCCTCTGTATAACTCCTATATACGTCCAAGAAAATATCCCCGGTGAACTTCGTCCGATTACTCCATTTATACCACGTGCTGAAGAATCAAAATCTCACAAGGCTCGGTAATGAATAAACCTATTTAATCCCTCCGCCTTATCTTTCAAATAGGTCTTTCAATCGCATCACTTCAAGGTTTTTTACAGCAACACAGCTTCTTTAACGGATTTAGCTTGAGCGTGTAAAAATACTAGTATGATGATTACCGAGTTGAGGGTTTTTCGAATCTGCATTCTCGCTGCTCGGAGGTGACTATGTCGGTTTACTGTCAGCGAGAAAAGATGATGTTATCAGTTTCATAGATTGTTGTGGTGTTCATGCATCTCCAATTGACAGACTATTTGACCAAAACAAGAATACCCTTCCAAGCGTGAGATATCCCTCTTTTAATATATTCTAAAACAAATGGTGTCTCGTGCCAACTTCAACCGGCGAACGCCGTCTTCTGGTCTTTAAATACGGAGCGACATTGACAATTCGCGGTTTGTTCAAAAGTGATTCCTTCCTGATGGTATGATGGGGAGAGGGGCAAAAGATGAACCTTACACCATAACGAAAACGACATACAACACCGAGAGATTCTCGTCTTCAATTTCAGACGTTTTAAATGCGGCTGTTACTCACACTGTTTTCGAGCAGCCAAAATGACCACCATCAACATTCTCTCCCCCGTTGACGGCAAGATTGGTTCATCCCGTCAATAAGTCTCCCTCCCAATCTTCTGCTGACGGGTTGCTGGCTGGATCGAGCTCATCGATTTTCGAAGTTTGGTTTTTTATAAGGAGAGCGGCGGTATTAGGATCATTGGACTTTGAATAGAGGATACTATCCACATCCATCCATCCATTGACCATCAAAAACATAAACAGAACCCATACCAAAACCACCGCGATTCCCTAGTACATACATCAAACCACCATCCCATCTACTCATTTAACCCTACACTGTTCACCCTCACCATTGCGCGTGGTAAACTTTAATAACAAAACAATGGACACCAACATCCTCCTCCCTTTTTTGTTTGAATTCCACGAATGTGTAATTATTTGTAAGCACACTAAGCATGTTTTCTTTTTAGTTGCATGTTTGATAAATTGTATATACTTTTTTAAGTCCCATTACAATATCTGCATATAAATCAGGTTTCATGAGAAAAATAGCCCATCGAATCGTGTACGAGAAGCAGCAGACAAAAAAATAAAAAAAATAAGAGATAGACATCAAAAGGGGATCATAACGTCTTAAGTCGTTTGGAAGCCAATAAAAGGGTAGCCTTCTTTGCCTCCAAATTCGTTCGTTTCCGCACAGTTCCCGAATTCTCCACAATATTATCCACCTTCACAGCAGAAATGGCGTTCCTCAACGCGTCTTCTCCGTCAATGCTCACATGCATCTCAATGACGTGGACGCCGATTGAATCGACAGTACGATCCGCAGCCACCTTCAAGTAAACGCTCAAAGCCCGTTTCATTTCTAACACTGCGAACTCGCTGGAAGGGTCTTCCATCTTCATAAAAAATGGAATGGCTTGGTCGGAATAGAGAAAGTTATTGTGGCCGACACCTCCAGTCGATCGCGCTACTGCCTTCTGAATATCTTCCTGAATCGTCTTCAATTTCGCTTCCTTAAACTGTTCAGCGAACCTTTTGCTGTATATTAACGGTCTCCTCTCGCTAGAAAGGATCCTATCTGCCTCACGTGTACAGACAACCTTCACTGCCTCCAAATACTCTATACATGCCTCCTCAAAAGGCCGACGCATCAACTCTGGCACCTTCTCCGTAACCACTTCAATCAGCGACTTGTTAAGTTCGGCAAAAACCGAGTCTATGTAATTTTCCACCTCGTCCCTCCACCCCTCAACGCACCTCGACGCCAACACTTCAAACGGCCGGTACTGCATGAACCCCCGTAGCTCCCGTCCACGCGTTTCCTTGATTACTTTTAAAATATAGGCATTTGAGAGAGCCTTAACAAACTCGTCCACCCGTTTTTGCATCGTCTCCGAAAAAGATTCTCCAAGTTCCTGCAACTTTGCCCTTACAGTTGGGACGTATCCGCTTTGAATGCCTTCCAAAGACTTCATCCATCCCGCCGAGATTCTACGCACCATCTCATTAAATTTGCCATCTTCCCCTCCAAAGTTGTAGGGAGCATTGGTCCAAGACTTTCCAGAGCTGAATTGCATTTATCAATCTGGGACTTGATCTCTTTCTTCACAGTTGGAAGCTCAGCACGGATATGATCCCGAAGAATGTTCACCAGTTTTTCTCGAAGCCCCGAGATGCCTTTATCAAGCCGGTCGATATCCATCCACGCCTTTCGAGAGAAAAACTCCGTCTCCTTCCTCTCTTGATCGCCAAATGAGAGTCCAGCAGTGACATCTGCATTGGACCTATTCAGGGTCAAATGATAACCGAGTGTGAGTTGAAGTTGCCTCCCTGTACAGCATTGATGATGCGGTCCTCGGTGCCTTTTTCAATCAGGTCGGGTTTTGTGACGACACACATCGTTCGGTTACCATCCGGATCATGTACTTTGGCGATGCTAAGAACAACATTCCCCGCAAGATCGCTGGTCGCAGGAACTACAGCAAGGATGATACTTCGAGACTGACTGATGTAGCGTTCAGCGAGATCACGGATATCTTTGACCATGCTCTCAGCTTGTCCGACCAAAGTTGTATGAACATATCCCGGGAGATCCACGAGAGTCAACCGAGGATAGCTGGGATTCCGAAGTTTGATCTTCAACAGGACATCTAGCTTCACGCGTTGGATGTCCCCGTCGAGCTTTTTGTATTGGCTTTGAATTGACAAAATGGCCTCGGCAACGTCCTCCTTTTCTTTGACGGACGGTATCTGAATGCGGGTGTCCGCAGGTTCCAATGTAACCTCCGCACTAAAGGCGTCTTTAAGACTCTCAGTGTCTCCAGAATCGGGCTTTGACACGCCATCAGTCTCTCCAGTTTCCATTACCAGCTCCGTCGCGAACGTCGTGCATATATCCTGACCCTTTGGGAAGGGAACACCGGAAATGTACTCGAGGAGCGAAGACTTGCCACTGCTTTGGTCTCCGACAACGACGATCTGGGGCAGGCTGATGTATCTTGAGGCACCGATGGAGCGCAGCTCATCTATAGCGGAGAATATGTCGGCTTCCTGAAATATAGTGTGAATCGCAGGCATCAGGAGCTATTTTCTAAGCAAAAGTCAGTTGAGAAACGATGCCAGCGTCAACAAACATGATGGTTTATAAATACGTAGCAAAACACTTCTTCAGCTATAGAGAGCGACGGAGTAGGGTAATTGGAGCAATAGTTGAAGTAGAAGGGAAATCAGACATCTTGACCGGCCATATTTAAGGGCTTTCGACCAAGCATTCAATGACGTCATTTTAAAAAATCACCCATAAGCTGTCATATCGCTAGAAACGCAGGAAGGATTGTAAATGTTGGAAATAACGCGTCGCGTTATCCGCGCGAAAAGGCTAAAATAATGGTAAACGTGACTGTTGACGGCCAGTCTAGGGTCCGTTATAGCAGCACGACTTCAGTCTTTTTATTTTTTTTATAGGGGACAAGTAAACATCAGTCGCTTTTAAGCCGACGCACCCTTCTTTAGCCAAATTGCCCTCTTTACTCATATTGTATATACTCCCGTTCTTCACGTAAGATAAAGCGGTTGTTGGTTAATAATCTATAGAGGCCGGTGTAAATTGCCAAGCAGTTGCATGGTTCCGGCTTTTGTTTTGTTGATACGAAGGTTCAACATGGATATGAACTACCACAGCATTATGCACCTACCAATTATGTATATTGTTAATGAACAACATTAGTTACTTAAAACGAGCCACCGGCTCAAGTGTCCCTTTCTTCTTTGCAATCATCGCCATCGTTTTCGAACACCGACATCCTTATCGTCCTGTCATCAACAGCTTCCCATATATAATTTCTCTCCACCGCATACAAACATAGTGCATCAATAAGTTTTTCCTTCACAGTTTCAAGATACGAAGAAAGAGACCGTCTCGATCATCTTCTGTATAACTCCCATATACGTCCAATAAAAATATCTTTGGTGAACTTCGCCTGATTACTCCACATTTATAGGAGAATTATGAATCCTCGCTTCCAAGTTAAGGATGTCACCATACACGGACCAGATGAAGCCACGCCGCTTTTAAAAGGGGAGTTGCTGCATCTCGAGCACTGAGGACAGAGTTCAGCGTCTAATTTCTTGCTGAAGCCACCGCGGATGAATTCTACTTTGAATCTGCCGAATCTCAGTCTAAGGAAAAAGATATGGAATTCTTTTATAGATAGATCTGGAAGAACAGAAGGAAGATATGTACTATAGCTACACCTGCAGTTTTAACCTGGCCGAAGGTAGCATAGACTGGTGGCCCCCAAAAAAAGAGGCTTGCCGTTCGATCCGTCCTGCAGGGGTTTTACACCAATTTCGCGAGAGACGTTAAAGAAGCTGTGAGTTGTGAAAGAACTAGAAGATAACACGATTGAAAGATCTACTTAAATGACACGGCGGAGAGATTGAGTACGTTCATTCAGTGCCGAGCCTTGTCATATCTTGATTCTTCAGCACGTGGTATACATGGAGAGGAGAATGAGTGTGTTGAAACCCAAAATAGACGCGTCTTCACAGCTCACTTCTGCGGAATGCTGAAATGGTCACTGACATTCAAAAGTGGCGATAAGAAAGTTACGAGGACTTCCACAAAGGAGAGCGACAGATGATATTCGGACAAAACTTGAAGCATCACAAATCTAGGTGGAGCGTGTAGTAAGTAGGTAATACTATGATAATTACCGAGTTGAGGGATTTCCGGATCTCTTGTTGCATTTTCGCTGCTCGGCGGGTGTGAATTGCCAAGCAGCCGGTTTCTTTTGTTTTGTTGACACGAATATTCAACATGGATAGGAACTACCATAGCATATGCACTTGCCAGTTATTTAAAATGTTAATAGAACCACATAAACCCCGACCCTGTCATCAACAGCTTCCCACAATTTCTCTCCACCGCATACAAAGTACATGCGGCATCAACAAATCTTTCCTTCACAGTTTCAAGATACGAAGAAACAGCCCGTCACAAATCATCCTCTGCATAACTCCCATTTACGTCCAAGAGAATATCCCTGATAAACTTCGTCGGAGTACTCCATGTATACTGAAGAATCAAGATTTCAAAAGGCTCGGTACTGAATAAACCTATTTAATCCCTCCGCCTTATCTTTCAAATAGGTCTTTCAATCGCATCACTTCAAGGTTTTTTACAGCAACACAGATTCTTTAACGGATTTAGCTTGAGCGTGTATTTATACTAGTATGATTATTACCGAGTTGAGGGTTTTTCGAATCTGCATTCTCGCTGCTCGGAGGTGACTATGTCGGTTTACTGTCAGCGAGGAAAGGTGATATTATCAGTTTCATAGATTGTTGTGTTGTTCCATGCATCTCCAATTGACAGACTATTTGACCAAAACAAGAATACCGTTCTAAGCGTAAGATATCCCTCTTTTAAATATATTCTAAAACAAATGGTGTCTCGTTGCCAACTTCATCTGCTTTTCATTTCTTTTATTCATCGTAAAATGGGCGCTCACCAACGCCGTCTTCTCGTCTTTGTATAAATACGGCGCGCGATTGAAAATTTGCGGTTGTTCAAAAGTGATTCTTTCCTCAGGTGAGCTGCAATGTGGTGTGTGGTGTGATCGGTAGAGGGCGATAGATGAACCTCACACCATAACGAAAATGACAGGCAACAACAGAGATTCTCGTCCTCAATTTCAGACGTTATAAATGCGGCTGTTATTCACTTTCTTTTCCAGTAGCCAAAATGACCACCATCAACATTCTCTCCCCCGTTGACGGCAAGATTGTTGCATCCCGTCACGAAGTCTCCCTCGCAGAAGCTCAAGAAACTCTCTCCCGATCCCACAAGGCGTTTGACGAATGGCGTAAAGTTCCGCTTGAAAAGCGGATCGAGGTTGTGAGGAAGTTGGTGGAGAAGTTTCTGGAGATGAAGGATGAGGCTGCAGAGGAATTGGCAAACTTGATCGGAAGGTGAGGATGGCATGATATGTATGAAAAGCTTACATTATGGAAGACCTCTTAAACATTGTCACAATTGAGATGAACGGATTCAAGGACCGTGCGGAATGGTTATTGAATAATGCTGCTGACGCTCTCGCAGACGTCCCCGCCGTCCCCGCTCAAAAGGGATACCGCCGATTCATCCGTCGAGAGCCCCACGGCGTTGTGTTGTTGATCGCAGCGTGGAATTACCCCTACCTTATTACAGTGAACGGACTTCTTCCCGCGCTTTTGGGTGGGAACACGGTTATCTTGAAACAGGCGCCGCAGACCTACCCTTGCGCTGATCGGATTGTTGAGGCGGCAAAAAGGGCGGGAGTACCTGAGGGTGTTGTGCAGGCTCTTTGTGCTGGACATGATGTTTTAGGTGAAGTTATGAAGGATAGGAGGGTTGGGCATGTTCATTTTACTGGAAGTGTGAGAGGTGGAAGGGAGGTTGGGAAAGTGTTGAGCGAGAGGTTCATTGGTGAGTGGTTATTGTCAAGCTCTTCTTGATAGTGTTGTTAACGATGTTTAGGACTTGGCCTTGAGCTTGGAGGAAAAATCCTGCTTACGTGCGTGAAGACGCGGACCCTGCACATGCGGCCGAGAATCTGATTGATGGAGCCATGTATAATTCTGGACAGAGCTGCTGTGCGATCGAAAGAATTTATGTGCATGAGAAAGTGTATGATCGGTTTGTGGAGGAGGCGGTGAAGGCGGCGAGTGCTTACAAGTTGGGGGGCGCCGTTCGATACCGAGACGAATTTGGGACCAGTGGTGAAAGTGGCGGCTGCTGATGCTATCAGGGAGCATCTGAGGGATGCCGGTGAGTTATTATTTTCGTTTACGTCAATGGATTTTTTGTTGCTTTTTTTTTTTCTAAACAAAAACTAGTTGCAAAGGGAGCAAAGGCGCTTGTTGATGAATCGTTGTTTTCTGTTGCGAAGGCGGGGACTGCGTTTGTTGCACCTCAGGTTTTGGTGAATGTGGATCACACTATGAAGATTATGACAGAGGAGACGTTTGGTCCCGTTGTTGGCGTGATGAAGGTAATTCATCATCTATCATTGGGCTTGCCATATGGCTTTCAAGAATGTCACTGACCTCTATGATTTTTCTTGCCTTCCACAACAAGGTCAAATCTGACGATGAAGCTGTTGCGTTGATGAACGATTCCGAGTATGGGTTGACAGCCTCTGTTTGGACAAAGGACGAAGATGCGGCGTTCAAGCTGATGGAACGGTGAGTGACATTTGTCAATTCAATTCTGCATGAAAGAAGGTGGTAATCCAAGGAGTTCATTGACTAATTCCAATCAACTTTTATAAAGGATCGATGCAGGAACGGTGTTTATGAACCGGTGTGATTACCTGGACCCTGGGTTGCCGTGGACTGGAATCAAGGAGAGCGGTAGAGGATCCACACTCTCGAAACTTGGGTTTGAAGCAATGACTCGGCCCAAGGCGTTCCACCTCAGGCTTCCGTGATTTCTTTTTATTATTTTAAATAAAAAAGACACTTTTAGATCGAAGGCTCAACCAATAAAAAGAAATTAAACTCTATTATTATTATTAGGGATGATGCCAGTTAATAAATAAATAAATAGAATATCACTAAATATCATTCAAGTGCCTTGGAAAGAAGGAAAAGAAAAAAGGGTTTTTCTTATTTATTATTTATTTATTTAATCCCCTCTTCTTCTTCTTCGTCTTGTTATTACTATGTATGTAATTGATTGTGTAATAATTCAAAAAGCATACATTTCCTATTTGAGTGAATTTGTGCACTTGTATTACCTATGAGCTTAAATTAAAATACCTAGTGTTATTAGTGCCTCCCAGTGTATATAAGGTGGTATTATTATTAATATAAAACAAAACAAAAAAAAAGGGCCGTTTTCCGTGTCTCCTCTTCCGTCTCCTCCTCTCTAAAAAGGTTACACCATTTGGACTTGTCTGCGTAATTGAACACTAATTGAATGAAATTGGAATATTTTATTTAAAATTACACAAAAAAACAATTTGAAACACCATAATAAATAAATAAATAATGAATTAATTAATTAATTAAATAAAATCAATCTCCCCAATTCCCTTTCCTCACCGTCTGTCTGAAACCATCACCCTGAGAAACCTAACTCAACTAAATACTTTGTCGACGACGTCGTTTCTCACCGTCATCTCTCCCTCGTCATGGACAGGCTACGGGCTCTAAACCCTACGGCATTCCTAACGACATCATCATCATCATCATCGTCATCATCGGCATCTTGTCCTGCATGCATCTGCACTTGTTCAACATTAACACCATCACCTTCAACAACATCTCCCACGTCTACCAATGATCTCTCATCGCCCCTAAACAACGTTCTCCCTTCATTTTCATCACCATCACCATCACCCGCATCTTGGAGAAGCAGCATCATGCAACTACACGAACCCCAATGCAGTCTCTCAACACATCAACATCCTGTGAGAATATCCATCAAAAAACGTCCAAAAACCCTTCCCGCATCACTCCCTTCCCGCTCATCCAACTCTTCCCAAAGTGCCAAAAGTCGGCTATACAGACATACCCTTCCTGCCACCTCCTCCATCGTTGCTGCGCCAAACTCGGATCTTGACATTGATACCCTTCTCTTCCTGTCATCCTCCCCCCTTCCCGTCATCCAAACCGCTCTCGCGAGAAGGAAAGTCTCTCTGGTGTTGCCTGAAAGTGATGCTTCCTCGATGGACGCCTCTGATCGCAAGGAAGAACAGGAAGAACAGGATCCTTTGGACGTGTCGTCATTGACTGAGGGGAAATCTGCTCACGTGCCATCCTTACTACCATCAGATCGTTTGCCTCCCCCTCCACCAAAGGGAAACGCACCCACATGCCCTCTCCCCCCAACCCCGAAACCAACTACCGCTATTCCCATTCACGTCTCCTACCCCGCTTCCTTCCAACTTGCTCGTCGTCGTTCATCCACATCCCTTCCCCCAGTGCACAACGGTCCTAGTGGCCCTCTCCCACCTTCTTCTCTCCGTCCCTCTTTTCCTAACTCCCCAAGTGCCCCGTCAACAACTGCACCGTTTGTCCCCGGCCACAGAAGAAGATTATCAAAATCCCTCATTCGATCCCCTGAATCACCCCCTCCCACACCTCCACCTTCAAGACCTCTTCCTCCACCTCCCACACCCTCTGCCATCCCGATTCTTCGATGCTGCTGGCGGCGGCACCGTTGAACCTGAAGGCACAGACGTCTGCCGTAAGTGCCAATCCAGCCCTTTGGACCCACTTGCTTTCTTTTCGCACCAACCCGTGGGAATTTTTATTTTGTTTATTTTTTTTGTGGAGTTTAGATTGATTTTTGACGTGTCCTCTTTTCTTCTGCACAGCCTGTCTCAAAGAAACGTCATGGCATGATGGTCACCACCGTTCCTGGTGTCAAGAGCACGGCCCGTCTTCCCGGAGAACTATGGACCCAAATCCTCTCAAACCTCCACATCATCGACCTCATCAAAGTCAAGCACGTCTCCACCCTTTTTTCTGAAATCACTGAAGAGTTATTGGAGGTTAGTCAATTCCCTCAAGTTATCCCATATACTTAACCCCAACCTTTATGCAGAACCCGAATTTGAAGTCTACCTTGAATCCCGTCGTCTCTTCCGCTCCATCCACGTTGATACTCTCACCTCCTCCACTGACGCCATCGCCCGCGTCCTTCTCAACTCTGACCACCAAACCATGCTCTCCATCCTCTCCCTCCTCTACTCTGAATCCTTATCCGCTCCACACCGTCTCACCCCATTCCTCGCCTCCGCATTCCCCCGCATCGCAGACGCATGTCGCCGTCGTCTTCGTCGTCGTCAACTTCACATGTCACCATCACCAGACGATTGTGACATCTCCTCCCCGTCCACATCTCCATCCCCAACTCCAAGCGATCCACTCACCCCATCCTCCATCACGCTCACGATTCGATCCGCAGTCGCTGGTCGCGCGCTCTCGGATCTAACTCAACGTCTCACGATGCTCCCAACCTCCCATCCGCACACCATCCGTCTTGCGAGGCTCGTAGGGGAGTTTTATCGGACCGGTTGGATTGCCGATCGATCTGCTTTGGAGCTTGTGAGGACGCTTGTGCATCTCCTTGGAGTTAAAAAGGTGGTGGGGGCGAGTGATATTGTGAAATGTTTGTGGGAGGTGCTTGTGGTTGCTGGGAGGGATTTGGAGAAGGCCGCGCCTGCTGTATGGGGGGGTGTGTATCGACGTATTGCGAGGGTTGTGGAGGTTTGTGGGGGTGTAGGAGGAGATGAACCGAAAGAGGAGGAGGATGAAGAGGTGGAGTGTTCTAGGGAGATGTTGAGTGCTTTGGATGTTGCCGCCTTGCAGGTGTGTTTACCTTTTCTTACCCTTTATTTTCTTTATGTCTTTATACGAACAATTATACTTAAACGTTCTATTCAAATCACAGCGTCTCCTCGCCCTCCGCCGCAACAAATGGATCATGTCTCGTGATTC
This sequence comes from Chytridium lagenaria, assembly GCA_025449115.1. Classification (NCBI taxonomy): domain Eukaryota; kingdom Fungi; phylum Chytridiomycota; class Chytridiomycetes; order Chytridiales; family Chytridiaceae; genus Chytridium; species Chytridium lagenaria. The sequence goes on from JAHLKC010000083.1 coordinate 105,314, forward strand.
CGGGTTTGAACCTGAACCCGCCTCCATCGTCCTTCCTGGTGAAGTCGACAATGTAGCCGTCGCAGCAGAATAAGCCCCCTCATCCCTTTTTAAACGACCTCGTCTCAAATTTCTCTACTCACACCACCACCATTCCTTCTATGACATCTTTTTTGCTCTTTTTTTTTTGGCGTGTCCGCCAAGCTCGTGCTCCATCATCATTTTCTTTAGTTTGTTGCGGGACCCCGATAATATGTCGTCAGCGTCCTTGATTTGCAGTCAGACCTCGTTTATGATTTTTTGGAAAACCCGTACCGCCCCCCATCTTTGTGGTTTTTTGTTGTATATCGTTTATTTTTGTTGTGAAGACGTGGTTTTCCAAGTCTTCAATAGCCTCATTGCCCTTTTTTTTTTTTTGTAATCTCTCCCAACTTTATTATGCAGGAAAAAACAAAACATGAAAGTATGCGATTTATTCGTTGTTGAGCGTGTTCATGGTCGTGTGCTTTGTATCGGACTCTGAAAAAAATTCTGAAACCAAAAAACTTCAAAGTTTCAGGGTTGGATGGGATCACCTTTGTGCGGGGATGAGTTTCACCCTTTTCTCCACAGCCTTTTGGTGAGGTGGACCCTTTCATGCGGTGTTGAGTTTCACCCTTCAGAATGGTGAGGTGGAGACCGTCCACCCGTTCATGCGGTGTTGAGTTTCACCCTTGGCGGCAGCGCCTTTTGGTGAGGTGGATACCGTCCAACCCTTTCATGGTGGTGTTGCGTTTCATTGAAAATGGATCGAGCCTCCATATCGCCTATTTGCGACTATTTTGGCCTTGGTGCGGTGTTGAGAGGTATGTTTCAACGTTGGTTAGCGTTGTCATCGCGTCTTGTTTTGCACCGTCACCTGGTTTCTCCTTCTCGTTTTCTTTTCTGGGTGTTCATATCAATAAAGAGTGACGGAACAAAACCTCGTCCGCCTTGTTTTTTTGACGTGAAACTCTTTGAGGTTTTCGATCGGGACCGTTTGTCATCATCTACAAGGAATCGTTGGTTGTGGATGTTCACACCCCTTTTTTTGACGTTCCATCATGTTGAGGGGGTGAACCCCATATGTGAACACGCGTGTTTCATCGTTCATGCCGTTTTTGGTCGCGTAAAAAGTCCCATTGTAAAAACATCGGACGGGGAGTGTGTCGTCATTTTCCATACTCAAAAGGTCCGCATGTTTGCTGCAATCTACGTGCAATGAAGAGGAGGGAGAGTACTTTACGAACCAGTGATCGCGGAAAAACAACACCATGTCACGTTCTAACCGAAAACCTTAAACCATAAAAACTCTTTCAACGCTTTTCAAGTCTTTATGAAACAAAAGAAAAAAGCGTCTGCCAAAAAAAAAGGCCCTACAAAAAACACAACAAAAAAAACAAAGGTACAGTTTTTGCAAAAGGTACAGACAGCTCGGCATAACAAGAAAAAAGAGAGGGATAAACTGAGAATGTAGAGAAAAAAAAGGGGGGGGTGAACGGTGAAAGAATGCAAACTAGGGACACAAAAAAAAAAGATGACCGAATACTAGGGAGAAAACAAAACGATATATGAAAAAAGAGAAACTGATATAAGGAAAAAACACACTCCGAGGTTGATAAAAAACCCCCTCTCCAACGTCGTCAAGAACGAAAACCAAACAACAAAAAGAATACGCAAAACGAGGGGGGGGAAAAAAAAAGAGAAAAGGATGTCCATAGGTCCTTCCACAAAAAAGGTAAACACAAAAAAAAAAAACTTGGGAAGAAGAGGGGGGGCTCACTCAAAACCCATTCCTACTACTCGCCCGTCTCCCAACACCAGTCCCCAAACTCCCAACCCCAGCATGACTCATCAACGCACTCAACCGATCCTGCGGTGCCCTCAAACTCTCCCCATCACTCTCACTGCTACTACTCGCCCCCGTGCTGACACAAACAAGCGGGAAAGCCCCCTGCGCCCCCGTGGAAGGCACAAGTCCCAACCCCCACCCATCATCAAACGCGCGCAGAATCACCATCTCCTGACCCTTCACAAGCTCCAGCTCATCCGCGAGGTCGGCGCGTAAGAGTGGATGACTTTCATGACGAGCGGGCTGGTTGGGGTTGTGGTGGGAGGGGTGAGACGGGGAGGGGCGATGGGGGTTGTGTAGGGAGGGGAGGCGGTGGGGTTGTGGTGCCCATGGCGGCGGCGGCGGACATGAGACCCACGTCGGAGGAGGAGACGACAGAGTTGGAGGAGGAGGACATGTGAGGGGGTTGTTGTTGGTGGTTGGGGAGTTTTGGGTGTATGGGTAGTAGTTTTGGGTGGGGTTTGAGGGGGGGTTGGTTGTTGTAGCCGTATTGGTTTGCAGAGGAGGGGGGTGAGGAGGAGGCGGCGGCGACGACGGTGGCGGGGTATCCGACAGAGGTCATGGCTGGCGGAGGGGAGGGGAGGGGAGAGGGATTGAGAGTATTGTTGGTTGTAGGACCGGGAAGAGGTGGATGAGATGGTTGTGCCCGCGTTGGTGGGTTTGAAGAAGGAGGAGGAGGATGGAGACATTTGAGGGGGTTTCCGTAACCTTGAGTCTGGTTGATGGCAGCTCCACGACGAGTCCGATTGCGTCTCATCAAGAGACAGGTGAGCGCCACGATAATGATGATGAGAGCGACACCACCGGCAATGGCGGGGGCCAGGATGGGGTTGGAGGCGCTCGAGTTGGAGTTTTGGGAGTCAGTCGAGGAGGCGCCAGTGGAGCTGGTCGGGCTGCTGGCGGAGGAGAGAGTACCGGTGGTCGTGGTAGCTCTGACGGCGGTTGTGGTTGCGCTCACGATGACGCCAACGCGTGCGGAGGAGGAGGAGGTGGTGGGTGCAGCTGTGGAGCTGACGATCAGGCTAGAGGGGGTGAAACCAGGAGGAGCCGGACCACCAAAGCTTTGGGCACAGCAAATGTCGCTGTCGGGATTTGACGGGCACAGGCTAATAGCCTTGGACTCGCTGCTAAAGCCTAATCAAAACAAACAAAAGCAGGGTTAAATACATTACGATGAAACAAAAAACAAAAAAAGGTGACTTGACTATATAACACCACCGTAAAGAGTAATGCATACCGCAGAATGTGTCCTCGTTTGGCACACCTCTTACACACTCGATTCCACTGGATGACGAAAAGCTCCTGAATTCATCGCACCAGGTCGCATAGTTATTCATGACAGTCTGCCTCCTTTCGTTAAAAGCATTATTGTTTGTAGGAGGGCACAAATTCGCATCGTTTATGGCAGCATTGATACGACCAGCAAGGATTCCGCACTCGTCGTTGCAGAGAGAGGGCCCCACATTCGGGTTAGCACACGCGGAGACGGCCGCCTGGACAGTGCGGGCACAGAAGCGGGATACGCGGTATCTTTTAACAAGACATGGGTTAGTTTTGATATACATTGAATGGGAGTTGAAAGAACAAAGTGAAAGAGGTGTCATATGGAATGGATGCAATGCAATATTCTCGATTCGCTCCATAAAATCCATCATATCATTCATATTACCTCATGGATTCCACAGCAGTGATAATGGTTGAGGCCGAACATCCCATCGTTTCCACCCAGACTTCGGCCATAGCGGCATCATTCGCCAGATTTGCACTGACCCAGACATTGAACGTTTCCTCGTTGTAGTAAACTGGGACACCACTCTGAGAGCCGGGCGTGATCGAGTAGCCAGCGTAAGCGGATCCACAGATGCTATTGGGGCTGAGCGCAAAGCAGTTGGGGTTGGTTTGTGCAGAGATGAGAGTAGGGAGGGTGGCTAGGACGATGGCGAGAAGGGAGGTCATGCTGTTTTTTGGTTGATGTAAAGGGAACAAAAAAGAGAGGTGTGAGTGGTTCTGCGAGATTGGTAGGTTTTTTGATCCGTTCTTTGGTGGGGACTTGACGCATGCAGGTTCAAGCTGTTTTGTAAAAAAGTACGATATCCTCGATTCAAGACACCCTACATGCATCCATCCATCCATCCGTCGACCCATCCATCCATCCATCCACGCATGCATGCATGCATGCTTGCATTCGAGTGCTGATCATACCTTGGTTTGATGGTAGCAATAGGTCCTAAACTTGAATGCATTCCTTTGAAAGTTGTCTTTTTTAATTGTTGGGGAGAGGCTGGTCCTTTTGTCTAAGTAGTCTATATGTCTCTAGAGTCTATCGGGCACACAACACACACACACACACACAGGCGCTTAGACTGGTTGATGTATCCTTTCAGGTGCTACTTGATGTAAAGTGGTGTATGAGTTTGAATGAGCTGAATAGGCGAGGTGAGGTGTCGTCCCCCTTTCGATTTCAAGATGATGACGGACTCGCAGGAGGTTTCACTCGCTCTATTATTATCTAATTAAAATAAATAATAAAATAGAAATGTAGGAAATATGTGTGGGAAGAAGAAAGCCAAGTGTAAAAATATAATTATAAATAATTAATAATGATATATAAAAGGGTGTAAAATTTGAGCAAGTGGTTTGAACACAAGGGGGAATAAAAGAAAGAAAAAGGAATTGAGGGAGAACGCAATGTGTAACCATTTCATCTATATATAGACACAGATGGTTACACCATTCTATTCTGTTGTTGTATATTGTCCAATGTATGTAGTACAAGAGTAATTATAATAATTATATTATTATTATTAATAATTAATATTATATGATTCAGCCTTCCAAATAAATAATGCATATATAAATAGGAGGATGCATTATGCCGACCCCCCTGCATACAGACTGTCTGCAAAACCACGAAATTTTGCAGACTGTCGGCATTTCGCAGCAAAATGCAGACATGTCTGTAAAACCTTGCGTTAATTATTTGCGTTTTACCGACGCCCTCATGCACGTGACTTGGGCTATCGCAGAATATTCTGAGATATTATGGTGAGATTTCCTGTTCTTATCAAAGAAATATACGGCCTGCTTTGACCAATCACAAGGCCATAAGAAATATTGACACTGCCAAAGTACTTTTCTTTCTTAGCCAAAATAACTTTGTTTTTAAACCATTCTCATCGACTCGCACCATCCTCTCACTTCACACTGCCATCCATCGCCTTACCATCCTCCACCACCTCACCCTTTCCACCCCCACGCCGTTCATACCTTAAGGTTCTGATGGAGTTCAATTCTCCTGCAGAGCAATCCCACCTCTTTCCATCCACCTCCTGAACAATCATCTCCATCAAACTCGTCGGCGCTGGCTGATCCTCAACATACCCCAACAACATCTTAGAAGCCATCGTCACCCCAAAACTAAACATCATAGCAACCACAGTATGTAGAACCCCTGCCTCCAACCTCGCTCATGCCTCGGGACTCCCGCAAACATGAAAACTGGACTCGGTGGGCCCTGCGGTAAAGGTGATGGTAACAATATCTGGATCCGTCGAACCATAATCCGTATGATCTCAAACGCGCCGCCTCCCTCCAATTTGGAAACAACTTCGAGACAGGGCCTCCATTCGTGAAGGCAGTGACCACGGTTAGGCTTTCTCATGTTCGTTTATCTTTTTTATACTCCTTGCTTTGATATAATGTTTATTTCTTTTGAAATAGAGACTTACATAAACATTAACAGACTTTTATTGATGACTTAGGTTTGGGTATCAATCATGACGCGCTTTTTTATTGGAAGACATCTCTAAAGCTGACTTAAACCTTTTCCCTCCCACCCCCATCTTCTGAGGCACCATTGGATTTCCGATTGACAGGGTCTGTAACGCATTTTCATGGTTCCTTTGGCTTGACGGAATGGATTCTAAGAGGCCTAGAAACCCTCCGCTGTCGTCAGGAGGATTCCATGAGGGGTAAGTTGGGTCTATGAAGATGGAAGGGCTTGGGAGGCCGACGACACTATTGTATACGACGTTGTCAAGCGGAATGACGTTGGGGCTTGGCTGCCAAGATTGTGAAATATACGGAGAGGAGGGTACGGTTTGGCTTGGAGGGGCGGAATGATCTTTCAGGAGCTTTTGCAAATCTTTCTTATTGGATCCGTTTGATGCTTTTAATCCTCGCTTTTTCACCTCCATTTGTAGCTCTACTTTACTCCAGTCATTGATTGATCTAACCACGGTGTTGTTTTGCGCAGGTTCGTAAAATTTCTTTCCCTTTGGTCGACCTTTACTCTTCACCTTTTCAGGATCGTGTATTTCAACATCCCGCAGCTGCACCGAATATCCGGGTCTTTGCTGAGTAGTTGCAACTTCAGCAGTTCTCGCGTCCACTGCCACTATACACTCGTCGAGTTTTTCACTGACCATGTTTAAGATCTCTGGAGTCCCTCCTGGAACTCGACGAAGGTGCATGGCTTTATCCAGTAGGGACTTAAATCGGCCGGAGAATTCGCCGTAAATCTGGGTGTTTTCTGCTCTTTGATTTCGGGTCTTGCATACTGAAGCTTCTGTTTTTCTTAAATTCTGCAGGACCTGAAGTTGACCTCCCGGGTCCATAGACTGCACTTGTACATCACTCGTTGTATGAGTGTCAGTTTCGGTGAACCCTGTAAAGTCAGGAATTCCAGGTGGGTACTTGCTTGAATCTTTCATCCATCTTGCGTTAAGTAGGTCTACCTTGAATTTAACGTGTCCACTTCTACATTTTATTAGATTTTTTGAGTTAAGTTCGAAATACCTTTGAAGGCATGCAAAGAAATGCTGGCAAGGGAGACCCTCATGGAAAATTAGGAAGCACGTGCATACATGTAAGTGGCCTGACGTCGCGAAAACAAAGTTTGGGGAGTGTTCACCTTGAACATTCCACACTTTATAGATCTTCCGTAAATCTAACCCGACTTTTTCTAACAGCACTACAGATGCGCTTTTCCACAACACAATATCTAAGGTATCTGTCGAGTTTGTTTGAAAGTACGTCGCAGCGTCTTCGAGAGAAATTTCCTCAAACTTGGTAAGAAATAGACTTTCGTTGGCTTGTTTTTGAATGAAGTTGACTGCAAAATTACTGAAAAACTTTCACGTTAGTGTGTGCTTCACGCATTTGCATTCTACCTCGCGAAGACTAGGCCACGGAAACTTGGTAAATATCCTGTAGGTGGAATCGTTGAGGGAGGATGATGGAAGATTGTTTCTGATGAAGTGCAATTCGTTCTTTGTATGTTCCAGTTGTAGATTTCTGTCAATCGCTTCAAGGACGTCGCAGAGTGTTGACTTTTCCGTCAGCTTTTTGGCGACAAGCCCAATCTTCCCCTCCACCCGCTGCGAAGCCCGAGTTTGTGCGGTAAATTTCATGAGTCTAAAGCACAAGGCCCATTTCTCCCTCTTCTCGTACAGCTCCTCCCAAAGGTATTTTTTCACTTGTTCGTTCCCTCCATATTTTTCAGCGAGACTTTGGAAACATCTAACAAAATCTTCTTCTCTTGCTATCCCCGCAATCTTCACAAACGCCGAGAAGAAGCATTTGAAGTCCTCTGTTCCAAGAACACGGTTTATCTTTTCCACGATATTTTTTTGCATGTGCCATTGGCATAAGTAATGGGTGTTTTCATGGGGTGTTGAGAGACCGTCAGCCTATATTAGATCGTTAATTACAATGTCGTGAATGATCCTTAGTTAAGAATTCAATAAACACTTACTGATACTATTAATTCTTGAAACCTCTCAACCGCAGCAGTGAAAGCTTTATCATCATCTGAAAATATCACTTGAGGGACAGACCCGGATGCTTTCACAAAACATTGGAGCACCCATAGGTATGTTTCCAGATGCTCATTATTAAGCAATCCCTGGCCGCAGAGTCGTGATTTATTATTTTCGTCTATAACAACCATAACACAGAGCGGTAAGTTGAATCGGTTCTTCTTCGCGGAATTGTCGATAATTAGGACATCACAAAACTTCTGCGCCATATCCCTCTGTTGCGCTGACATCCAGAAAACTCGGAGCAAACGATTATCTGAGCTTACTTCAAACTCTAAAAACCAGCCCTCCTCCTTTTTCACGCTGCCTCAACGCACTAATCAATCTCATACAATCACTCCCAACGCTTCTTCTTTCCGCTTTGTATTTTCTAACAATACCCCTTACGGTATTTTCGTTTCGAGGAACTTGATTTCCGAATTTCCTTACGAGAGCAATCTCAATTTGTTTGATGGTAAGATCCTGGTTCTCCCCCAAAATTGCGAACACCTCCACCTCCAGCATAGATGCCGTCAAATTTGGTCCCAATAAAATCGCGCTCCGAGCGGGATTTAAGTCATGCCCGCTGTGTTCCAACGCGCATTTATTGATGCGCCGATCCCTTTCGTTGACGTTGATTAGGAAGTTGCAATTCACCTTTTTGGACCCAGTTTTTTTCCCTTCCGTTGATGATAGAGAGATCCGAGGTTTTCCTCCGAATTCACATAATAGCGTGACCGAATGCCCTCTTTTGGACGACCTCGTGACACTGAACCCATGTCGGTAAGCATAATTGCGAATTCTACAGTGCATTTCTTCAACGCTGTTGAAGGTTTGTCCAGTCTACTCAAAAAAAAGAACCACAAATGGTCAGCTACAAACTATCACAGGACGGCTTACCTTTGGTACGTATGGTTCTCCAGTGTCATCAACCCAATATTGTGAGATGGTCTCGTGGATTGGATTGTCTGAATCTGTCAAGCGTTTTTCCATGGGCCTGATATCGGATGATGGCACCGATGCCTCAGAATTGACGATCCCACCTCCCTCCCTTCCATCCTCATGGAGATTGTAGTCATCCGATATTTCAGAAACGTCCGAATCATCAACATCATCCACATCCATATCAGGCATGCTCCGACCATTTTCTATAGTTTCCTTTAAGTTGATGTCGGGATCTTTCAACTTAATTGAGTTCACCCATTCCACTTCCGAGTCTGGTGTCTCAGGAACAGGGCTGGTAAAACGTGAAGGTAAGCTCATAATTTCTCGGAGAATACGGAGACGGGATGCGGAAACATTTTCGGACGTTGCGGTCCATATAAACGTTGTTGCAGTGCCAGGTTGAATTGATGCGGAGTGCTTTGAAATGAAATAAATGGCGTATTCAATGACACAGATTCCACACGACGTCACATCATGTTGCTGGGGATAGTCCGCTATCATCTCCATAACTTTCAGTTCTTGTTTTCCCGACAGATGTGAGTGTTTTTGGAGCTGCTCCCAAAAAGATCGGAACTCCGGTAGTAGCTGGTCCTTATAGTTGTTTGAAAGCGAGTCTCCCAAAAACACTCTTATACAATATTAATGATACGCTTATAAAGGAATTGCCTACCTGCTATTGACAACATCAATAATAACAAGAACCCAATGGCTCATCCCAACGTTTTTTGGGAACAATATGTGTCGGACGGATGGTGAAATGGTGTTTCTTCTCCACCATTTGTCATAACTGGCAGTCTCCCCGTCATCCCCGTAACTCAGAGGATCCATGACATACAAGGCTTGATCCGGTGAGTGTGATAGAGCCTCTGCAATTACTGAATCATCAATCCAAGAGTTATTCATTATTCTTATCAGAGCTTAATTAGCGTTGGCCTAGCGAACATTGAGACCCACCGACAAATGTCTGCAAATTGCACTCTCCCTTTGATCTCCAAAAGCTTTGTATGTTCCATTTGTAGTTACCATGTCCTGTCCACCATTGTCTCCAAGCCATTTTAATGACGAACGAAAATTGTGTTGAATTGGACGATATCGTTGCATCTCAATCATTGCACGCACACCCCTCGGCGAGTAAACCCCATCCCCTATGGTTATAAAGGTATAAGTTCCCAACTGCAAAGTACGTCTGGCTTCATCCAGGATTGACTCGCATGGGAGGAATGAAGGTATGTCGTCCACTTTGTTGGCTTCATCCGCCGTTAGGTTGTCCGACCGAGGGATACAGGGATAGCGCTCGCGTGATGTGAGAGGTATGTGCAAATTGAGGAGCTGGATGCCCGTGCCATGGGATTCAAAATCAGGAAAGCACGGTAGCTTCATGGTGTTAGGCTGCAGTGAAGCGTTCAGGCTAATTTTAGGGAGAACACGTAAGAGTCGGAGTTTACCAACTCAAAATGGCAAAAGCCCATGCAACAATATTTCACGTTCCGTTATTTTTGTAAATCAGGGATATTGCAAAAAAACTCAAATATATAGGGGGTCTGCAAAACGCAGCGGTTTGCAGACAGTCGGTATGCAGGGGGGTCGGCGTAATGCATTCTCCTATAAATATTGCAGCCATGAACAACAAAAACAACCATCCATCCATATTTAATATACATCATATTCTATTCTATATCTAATAAATATATATATAATAAATATATTCTACTCTCGTTCATTCATCCATTATTCAACTCCCTTTCCATCTACATACTATTTATTATGTAGTTCTATATCTATTTCTATTCATTCTCACACACTCATCTATATCTATATTTATATATTTATATATATAATGGATCATAAGCAGTACTTTAATAATACGTTATTCATGTTATTAAATAGCTATGAGTGTGAATAGTATTTATAGGTCTGATTGTATCTATCATATATGCATACCTAATGTTATCCAACCCATCATCTCTATTCTATACTACTAAATAGTATGTAAATAAATAAATAAATAAATAAATAATGTGTTTGTCAACATTCATCATCATGTACCACCATACTGTGACAATTCAACAGACTCACGCGACCTCAAACCATCCTTTTTATCCAATCATATTTAATATTTAGAGCTCAAGCAGCACACTGCACGCCCCCAGCAGCAGCAGCAGCAGCAGCAGCAGCAGGAACAACAAGCACACCCCAAATCGGACCCCCAAGCCTTTAATAGGAAATAACTCTTGATAAATAATTAAATAATTACTATATACTGCACACGACTATAAAAAGGTGCCTCTTCTTCCCAGACCATTTTCCGTAACCCTCAACATTTATCCTAACCCTCTACTTCTTTCCACCATCACACCTATATACTAGCTAAAACTCTCATACCATTTATTGCATTAAAACCCTCCCTCCTTCAAATTTCCTTTTATCATCATGTCCTCCTTGAACTCTCCTCCACTGTTCGTCAACAAGCTACAACTGCTGCCTCCATCGCTGCTGCCTCCGCCGGTGTCCTTGGTAAGTAAAAACTGATTTCCATTTCATTTATATTCTTATCCACCTCTCCTCCATCCCTACCGTACTCTCACGTCAAAACTAACCTCATCCTTCCCCCAAATCCATCCCCTCATCAGCCTTTGCAGCTTCATCCAAAATGCTTCCTCGCATGACACACCCTCTCGCCCTTCTCTCCTCTGCAGGTACGTCTCATCTCATTCCTTTCCCCCCCCAATTTTCCCTTCACTTCGCCACCTCTCCCCACCCCAAACCCACGAACCCCCCCAACATGAAAAAGCCTGTCACCCACCATCTGTGCATGAAATATTTAAATCGATTGTCAATCCCGTCGAACCTTCGGACAACCCTGTACAACACACCTTTCCCCAAAACAAATTTCCCTGTTATCGATCGATCACTGACCACTTTCCCCCCCCCACAAAAAAAAAATACAACAGTCTTTACCGTTTCCATTGCTTCCATTGCTTTCACCAACACACGCTCACACCTCGAAACTGCATCCGCTGAAGAAATCTGGAGGAGAAACAAGATGGAGAGGCAGGATAGACTTCGTGCCGCTCTATTACCTGCCGTCATTGCTTGATCATTTTCCATCGTTTATAAAACATCCAATTTTTTATTAAACCACCCCCCACCTCTTGCTGCTCCTCTTACTCATCATTTGTATATAAATCAAAAACCACCTCGTTCTCCTATGTTTTGCTGATACGTTATTGAATAAAGATTCACTGAATATATAATATTTTGGTTTGCTTTTCTGGGTTTTGGTTCGTCTTTTTTTGATTTTGTCAAAACATTGACAATCATGCCTCGCCATCCCCGTTCGGAAAGACAAACTCAGCCAGGCTCAGCCCGCCATATATCACTCTGTACGCGCAGTTGCCAGCTCCATCCACCTCCATTTCGCTCGTTTCTTTCACCATGTATTTATTTAAATACATAGCCAATCGAACACTTACAAAAAAAAAAAGGGCCACCCTACATTCCCTTGAGCATCATCCATATTCTAATATCATTCACGAAATCACTATAGAGTGCCAATATCATTCACTATACCCATTTTTCATTTTGACGGCACGTCCCCATTCCTGTATTGTTTCAATCCTGGTGATAACAGAGCAACGCGCCACTTTCCTGTTTCATCGTCTCCACCAAGTAAAAAAAAATCTAAAAGAAAAACGTCGCAACGCGATACGTTCACCACTCTATAACAACCAAAACAAAAAATTCACAAAACCAAGACAAACATATATTGAGGTTCTTTCTTAATCTTTCCACAAAATCACAATAGAGGTCCACATCAAACAAAATCATCCCTTCTCAAACAGTCACCACCGTCAACGCAATCGTAGGCGCAACAGTCACCCCCACCGTCGTCGTCACAGCAGGCCCAACATACTCGTAGGCACAGCAGTAGGCACCGTCGTCGTCCCAGGCGCCCCACCCCTCTCACCATCCTCTTCCCACCAGGCATCGCCGTCGCAACCACAAGCGACACAAACGGTCCAACCGTCACCGTCACCGTCGTAGCAGCAGGTCCCGCCACAACCGTCCCAGACACCGTCGCGTCGTCACATTCACAGCAACCGTTTTCGCCACCGTCATCACAAGAGGCGTCACACCCGCTGTCGGAGGGGTGGGCGTGCCATTCGACCCCGTGGCGACAACCACGCTCACCGTCGGCGCGACCGTGATGGTGAGGGTGGTCTTGGGGGGGGGGCGCGGTGGTGTCGGCAACATAGTTCCAGAGGGTGAGGACTGCGGCGGCGACTTCAGTGCCGGATGGATGATTTGGGAGGCGGGGAGTTGGAAGCCAGAGGACCCGGTGTCGCGGAGTTCGACAGCGTAAGAGTAGGTCACGCCGAGGTTGTTGTAGGTGTAGTCGACGGAACCACCGGATGCTGGAAGAGAGGAGATATATACATTGTTTGGTTTGTGTGTTTGAAAAAGGATGAACGTAAAGAGGGGGTGGGAGGTATGGTGTCTTACCTTGGTAGATGGTGTTGCAGATGTCACCGGTTTTGAAACTAATGTTGTTGACGGCCTTCAAAGATGCGGCGGCTTTCTGGGAACCAGCGAGAAGGGTAGCGTAATCCTTCACTCTAACACTGCAGCTGTATCCGTTGCTACATAACAAAAAAAAGAACCAATAAACAAACATTTCAAACCCAACTCAAGCAACCACCAAAACACAAACGATAAAAAAACACTCACGGGAACATCCACAACTGCGAATACGCATGAAAATCAATATACGAAATCACATTCCCCAAATTCTTAATATAATCCGCAATCGCCTTTGCCTCGGGTGTCGAAAACGCCGCCGGACCATAATAATCATCCGCGCACTGATTCGACGACGCTCCAGGTTTCGACCAGGCTGCATCAAAATTACGATTGGGGTCCGTCCCCACACAGGAGGACCCTGTATTGGGTTGACGGTTTTTACGCCACATGCGGTTGGAACTGGACGCCCGTGTGTAGGCGTACCCGTCCACGTTGAGAACGGGGATGACGGTGAAGGTGAATTTAGTGAGGAGAGATGAGGCTGAGGGGTCGGTGGCGAGGAAGTTGCCGAGGTAGGTGACGACGGCAGGGGCGATCCATTCCCTGAAAAAAAAGTATAAGGGTTAAGATCATGGTGAATAATAAGGGGAGAATGTCTTTTAAGTATAAAGGTGAAAAGAAGAATGGGAAAAGGTGACCAAGGATGTCGTTCAAGTTATAAAGGTGAAAAGAAGAATGGGAAAGGGTGACCATCTTACCTAGCGTGAATACCTCCGTGGAACACAATATTCTTTGGTCCACTTCCAAACTTGAACCCAGGGATATCCACTCCCAAATAAGTTTTCCCAATCGACACCTTAGTCGCCCCCGGAAGTCCGCCCAAAAACGCCGCATAAGTATCAGTGCTCTGATAATCACTAAAAATGGCAGGCGCAGCGAGAGGCGCAAAGTTCCCAGCCGCAAGAGACGATTCAAGGACCGCAGAGTTTTGGACACGGTGGGCGTCCTCTTTGTCAACAAGGTCTTGGACGTCTTGAATAAAAACTGTCCAGGAGATGTCGCGGAGGAGAGTGTTCTTGAGACGGGGGAGGGATGTGGCCGGGATACTGGAGAGGGGGGGTTAGGACTAGGCGTTGGATAGCGGGTGAATAAAATGGAAAACACACCGGATATCCACTTGTCCCCTCATGTTATGCGACCAGACGTCAAGATCCAGACCATCCTCCTACAAAGACCACACACATCAGCATCATTGCAATTATACGACAGAGGCACACTCAAACTCACCTCAAGATAATGCTGCAACGCCTCAAACTTGGCATCAGTGTCAACGTTAAACCTCAACACCTTATCCCCCCTGAACGGTCCCGCAAGTTTAGCAGGTGCAGCCGCAAGCGCCGAAGAAATGGCGACAAGGCCGACCACGATGGTTGAAAGAATACGCATAGGATGAGGTCTCAACAATATGAGGGGTATGGGAGGTCAAGAAAACAGGAGTGTTGGATGGGTATTTTTATAAGGGGGATGGGAGATGTGGGGAAGACATGGTGTGCTCTTTCTTCGCATCCCCACTTCCATTTCTTGACGCAGCATCACCAGTCTCAGTTTTCGGAGATGAGTGCGATGGAGCGCATGGAGGAGCGCCGTTTGCCCGAATGCAGAAAGCCCTTGCGAGGTTGGGGGTGGGGTAAATGAGGCCCCCCCGGGCGATCCTTCCAGTGTTTGCTGCGCCTGTGAAAAGTATAATAAGATTTCGGACTTTTTCGTAACTTCGTGTGTTTACTAAAATGGGAAGGGGGCCCACCTTGCCACGCGCTTTGTTTTATTTTTGGCAAAGTTTTTTTAGACTGAGGAAAGAAAAGGCGGGGTAAAGTTGGGCGTGATGGCCATCCTGAAGGCGTCATATGGGTTGTTTTTTGGGGTGTGTTTCTGTTGATGGTTTCGTGCATCGGGTGGATTCGACGTGGAGAGTTGGGTCTGGGACGGCTTTGAGAATGCTTTTGTTCCCCACAGACTCGCTTTAAAGGAAACAGGCGTCTGAGGGTTGCATGCTTTATAGATGATGAACGATGCTCTGCTCAAACTTATAGGAATATGGATCTACAGCTGGACCCTTGAGGACCACCTCTTGACGACTTGCATTGTAAAGCTTATTATGAGAATTCGGTTTATAGGGGTCGAGGAATGCTTGATATTCGTGACATCCTTCTTTCTGGATTCGGCTTCATCAAGCAGAGACGAGTTGAGCCTTCTCAGAGACGTGTTAGCCAATATCGCAACGTCATTTGTGGGGAATGGCTGAACGTCCAGTTTCAACGACAACCCACTCTACCATACTATCAATTGCCATCTGAGATACCCACTATGGAGGGTGACTGATGAAAAGGCTCACGAGTATCATAGCGATACAACATGAAAACCATATCATCGATAATTCCCATCATGAAATAAGAGTTCTTTCCAAGATAAAAATGAATCCCATACAGTAATAAGAAAACAGTTCTCTCCAATATGTTGGCCGGTGCATGCCTTAATAAGAAGCCTCGCTTCCATGTCCCGTTTCACTTTTTTTTGCAACAAGGTTTGTCATATCAATGGAGGACGATGAAGGCGACAAACACAGTTCGCAAGACAAGAATACTGGGAGCAACGATACCAGAACAAGTAAGGCACCTTTTCACCATACACCTCCCAACCCGCTTCCATCCTTTTGAATAATCTTGACGATTTTTTTTTTATGTAGAAACACTGGTATGTCTTTGAATGGGTGAAGGGTTGGGAGTTTTATAAGGATGCTTTGATCCCGCTTCTGGGAAGGACGATAGATATTGCATCTTGGATGTGGGAATTCGGCGATGAGTTGGGATATGTTTAAGGACGGGTATGAGAAGCAGGTGAGAAAAACTTTGAAGATTGAGATGGTTGGGCCATCGAAAAGAAAAGCCCTTGTTTATAGGCGGGCCCTAGTTATTTTCTTTGACCATCTTTAATACTTTCTCATTCCCCCTTTCTTTCGATACATTTACTTTTCAATACTTCCTTGCGTCCTTCCAATTCTTTTTTTCGCTTTCCCATTTTCTTCACATATAAATGTGTTGAAACAAAAACAACTAAATATTCAATAAAGGTGAACGTCGATTACTCTTCCTCTGTCATTGATCATATGGCCCAAAAGTACGCCGATGCGGCACCGTCAGTTGAATGGAAGGTTGCAGATATTTTTCATATGGAGAAACGTTTGAAGAGGGAGAGTTTGATGTTGCAATAGATAAAGGCACGTTGGATGCATTTTTGACGGGTGAGTGAGCGTTTCTTCGTTTACAGTGGTCATTGTTTCGTGGGTTCGCCGTATTGTCGCTTTTCTCCATTTTCATTTCCGTTCTTTCTACGTCCCCTTCCACATCATTCTCTTCACACCATTCGTTTCCGTTCATTTAAGCTTAACTGTATTCGATCGCTTCCCACAGGGTTCCCCGATGAAGACCCTTGGAGTCCCTCTCAAGCCGTCATTACATGCGCCGAATCTTACATGACCCAAGTGATACGGATATTAAAACCGGGAGGTTTGTTTATTCATATCACTTGGGCTCAACCCCATTTTCGGAGACGGTTTGTGGAGGCTGTGCAGGGGTTGGATGTGACTGTGAAGAAGGTGGGGACGGATTGGGAATATTTTGTGTATATTGGACGGAAGGTGTGAGTTGGATTTTGTAGGGGATTAGGGATAGAGTTAAAGGGAAGAATAGACATGAAGTTTGAGTAAGCTTAAATTATTTAATCTTTGCCTTTGTCGAATATATGGGGATGTATAAAGAAGAATGACTAGTGAAAGGTCACAATATGCATAAGAGTTTAATGAGCGACCTGCATCAAATTGTCTCACTTTGTTTTCCCAAAAATGTCTCTCAAAGCTTTGTGAAGAGCTTCTGGATGCGGAGGCATGAAAATCTCTCGCAATGTGGCAAGTAAATCAGAAATATCATCTACCCGACCTTGAGTACCATTCAAGAGAGCAAGATGCCATTCCTAGCGGTAATTGGAAATCGTGATGAAAAGCATCGCCTCTGTTTTCTTTCGAGTCAACGAGATCCACGTCAGCATGCGAGCCTATGAAGACCCTCTCTGCAGCATAGACTATGATTGCCGTAGTTGGGACCAGTCTTGAACGTCTTACAGTGCAGTATTAGTAAGATTCCTTCCAACCTTCCGACTATAGACTCCATAAATTGACGGAATTCATTGAAGAAAGTCTCCTTATGTACCCAAATCTTCAATACCTGGACTTCTAATTCTCATCAGCATGTTTTCAATCGCTGGATGTTAATGAATTGGTTAACTATGGAACGCCACCAAGAGTTTTTCCAAGCTTGAGGGACTTTCGGTCTTATATGAGTTCACCGAGCACCCAACAACCCTCATGGCCAAATAAATTACAATCTTTGGAGTCTTGGGGAAAAGTTGAATAAGAGTTTGGAGATCGAGTTGCGGAAGTTTGACAACATCGATGCTGCATTCGAACGCGGAACGCCAGCAGTATGCCTCGATGCATTTGTTTGAGGAGTAATACGGGCGTCGGGCAAAGATTTTGTGGGGCATTATTGAAGCTCCAAACCTTACAGATCTTTAGCTCTCTATACCTTTCTCATCGAAAGGGTTGGCGATTCTCGACACTGTTTTGGTGAAACATTCAACTCGAGCATATTGCTTTCCTCTCGGTTTATAGTGTCAAGAATTTGCTTAGATCTTAGCTTGGGGAGGTATCTATACAAACCATCCGATATTGAAGGTAAGGCAAAGCGGACATATTTTTCATTTTCGATTGCAATAAGTTGATGAGATACGAATATTTATTTGTATTGATTTATGGACCATCCTTTTCAGTGGCCGTTTTGCGCGAATCCACAAACTCAACGACTTGAGAAGAGTGGAAGCAGAAACGTTAACGCAAATCTTGGAAAAACTATCGAAGGGATTAGAAATCGGAAAATTACTCACCACTTTGCTTAACGTTCTCCAGTTCCACCTTTTGCATCATCAAAGCACCGCCCATCCAAGAAGTGACAAACATAGACCAAGGATGGACGCGTATCGTTGGGTCTCCGCATAGGCATCCTGAACGACCATGACTTCGCGAGGCCCAAGGAATGTAATGTAAAAGAGGTTTGCTACAACGCTGTCAACGTCCAAGACGAGAGTAGGATCTGCAGCAACGCGAGAGCGAAGGATGGTGGGTAGGACTCGGTTCCACAGCGACCCACCGAACGCGACACCCATGGCTCCACCATAGAAGACGACAAAGTCCTTCATCGTAACGCCGATTGCGAGATCTATGATGGCCGTATGAGTGAGGATTGATACGACTAAAAAAAAAAAGAGAGGAGGGAGGAAAACTCCTACTTACCGACGTGATCAAGGGAGCCCTGCAGCCCGATGGACGCTGCCATAGACGCTAATCCTGAACCGAAACCGGCCAAACCCTGCACCAAACCAAGCTCCACCAAACCCGTGTCCCTTCCCTTTGCATTGATTAACAACCCCATCGCTAGAGTGAACCCGATGATCCCCGCCCACATCCATCCACGGTACCTCTTTGTCCACTGCATCCCCCAACCAGCAATCACAGTACCAACGGCGAAACCAGCAGTGTAACCGTACTGGATGTACCCCGCAACGTCAAGAGATGTGAACTTTGTGACTTGAAGGTAAGGGTTGAACCAGTAAATCGCGGCATTCCCAGCCATGTATAAGGAGAATGTGACAAGGAGGCCGCCAAGGACAGTGCGGTTACGGAGGAGGCGGAAGGGGATGACAGGATGAGAGGCAAGTTTGGCTTCATGGTAGAAAAAGAAGATCATTAGGAGAATGCCGGCGATGAGAGGTCCGATAATGTATGCTATTAAATATGTAAGTAATGAAAAAAAAGAAATGAAATAGGAAACTAAAGCAAATACTCACGAGAATTCCATCCACCCTCAAAGCTAGAATTGAGATTCAACGGAACCAAAATCCCGACCGTGCCCAACGTGATAGTGCACAAACCGACGACATCCAACTCCTTTGCGGTCTTCACTACATTTGCCCATCGCAATGAGGTCGTGACCTGATCCATAAAATTATTTTTTTTCCCTTCAACACCGTTCTCGAGCTTCCACCTCTTTTCAGCCCTCGAGAGACGCCGATGAGAACGATGGTCACCGAGACTGCTGACATGATACCACCGATGCGGAAGATCCATCGAAAATCTATGGGAAGGAGTTTGGCAGCGACGTAGGGAGCGAGGAAGCCGTTGAAAAGGAGGGGGATGTTGAGATAGGCGGAGATGGAGCCACGGAAAATGATAGGGACGATGTCTGTGGGTTTATATAAAAGGTCAAGATTTAAACATTTACACGTTGAAGACATGAAGTTAGTAAATTTACCTGCAATAAGGATATTGGACACAACAAAGAACGCCGTCCCGCCCACAGCTTGCAGCATTTGACCCGCGAACAGAGTCCAAATGAATGGATATGAACAGAACGTACGCGAAAAACGTGATGAGATGGAGATGATGATGGTTTCCTTTCTTCCAAAGTATAGAGAATTTTGCGAATGCAGGCTTAAGTGCAGCGTTGATGATGTAGGGGAATGAGCAAGGTAGACTTGAAATGTGAGGGCGTTGAAGAAGGAGAGGATGTTGTAACGCGGTGAAGCTCATGGATTCTTCGAGGTTGGAAGAGAACTGCATCAGAAAATGCTGTTGTGGGTTAATAAGGTCATGTGTAAGTTAGGGAAAAACAAGCTTACCCAATGTAAGGATGATAACGTCGGTCTTTGTCCATCTAGTTTGTGATATCTTTGCACCTAATTCGGCGTCGGCAGGGCTCTTTTTTTTCGGATGAAGTCGGGAGGGTTGCAAGGACGTGGTGGGGTGATAATCGACCCTACGGCTGCAGCTCGCTCTTCCTGTCGTCATGCTATGGTTTATACAAGATGTTCAGGGATGTTGTTTATGTCAGGGCATTCCAACTTCTATTTAAGTATCTGCAAATGAGCTATGGGAGCAGTATAAGTTGAATTCTCATAACGGAACGGGTCTTCAGGTGCAAGCTATTCCTCAGCTTGCGTTTTGCGGATGTAAGATCAATCGGACCGTATTAACGACGCTGACGTTATTTTGAGGTAAATATGAACGCGTCGGAGCAGGGTTATTGTTATTTTTATTTTTATATATGCGTTTAGTTTGATCTGAACAAACAAAGAATCTCATGGCTCAGTTTTTCTCTTTTTCAGTTTTGTGATGCTTATGGATGAATAAGTAAGAAACAAGGTTACCTTAGTAAATACCTAGTGCCTTCTATGGGCCACGCGAAAAAATCATCTTTGTCCGTGAGGATATTGGCACCTTTGGACTTTTGATCATGCCTTCCGAGGGGATGCGCCATGGCACGTTGACAAGGCTAGTTCCGTGTAACAATTGAAAACCTTATTTGAGTCGGAACAAGCAAGCCAATGAAGCCATCTCTCTGCATCTTGTTACTTCAACATATCATGTATATCCGAATCTATACCCGATGATGGACGGCACTTCCCGTCTGCTTCATCTTGAAGGTCATTGCAGATTGTAGATAGTTAAATTTCGGACCTCTTTTCGTTGATAAGATTGACTTTGACACTCATTCGTTAAAGATGGCCTCCATCAATGATAATTCCTCATCAACTCCTCGTCAACAGATCAAATATAAAAACATTGTAATCATTGGAGGTTCTTACACAGGTAAGCCGTTTACTCTAGTCAACTTCTCGAGTATTTATTTTCCTTATCTTTTGAACGAAACAGCCGTCGCAGCATGCTTCCGTGCTAAGGAAATCCTTCCCACCCCCTACCGCATTATCATCATTGAGAACACTCCCACCTCCACTACATGTTTGCATTCCCGCGTGCCATAGTTGTAAAGGGCTTCGAGCATGAACTTTTCGTCCCCTACACCAAGCTTTTTTCATCCAAAGACAAAGGTCTCGTTGTCCAAGCCCTAGCCAAGTCAATATCTCCCACTCACGTTACCCTTGACCGAAGCGTAGACGCGACGGATTTATTTGAAGGTGACGGATATCGCGCCAAGTATGACCAATGAAATTCCTTACGATTACCTGATTTACGCGGCTGGAGCATCACATCCCGAACCTACGAGTCTTTGCGACCTTGACACGAAAGAGGAGGGTGTTTCGAAGCTTCGATACTACCAAGATCTAATTGAAAAGTCTACAAAGGTCTTAGTGTGTGGTGGAGGCGCAGCGGGATTGGAGACCGCGAGTGAGATCAAGGAACATTACCCTGATAAGGAGGTTACGTTGGTGCATTCGCGGGAGAGGTACATGCTGACGTATAACTATGGACTTCATAAGAAGGCATATAAGATCGTAAAGGATTATGGGGTCAAGCAGATTTTGGGGGAGAGAGTCATAATACCGAAAGGTGGCTTTGAGCATGATGGAGTTATGAAACCATAAAAACTACGAAAGGAACAGAAATTGAGTGCGATCTCCAGGTTAGTCTTAGTTTTGATTATTATTTTTTTTAACCCTTTTCTGCTACTATTTAATCCTCGTCATTATATAACCACTAACACGATATCGTCTCCGGTGCAGCTGATGTGCACAGGTCTGACGCCAAACAGCTCTGTTCTCTCTACACTTTCACCGTCCTCGATCGACCCCACTACGTCCTACGTTCTTGTCCACCCAACCCTACAAATCCATGACACCGCCTTCCCAAACGTCTTTGCCGGTGGCGACGTAACTTCCACGACGGATATCAAGACCGCACATTCTGCTTGGTATCACGGTTTTACTTGTATTGAAAACATTGTTCGGCTCATCAAAGGAGACAAAGACTTGAAGAGTCGACCAAAAAGCTTACCTCAAATCTTCCTGTACCTCGGTATGGAAAAGGGCGCGACTCAGGCTGCTCTTTGGGGATGGACGTTCACGTTGGGAACGTGGTGGGTGAAGAAGCACTTTTCGAAAATGTGGGTGCCGAGAGGGCTTGGGTATGGTTGCAAACTCCCATTGCCGAGGCTAAAAAGGTTTAATTCAACGTTTTGAACAAAATGACCCATTCTAGTTAGAAATGTTAAAAGATAACAACAATAAACAACATTCCTGACTTATCACAAACTCAGGTGGCTTACACTTCTTACACTTGAAGCCATCACTGCGTCCAGCAAATAGGGGGCTGAACGTTAAATTTTTTCGTTGTGCAAGTAGGCCGTCGGACTCTGAAGGATAAGAGATGCATCGTCAGCGACTATCCATGCAAACGGCAGCACTCGCTGTCGCCCTCTGCTTCTTCCTTTTGGTACAGGGAGTCTTTTCACAAGGTTGTTTATTTGTTCGCGTTTCCGTTCAGGGCCACGCATTGACGATCTCTTCCATTTCAGACCCTTGCACGATTTTAACCAAAGGCGCTGTTGTGCTTGCAAAGGACGTTCTCTCATGCTTTAAGCAGTTCCCAATCGACAAGAACGCTCGAATCAAGCAGATAGACTCACTTAAAGGCTACCTCAGCGTGTAAGTGCTTTCCCTATGGTGGCGTTTTACTGCATGCTTGGCTCATTTTCTCTCCAAAGTTACCCCTTTCTCAACTCAAGCGGACAGACGGCCTCGATGTCTTCAAGATCCTTGATCAGATCCAAAATGACCGTAGCATTAAAACTGAACTCGATTTCCATTCCCGCCTTTCAGAGCTCTTCTTTAGAATGAGAGATGCTCATGCCGCATACTCTGCGGCTTGCTTTAATAACGTTGAGTTTGTGCAGCCATTTGTTATTGGCGCTCAATATGACGTGACGAAGCCGTCAAGGCAACCCAAGATTATGGTGAAGGGAGCCATGACCGATTTCATGAACCCCTTTTTTGGCGACAAGATGAAGAACACATGGCGCAAGGAGGCAATGTTAAATCCCAGCCAGTACGTAGACTGGGAAATCGTTGAAATTGATGGCAAAAAGGCATTGGTAAGCGAATCGTATCTTTTATCCCTTACTCTCTGATTTAGTATCTCCTTCGTCTAGGATGCAGTGCGCTTCTTTGCCGACAACTATGTCGGTCTCGGTCGCGACGCCGAAATGCGTTTTAACCGCGCTCTCCTCAGCTCCACTTTCCGTCAAGGTTCCATGGCCCTAAACACGGTCTATTCTACAGGCCGGAGGGTGATTTCCACGGCTTCTTCCCCGGCCGTCTGGAACTCTCACGCACATATACCCTTATCAATCCAAAGTCCCCGCGATCCCCACCCGTCACTGTCACAGCGCCATGGCTTGGGCTTTGGAACCGAGATGCCGTCACATCGTCCAAGCAATACTACAATGACTACTGTCGACCCGGTGGTCGTCAAGTTGAGCAAAAGTTGTCGATCAAGGAGAGGTATGCTGAGGTGCATGCAGACGGACCTGAGATGAGGCCGGTGACGGTCCCAAACCCATCGACCGTGTTAAGTGATGATAATATGGCCTTTTTTATCTTGGCTGATAAAGTAACGGGTGTTTTCAAGTTGACGGATTTTCCTTCACCAACTGACAACTGGATTTCGAAAGTGGCGAATGGGTTTAACATTTTCGTTGATCGTGGGATCAAGAGGGTCATTATTGATCTCACGGATAATGGAGGTGGAAGTATTTGCGGTGGCCGCGCGCTCGTTCAGGTTCGTATCAAAGCTTAGACCGAGCTCTCCTTTACTTTCTTCATTTGAATTTTTCAAGAATTGCATCGGCTTCAAATAATTCCGTCATTTTCTGTTTCTCTTCTATTCTTTCTAACGACTATCAACCTTAGTTCTTATTCCCAAAAGCCAACTCAAATCGCCTCGACATCCGACTGTCCGCTACGAACGAGTTCCTTATCAACATTGCGCGCAGAGCAGATGTAGACGGACTTTTGAATGACGTAGGCAACGTATTTAGTCTCTCTGGCGTTGAACCCTTTGACCCCACTATCCGCTCCGCCAACGACCCCTACATTATCACCGAAGAACCCAACATAAATATGATCCAAAGAGGCGGCGTCAGCGAGCCCTACACATCTCCTTTCACCCTTATCTGTAATGACCTTTTTGCCGCCCACAAGCCGTTTAAACATCCATGGCGGGTTCAAGATGTTGTTGGTCTCTCTGAAGGGTTCTGTGGATCAACGTGTAGTGTGTCAGCCCGTTCTCTGCAACAACTTGGGGTCAGATTTTACGTGTTTGGAGGGTTCCGTGGTGCACGACCTTTTCAGGCCACGTCGTTTGAGGGTGGGATGGTCCTCTCAAACAGTGCCATTCTTGAAAACGTCAAGCAACTTGTATCGTTGAACACGCAGAACGGATATAACGTCACGTTAAAGCAAGGTGCCTACCTTCCGTCTGATTTTGTGTACCCTGTGGAGTTTGGGAGTATGTTGTTTTACGAAGGGTATAGCACCCACGGGGATGATGTTTCAACGCCCGATGAGTATATTTTTTTGCCGAGTTTTGGGAATGTGGTTGTCAAAGATCCCGAAAACCTTTTGAGCATTCATGAAAAGCTGGCAAAGGTGATGGTGACGGGGGCTAGGAATATTGGAGGGGAGAGGCAGAGACCAGCTGTAGCTTCAGGAAGGAAGCCTTTGGATTGGATGGCTTATTTTGTTGAGAAAGAGGAGGAGTAACTTGAGAAATGGCGTGTATATTTGTTGTGTGCAGACGTGAAGATAGTGAATTTTTTAAATATAGTACCCAAGGGGACATTTACTCTTTTTTTTCCGTTTGCGTCCATTTTGATATGTCAAATAATTATACTGCGAATGCATTTATAAAACTATACAAAGTTTTATTCTCCAACTAGTGGCTTTGTTAGCACTCAATTCATTTAAACGAAATATAAATATCCGCCATTATCCCTCACCATCCGACTTCACCTTAGCAAAGTTATCATAATAACCCCCCCAACAACCAACACAGCTCCAGCCCCTCTCACAAAAGTCAGTTTTCTAACTGTGAATCCCATCCACCCAAAGTGATCAAACACCATCGCACTCACAACCTGCATGGCAACATTCACACCAAGAAGGTTGGCAGCCCCAAGCCTGAGTGTCAAGAACGTCACGCACATAACATAAGTGAAGCCGAGACACCCCGACAACCAACCGAACCATGGAACCTGCTTGTATTTCGATACATCAATGGGGTGACGGAGAACGTAGGCATCGAAAAGCATAAAGAGAATCATGGCAACGTTGGCAGTGATAAGGGAATACAGTGTCGCAAACGATGGACCGTAACTGGTTTTACCCATAGCACCGTTCATGCCGGTTTGAAAGGAAATGCAAACTCCACTTATCGCCGCAATCGCAATCGCGGGATCCGCAAGCCCCTTTGTTGCAGACACAGGTGCAGGTGGCTTTTCACCAATAACTGTCTCGGTCTTCCCTTCCACCACAAACCACCACCGTCTTCTCCACATCCTTCTCTGCATGTTTCTTGGCAAACATGGCCACAACTCCATCCCCAAACGTGACAAACGTCACTCCCAGTCCTGCTACGAGTAAACCCGCGAGACGACCAGCGGTGGCGGGTTGGACGGCGAGGTAGAACATGCCGAAATGGTCCATGACAGTGCCGGTGGCGAGTTGGAAGACGACGCAGACGAGGAAAAAGGCACCGGCTCCGAGACGGCGAACGAGGGAGGTCATGGAGATGACGTAGATGCCACCGAGGAATCCACCGAGGTACGCCCACCATGGTGTTTCTTTCCAGAAAAATTAAAAAAAGAGTTTAATATAAACAAAGAGATAATAAAAGGGCAACCTCAAGCATGGACTGTAACCAAACAAATAAACATAATTCAAGACGTAATCGGGAGCTTACCTAATCTTGCAGCAGCATAATCTGTACCCTCTCCATGACCCTTAGTGAGCGCCATCCACACTAACACTCCTATAACAGAGGAAGATGTCACAGTCCATACTCCCGCAGGTCCCCTCCCCAATGAAGCGGTAAGATGTCCAGAAGCGGCTCCCTGCAACGTCAATGCAAGGCCAGTGACAGCTGGGAAGATGAGTGTCCAGTCTGCTGACATTATGATTGATTAAGCTCGTTTCAGAGTGTACAGATAGTGTCTTTCTTGGTATTGGAGGAACGTAGGTTTCTTTTTAAAGTGGATGAGGTGAGAGTAATGAGAGAAAAGTGAGAGGTAACTGGATATGGATGTATGAGGATATGTTTATGCCAGATGAAAGTTCACAGTAAAGATTATTAAGGTTTTTATAACTTGAAGTTCGTTTTACTGAAAAAGGTAAAAACGATAGATATATAAATATAAAATATTGTATATAAGCGGGAATGTAGATACAGTGATCAACGGCGATGACGGGCACGTTGTCAATACTTTAAAACGGAGAAACCGCAGTGAGATCGGAAGGCCCCCTTTTATTTGTCATTGAACATGTCAGATTTGAATAAAACCAAAACACAAAAAAAAGATCAGAAAAAGGAAAGACAGAAAGAAAGGCGTGATCTTGACATTTCATTGCATGAACACATCACGCCTTCAAGATCTAGAAATCAGAGCACCCCCCTCTGGCCATGCAGTCTCGCTCTTTGCAGTCTGGCTATACCTAATATATATTTTAAAAATATTATTTATAATTATTCCGACATCGAGCGTAAAATGAACCCTAACATACGCCACTTTAGAACTAATCAAGAAGCAGAACTGACGTGTGGTGATGATCTATGCGTCATAATCAGTGCTAATGATAGAAGACAAAAAAAACGGATTTAACTTTAGAGAATAGAGATAATGTAGAAAAGGAGGTCCTCTCGTGTATATATTTAATTATTCCTGTTTGAAACTATGGAAAACAAGTTTTTTTTAAAAAGAATTGGAACAGGATCCGATGATCCAGATACCAATGGTGTCATTCCAAACATATCTTCGCCAACGAGAAGAATTTCAAGCCTGTCCAGCAACAACCTTAGCGCAAGTGTCCTGCGACATGATGGCTTTCCAAGCATCATTCACATCCTTCTTGATTTGAGTGACTGCCACAGTGTCGGTATCCCTCGGCGCGTAAAGGTCAAAGCAATGGAACTGGTCATGCCAGAACACAAACTCTCCATTCCTGCTCCTCCTGTGAACAACCGACAAGTAAGACCAAGGGTCGACTCTTCCGTTGGTCCAGATAAGGTTGCTGGAACGAAGCTCGTCAGGGGTTCCCCAGTAGGCCAAGGTGGCGGCAACGTCAGGTTCGCGATGTTCAGGGCCGAAAATGGTTTCACAGATGAAGGAGAAGTATTCCTTGGTAACATATTTCGAGTAAGCGGGCTTGTGGATGAATTCGGCGGTCTGGAAGTAGCCGTATTCAGTGCAGACTTGCCACATCCAGAGCTTCATGTTGGCGCGGGGGTCTGCAGCATCAACGGTACCGACGTAGTACTAGTTGAAGTTCAAGTTAAAGGATTTAGAAAGGAAGATGTGGTCTTCAAGAATGCAATCTTAAAATACTTACGTCAGCGTTGAAAGAGTAGGTAGATTCGTAGTCGTTGGGGATCATGCCATTGTCCACCATCCATTTGAGGTACCAAGTCTTGAGAGTGTCGTAAAGAGCAGCATCAGTAGCGTTGGGGTTGGTGAACTCGGGGAAGAGCTTGCCATCACAGATAGAGGAGATCATGTCAATCTCAGAGTTGTAAGGAGCAAAAGTGGGACCGTACTGAACTCCTGAGGCGCAAGGGTAGACACGGCAGAAGCAACGTCACCAATGTTGACGACGTGCTTGAGACCAAACTCTTCACGAGTCTTTTTCAAAGTTCTTCTCGAGGCCACGGTCGAATTGGAGGATGGCGCGACCCCAGCCCTCACTGTTGTATTAGGTTTGCATACAAGGAGAGTTCACGTGTTAGTTAAATGAAGACCGCGAACAAAAGCACTTGTGGTACAAAGTAAACTTACGAGCACTGGGGATTGCCGTTGGCAATGGGGTTGGCGAGACCGAGACGGACAGCCTTGGAGTATTGACGGAAGTCCATGACGGGGTTAACGGGAGCAGATGAAGCTTGAGCAGCGAAAAACACCTCGGGGTGCTTGACACGGAAGTATGCGGCCATGTTTCCGGGGTACGAGCCACCAACACCAATAACCTTGGTGCAGTCAGGGACATTACGGTCCTTCCTGAACCATGCGAGGAAGTTGACGCTGTCCTTGATGGCCTGCCTTGAGGAGAGGAGGGGGAGGTTCTCGTTGGAAATGTCCTTAGTGGGGACAGAGTCGGCTGTTGTTTTTGTGGAAATAAATAAAAATCGAAATTGGAATGTAGGACATGTCGGGTGGTGGTGCAAGGTTCCCCAAAATGGAGACAGGCCCATTGCATGACGGAAGAAAGCGTGATAAAGTGAAGGAGTTGAATAATAGACGATGGGAGAAAGGATTGACGACGAGGGAAAAGTGATACCCAGTGCCTGATGCACTGCTACGAAAAGAAAATTAGAGAACACTTACGAGAGTAGTAACGATGCTCAAGCGAGACTAAGAGCCCATTGTAAGTCTGAGCAAGGTACTGAAGGTTCATTCTTGGAGAAGACAACCTCCTAGCAGAGGCAGGAGACTCTCCCTCAATGTAAACAATGATGGGTCCACCGGGCTTGTAGAACTGGTCGTTCACGAAGTACTTCTGCTTGAACGTTCCATTGACGCTGCCAAAGTGGTCAAGGGATTGGTCAAAGAAGAGAGTTTTGACGGGGTCCACGGCATCGGCGAGGAGGGAGGAGGAGTCGACGAGATCGCTGATGGAAAAAAAGGGTTGTCAGTTTACTGGGTTTGGAGGAAACGGAGGGAGAGGAGATGAGGTTATGGTCCAAACCTGTCGATGGCGTTGATGAGGTTCTGCCTGATGATGGCCTCTGTGCGCACATTAGCGAAAACAGATGAGGTAGTGGCGCAAAGCGCGATCGCCGCGGAGATGAGGAGGTTGAGCTTCATGATGATGAGGTCTCTTTCAACAAAGGAGAGAAGTGAGGAAAGAAAAGAGGGGAATTTCTTTCTTTATATAGTTTTTGTACGCGAAGTATGTTTGCAATGTGCTACACGAACACCAGCCAAGGGGATGCTCAATTTGGGCAATGTAATAATGCTTATCACCTCTTGACGGCAAAATGGAAGTACCCCCTGGAATCCACGACTTGAAGGCAGACACGCGCATTGAGGTGGGAATGAAATAATATACCAGCCGGCGAGGTATCCTATATTTTATTTGCAGATTGCTCAAAGCGGATATATCCTACTCCCTCACTCGCGCTACAAACTCATACTCTCATTCACTTCATCCCCCTCAATCCTCCGCATAAAGCCCATGCTTCAAATGGAAGTCCTTGATCGATAACTCTGGGTAACCTTCAAACACCATATGCCTCACTCCTTCCTTATCAACAAACGACGAACCATTCTCAATCTTCTTCTTAGCATCCCCTTCACCCTCATACAAGGACGGCCCATCCACCCATGAGGCCATCGACCCAACAAAGATATGAACAATAGTTTTGGGTTTCGTCAGAGGCGTGTCAACAGCTGATGCGAATGGCCAGAACCAGTCCGGATAGTCGTCGTCCATGCACCACATGGGGCTGGAGCAATGTTTACAAAAATAGCGCTTGTTTTTGCTAATAATTGGTAAGAATTTGTTTTTATGGTTAATGTAGAACAAATGGGATGGCAAAGGATGATGATAATTACCTTGGTTCGCTCTTGGTATCGGATTGGTGCTGGTACAGCCTTTATGATCAACATAAGAAAAAACAGTCATACAGTTGCAGACAGAATCGGAAAACTCACGTCAAGTGCTCAGTACCCTCAACTTTCAGCGTTTTTCGCTGCAAGTATTGTAAGTTGCATATTAAATTCACCAAGGAGGGCAACACTTGTCGATTGTTACCTGTCCCATAATGTTAATGGCGTAGCCTCCAGCTCCTGCCGTCTGAAAAAAGGTATTAGTTTTTAGTTTAGTAGTTGATAGTAGAAGAGATTTCAAGCGGTCCTGTCGACAATGGCTTCCTTCATTAATCTCTTACGTCGTAACTTCAATTAGACCACCTCCACCTCCTTGCCATCACTTTTCAATTGTTAGTAGCCACTCCTCCACTCATCAGCACCCGTCAAAACCCCTGTTCCGTGCTACCTTCAAGCTCAAAACCCCCCGCGGACCATGTGCCCTTACCCACCTTTCTGCAGAGACTGCAATAACATCGCATGTACGGCGATGGTGTATAACTTGCGCATGCAAACGTCACTCGCTTGCAGAGGCAACTTCCTTTAAGCAGTGGCATGCCTTACAAAAATTTTCTACTCTTTCCTTTTCCATAACTGGTTCCGACATTGAGGGGTATCGACACTGCGGGGTATCGACATGAGAATAGTGTTGACTTTTTATGAGCGTTCCGTAACGGTGCCGGACACAAGGTATGTGCTAATTCCATGTCCCACGTACGCATCATGATGAAACGAAGAAGCCCTCCCCTTACAGATTACCCCACCCATACCAAAGAAACCGTAACCGTAATGAGTTGACGCCATTGAGGATTATCGTCAACACATCGAAGGAGCTCTACTCAAACACAGAATTACTCCGACTTGCATTTCCGTCGCTTTTTTGCCGGAAAGTACTCCAGAAAAAGGTAAATAATCTCTTTGTACTTGTAAATATTGATATTTTAAAGGCAATAACGAGAACAATGGTATTTATAATAATAATTTACGGAATATTTGTTGAAATCACGAGTTGGCGTTAAATTATTAGTAGCATTTGCGCGTTTGTCCGTAGTAAAGTCCCAATCTTTTTCAGCGACCCTGCTGCGCACAATCTCCAAAATCATTTTAGAGTTTTTCAGACCGTTCCTCCCAATCTCCCTTCCTGTCTCTTATCTTTAAATTCCCTTTCACCCTTTCATCCATCTATTCTTCCTTTCGTCCATCATGAAGCTCCAGGAACCTCCGTCAGTCTTAGCAACGACCCCTTTCTTACCAAAGATCTCGATTATAATCCCAACATTGTTATGAATGTCTCCAAGAAACTTCCAATCTCATTCCCCAGTACCTCATCTTGTTTAACGTTTTCGTCATGGTCCCACCGCCTCATCAATTGTGTACGCCGCTCCCGTCAGTCCCTTCGCACTTGAACGAACGGAGTTTCAATGTTATGAAAACCCTCATTTCTGATTGGTTTTTCGACTGTCGACAAAACAGAGGCGTCATGATTAGAGTTTTTGTTTCAGGACGACGAGATGATAACGCATGCCGTTGAAATTAATATAAAAAGCCATGCCGGGTTTCGCCAAGATGAAAAATAAAACTCTCGGCAGGTTCAGATTCTAATATAAAGACCTCCACTATTTTAATCGCCCCTCTATCTCACTTTCGACATCATATCATACCCCCATTGCACATAATCTACTTACTTATTCCGTCAACTTTCGTTTTATTCCACCACTTCACTCCTTTTGAGCTACTCTTAAATTCATCATGTCAGCAGACTGGACTCTTATCTTTCCTGCCGTTACTGGTCTTGCGTTGACATTGCAAGGCGCTGCCTCCGGACACCTCACAGCTGCATTGGGCCGAGGCATCTCTGGTGTATGGACTGTAAGCACATCATGTGTCATCGGTCTCATTGTCTGGTTAGTCATGTCAAACGGACGTGGCGACGGTTCCGATTTTGGCGCAGCAAGATTAGGTAAGTCTCGATAGCCCTTGGTGTTTTTTATCTGTTCGTTAACTTAAGGGTGTTTTTATAACTAGAAACACCTTGGTGGGCCTATCTCGGTGGTTTCGTACGAGCCGTCTATGTCATTTCCATGTCTTCTTTGGTTCGTCGGCTTGGTGCTGGTGCCTTCTTCCTCGTCTGTCTCGTCTTCCAACTCGCTACGGGAACCATCATGGACCATTACGGCATGTTCAACCTTTCCGTCCAAGCCACGTCTCCCGGTCGTATGGCCGGTCTCCTCCTCGCCGGTGTCGGTGTCTCCCTCGTCACGTTTGGCGACGGTGTCATTGCGCGGATGAGAAAACAACCTAAAGACGTTGAGGAGGGGAAACAAGTTACAAAGACGGAAAAGGCCGACATCATGGTTCAGAAAGACGATCTCAAGGCAGACACAATGTCTATTGATACTGGTAGAAGCTCTTTTATGGTTTCAAAGAGGGGAGCGTCGTCCGTCGAGACTGTTGTTGACACTGGTATCGTTGTTGAGGACACCACCCCTCCTCCCGTTCCCGTGTCCTCCGCTGGTCTCGCTGACCCCGCCATTGCGTTCGCCGCCCTTAGTGGAATCTGCATTTCCTTCCAAAGCGGCATGAACGGTGCGCTCGGTAAATCCAAGTACGGCCCAAGTTTCGCAACCCTCTACTCCCTCCTCACCACCAACATTGCCATGATTGCCTTCATGTTGTTCGACGCCTACTACCTTCGTCAACCCCTCGACGTGTCAAAGTACAAGCAGGTCCCTTGGTTCGGTTGGTTGTCGGGATGTCTTGGCTTCACCTATGTTATGTGCGTGACGTTCTTGACGCCCAGGCTTGGGGCTGCCAACCTTCTTGGTGTCAATGTTGCCATGCAGGTTGTGAGTGCGATGGTGTTTGATCACTTTGGGTGGATGGGCTTCAGGGTTAGGAAGGCCACGTTGGTGAGGATTGCTGGAGCTGCGATGGTGACTGGAGGTGTTGGGATGATTACTCTGTTGCGTAAGACTTTCTAAGTTATTCACACCCATTAGCTCTCTATTTCTTGTTTCTTTTGTTCAGTACTTGCCTATGTATTCGAGTGACAGTTACCACTCTTCTGAATATGCCCTTTTGTAAATAAATATTTCTACATGATCATGTGTCCTTGCTTCTCTATAATCTGTCCTTCCTTCAAGTAATCATTAAGGCATGTCAATTTCATGGTGTTTGGACTTTGGAGTGATGAAACAGCAAAAAGTAACTTGCATACACTGTTCGGAAATGCCGCTTTACTAAAATGATTTACAAGCTCCATGACAGCGTCTGACTTAATATAATGGAAGAAGGTACTATTCATTTGCATCAACTAGTAAATGTATCAGACAGAACCCACGGTTTATTAAACATTTGGAAACTAAAAAACCCAACTGGGCCAAAAGACCCGTTTAATTCGAACCAGGGAAATGATCAGAACGTGTTAATAGCCCGAAAGTCGGATGATGACGTCGAAAGACGAGCAGGAGGAAGGCGGGAGGTTGGTGGTGGGGAAAGATTGCGATGTGGTCGTTTACACGACTAAAAAAGGAACAAAAAGCATGCTTTAATATTCACAAAAACAAGAAAGACGGAAAAGCGGGAGCAAAAAACTTACCAGTGCCAGAGGAGGACGCGATCTTGGGCCAAAGGTCAGCGCACTCCTTAGCGACGGGGCCAGTGATGGCGGATCCCTTCATCTCACCCTTGGGGTTGACAATGACACCAGCGTTGTCTAAAATAACGTCGTAAGAATCCAGTAATCACCAAGTATTGCATTAATTCACTAGCTGAATAAAACATACCCTCGAAGTAAAGGAAAACACCATCCTGTCTCCTCCACTGCTTACGCTGCCTAACAACGATGGCGGGCATAACTAAAAAGCGAAAAACACATCAGAACAATATTCACTACATTCAAACACAGACAAACACCACCTACCCTTCTTGCGGAGATCCGGCTTTCCCTTCTTGACAGTTGCGAGCACCATGTCCCCGCAAGCGGCAGCGGGAAGACGGTTAAGACGAGCTCCGAAACCCTTGACGGAGATAACGTACAAGTTCTTGGCTCCAGAGTTGTCGGCGCAGTTCATGACTGCTCCAACGGGGAGACCAAGGGTCATACGGAACTTGCTACCTCCAGCGGCACTGTTACACAAAATTGAGACGAAATCAGTTGGCCGTCATTGGGTCAAAAGATACACCATCCCATCCATCTGATCCATCCCATCCATCATGTCCATCAGACGTCTTAATTGAATCCATTAACCTCCAATATCGTATAGAGGAAGATGATGCTTGAAGATGTTGTCTCTCGTGTTCGGAATGTGAAGCTCGAGTTGGATGGCATGGTCTCCAGAGGTGACAACCGTTTCGACCATGACGTGGCAGTTATCCACTTCTCCAACTCTAGCCATTTTCCAGCGAGATCGAGCACTCCAGCTAATGCCCTCACGCATCTTTCACTTCTGTGCATTCTAGTCCATTATTGTCCAGTACAAGCCAAGAATCCTTATCCAGATCCAGAAAAACCCAACCTCCCGCGGTATAAGATTGTTCCATCCCCTTTCCTGCCCCCATGCTATGCATCCAGTCGCTCCTGCCCCATTCTCATCCCCTCTGAAGCCATGACGATTGAATGGAGGAACAGACGTCTTCTGCACATTCTCCATCAAACTCACCCTGGCTTCGACATTGCTGATGGATATTAGATGGTTCAAAAAGAAAGACCTCAATGATGGGAACACAAAGGTTTGTATTGCTTTGAACTTTCACGCCAAATCATTATTCTCGCCACCTCTAAAACGCCTTCTAGAAATATCCAACGTGAAATACTTAAATAATAGTGTTACTTATTAATAAAATCTTTTTTCCGTAATATGCATAACCGCCATCAAGCTCCGCGTGTCGGCTTTTGGATATCAACCAATTTGATATCCGTAGCCGCGATAGGGTGGTGAGGGAGAAGTAACCGAATGACATCAAGATGCCATTTCATGCATGCTGCTTGAAGAAGAGCTGGTGGTAGATTTGTGGTCATCCTTGGTTCCTCTACTGAGAAGGTCAGACGGGTAGCCAGGGTTATGCGAGTGTCGGCAAGAAGGACACGAAGGGCTTTCGTGTGGCCAAGGCCTCATGCGCGTCGGATTGCTTCAAAGTCATGGGCGGTTGGGTCGATACTGGGTTGGCGCAGTAGGATTTGTACCAACGTAGGCTTATCACCGCCATCAATGGCGGCAAGAAGGAGAAGGTTCCAATCGAAAGAGGGAGGAAGAGCGTTGAAGTGATTTAAAAAAGTCGTAAGAGTTTGTAAATTATCGCGTGTCGTCACAACATCTCAAATGAAGGGAAGGAAGCCGCTGCGGCTGGGGTTGTAAGAGAGTGTACTGATGAAAAGCTCAATAACTTCTGTAGGTTTTAGGTATATAAAGTCATTGAACGGCTCACTGACTTTTGCGCGCTCTTGAACGAGGAAACGAAGCATATCGGTGTATGAGCCGTCTCGTCCACAACTCAAAACGAGAGCATCCAGCACTCCACGAAACTCTTTAGAGCCTTGAATACTCAGTTCTTTCAACATGGTTAAGTCGTCTGCATCAGCAACCTTTATAATTTCAGACTTTTTTTGTTGCGCTGATGCCACCGAAAAGCCTCTTGAAACATTAAATACACGTCCCTCTGTTTGCTTAGTATGGCCAAATACATTCCGGAGCCCCACTCTTCATTTGCTTTTTTCAAGGGGCTTGATAGGATTTTTTGAACATCGACACGGCCAGTATCAAAAACCGCGTAAACAGTTTTTTGCATAGCACTGTTTCGCTTGCGCTGCTCAGCCCACCCCGCGTTCCACTCTCCAAACGGCAAAGGAGAAGATCAACGCGGTTTGACGTAACGCTAAACAATGCCTTTACAGGATCCAGCTTGGTAGACAGAATGTCGAAAACCTCATCGGAAACAAGACATCCCGAGGCATCGATACAAACGGGCCACAGAGAACTGCTATGTTGAAGCAGCAGTCAATACTACTAACTAGTCCTGCTTCAAAGTCTGGCATCCCCTGACCCATATCGAACGGTTCACATTCGACTTTTCCTCAACTCGGAAAAAATTTCCATCAACATTGGTAAATTTGACCCTCAATGAAGATGCATTTCACCTCCCTCCTCCTCTCCCTCCTCGCGATCGCATCCAACACCAACGCCTCTACTTCCTCCTCGAGGGCTCCGATCAAAAATGTTTCATTGAAGAACTCCCCAAAGAAACAACCGTCATTGGTACCTCCCTCCTTTTCGCCCATCCCCATTTTAACCATCTCAACTAGGAACATTCTCCGCACTCGAATGGAGTGACCAGGCTCAAGCGTATCAGGAGAACCCTGCTCATGTTGTCCAGATCATTGTAGAGGTAAGCAAAGGGATAAGAACGAATATGTGTTGAAGAGTTAAAAGGAAACGGATACCCGTCATAGACTTGTTGAACAAAAGACGTCGAATGCTGGAAAGTTTACCTTTACTACAAGCGAATCAGGTGAACCACTTCACAACACGCATCAACGCTAACTCTATTTTCACAGGTGAACACAGCATTTGCATGTAAGGGAGATCCACACATCCATCATCTCCTATCATCTTCTAATCTTTTTAAAGCACTGCAAACGGTGGCGGTGGATGGTTCACAGCCGTCAAGACGGTACGTTCTCCCCTCACAATCCATCACTTACATCCTAGAAATTCCACCTCGATCTCATGTTCGGCGATGCGTCCCACGATACAACCACTCACGCTAAATCCGCCGTAAACGGTACCCCACCCCTCCCCACACCATTCTAATCTCTCGCAGACATGGTCACCCGAATTAAAGAGCTCAACAGCCGCGTTGACGATATCATCCGTGAACAACGATACCAAAGGGTAAATGACCACGGCCTTTATGAATTCTAACCATGATTCGTAGCAACGTGAAGCGGAATTCCGGGATACCAGTGAAGCGACAAATGCAAAGGTGATGCATTGGACGTTGGCGCAGATTGCGGTTTTGGCCTTGACGGCGTTTTGGCAGACGAGGCATTTGAAGCAGTTCTTTGTGTCAAAGAAATTATTGTGAGTTGCCTTGTTATTTGGAGGGGGACGATAGATTGCAGGGGCTCGTTGCTTATTTTCTTGTCTGTTCTACTGGAACCGTGGTGAATTCAATTAACAACTTGGGCTACTTTTATCCTCTTTATTATTTTTAATTTTCAATTGTGGGCATCAATGACATGATACAAATTGGATTGTTCAAAGAGCTTGCCTATAGCATAATCTCATCAAAAGGCGGCCATTTGCAGGAATCTTTTTGGCCATCCCGTCAGGCGCTTGAGTGAATCGATTCTAATGAATTAACCCTTTTGGGCCATGTTACCAAGCCTTTTGCACCCATTAACGTGGCATTTGGTAAAGCAATCATGATAATTTCCATTGACGTCCATTCCGACTATTGAAACTAGATTTGTAAGTGCATCCGTTCTAGTTCAACAGCAAAAGATAATCCACAACAAAAGTCCAAACTATTCGTACAGAAAATGAATATAATAAAATTGTATATTATGATAAAACGACAAATAAAATTCCCAAATATATCCCTATGCACCCAAAACAGATAACCCAGCAGCCCCTCCCCCCCACAAAAAAAAAAAAAGATATCGAAAGGTGGGGTTTAACGTTGATTAAAAAACTAAAAAACAAAAAAAAAGTCGATTAAATGATTAAAAAATCACACCCTTCCTTCCCCTGACACCCTCCCCTCCCCTGACACCCTCCTCTCCTCTTCTTTCCCTGCAACCCCCACCGTCGCCACACCCTCTTTCGCCGGCCCCACCCCAGCAGGAGCACCGGGCGTTGGTCCCCCCGGTGACCCCCCCTCCTTCCTCAACCACCCCCCCACAAGACTCCACGGATTCTCAATAGCATTCTCCAACACATTCTCAAAAGCCGACGCCATCCTCTCCAACGCGCTCGACGGGTCCCCACCCCCCGGTGACGTCTCCCCCACCATCGACGTCCGTCTCGTCTTGGTAGCAGGCACCGTCACAGCCCTCTTCAACGGTGCTTCCACAACAGCTCCAACCTTCTTCACCGGTGTCTCCACTACAGGTACAATCATCGGTACACTCATCGATGGAACCACATCATCCATCAATGACGATTTCCCACTCCTCACTCCATCCATCATCTTGGCCGCTTCCGCTACCTTCCTCGCAGCTTCATCACGTTCCTCATCTCACGTCTCGCCTTCTCCCTCGCATTCTCAAGTGGTTCCTCCTCCTCAACCTTCCCAACCTCCTCCCCACGTTTCCCATTCGCTGGAGGCGGCGACGCCAACGTCTCCCCAATACTCTCCACCCAGCTCCGAAACGGTCTCAACCAAGATGTTTGACCGGGTGTCGCCCCCGTCGTGTTGGCACGTGAAAGCCGCGGTGGAGCAGCGTTATCCCCAAACCCAGTCGACCGGCGTGGGGCTTTGGAATCAACAACAACATACGGTTCAAGTTCCTCGGTCGGCGTCGTTGTGTCAATAGGGTGTAACGCGTCTTTTCGTTGTTTCCGTGACGTGGACGTCCCAGATACCACCGACGTCGTCTCCCCAGGTGTGACGGATGCGGTCCCACTCCCCAACACAGACCGTCTTGATTTCACCTTCCCACTCCACACCACGCTCTCCAAACTCTCATCCACAACCAACCCACTCCCCACACTCTTCACAGCACCCGACCAAACCACACTCTCAGGATCATCATCCACCCCACCACCCACTTCAGGCGGTGCCCGTGATTTCACCGTCCCCTGCCACACCACAGCCTCCGTCTCCGCCGCCAAAGCACTCCCAACCACACTCCCACTCTTCTTCTTCTTCACCACCGTCGGTCCCTTCCACAACGCACTCTCCATCTCCATCGGTAAATCATCCCCAACTTCCCCATTCCACCATTTCTCCCCTCCCTTGGGTGCACTCCTCACAGGTCCATTCCACAAAGCACTCTCAGCATCCTCCTCCTCATCATCATCAATCTCCTCAAACCCTTCCTCAACCGTCATCTCCTCATCCGTAAAACTCCGTCTCGATGTCCTATCATGCCACGATACAGGTCCACCCTTCCCTTTCCACGTCTCATCCTCAACTTCTTCAACACCCTTCATCCCCCCCGTCCATCATCAGAATGACTCCACCGTGGCGATAAAGACCCATTCGACGTCTTCCTCCCAACACCTAAATGCATCCCCGCATTCACACCAACATTTCCCCTCCCCAGTAACCCCACAAACCCCGTCGTCGTCATCCCAGCCCTAACACCTCCAGCAGCAACCACCATCCTCTCACCCCCACCCGTCCTCTCCATCGTCATCCCAGCCCTACCACCTCCACCCACAACACCCACCCTACCACCTCCACCCACAACACCCATCCTCTCCATCCGTTCCTCCTCCTCCTCAACACCCACACTCGACTTCCCCTCCTCCCCACCAACAAACGGATTCTCCCCCTCCACCACCTCAACTCCTCAGGCACCTCCACATCCGAATCCCACTCCTCATCACTCTCCCAACACCTCCTCACAACCTTGGGCGGCAAATACCCTTCAAGCCCTTCCTCCTCCCCCAAAGCGGCGTCCAAGGACTCTCCAACAAATGTCTCACACTCGCTAAATCCAATTCAATCTCCAAAAAATGCGAATCAGCCTGCTTCACTATATAATCTAACGCCATGATATGCGCTTCTTGCGCAACCCCAAGATCCGTTTTATACATCACAAGAAGCTCTTTCGCTGCCGCCAACTCCTCCTCCACTTCCGCAAGTCTCGATAACCCTTCCTGCGCCGCTACAAGATCCGATCGCGCCGCAGCCAAATCCGTTCGCGCAGACGCTAAATCCCCTTTTAATCGAAACTTGAGTTTATTTCTGTTTCGCAAGAAGTTCCTGCGCTTTCGCTAATTGCTCGCGTATCGCTTCAACGTCTTCGTCTGCGGGCGTGTCGGGGGATGACGTGGTGCCGCCACCGAGGAACCGTCGAAAAGTCCAGAGATGGGGCGGGAGGCGGGTTTGGGAGGTTGTTGGACTGTGTGGCGACGATCGAGGGTTGGAGCTGTGATGGAGGCGGTGGTGGGGGTTTGAGGGGGTGGTTGATTTCAGAGGTGCGGGGGTGGGACCGGTGAGGGTTGTGTGGCGACGTTCGAGAGTTGCTTTTGGGGTGGTGGTGGATAGGGTATCTGGGAGGGGTGACATGGGTGGTGTGGGAGGTGAACGACAGGTGGAGGGACTGGATTAAACAATCATCATGGTGTAAGCGAACAGAGAAAAGAGAAAGGGACCGAATATGACGGAGCAACCAAAAAATAAAACGAGGCCCATGAAAGAAAAAAGGCCGGAAATATTGAAGTGAGAGAAACTAAACGCGCAAACTCGGTAAAAGTGTTACATACCAATCTCCCATACTCTCACTGTACAGTCTCCTGATCCGAATAAAGCTTTCCATCATATCCTGCACAAAGACACGCTACGGCCCCAAAATGTCCACCCAACGTCTTTGTAGGCTTCCCAGACTTGACGTCCCATTCTACAATCGCCTTATCATCTCCAGCAGAATACAACCTCCCCGCCGCAATACAAACTGCTCTCACCCCCGTCTCCCCATGTCCCTCAAAGTCCTCAAGCACTGTCCAGAAGACGTATCCCAAACCCTCACCGTCCCATCCCTTGAACTTGAATACAACAAATCCCGTCCAAGACATAAAGAGAACACCCAATCGCTATGCTCCTCCAACACCAAAAGACATCGTCCATTCGACATATCCCAAACTCGGACTGTATGATCATTCCCACCAGAATACAATCGCCCACCCGCCGCACAAAGGGCAAGCACCCATCTCGTATGTCCCGTCAGAATCCACTGTCGTCTCCCAGTAACAGGATCCCATTCATTGATCATCCTATCCGCTCCACCAGAGTACAACCGTCCCTCTGGCGACACGCATACAGCCGTCACGTAACCATCGTGTCCCTGATGGTCCGTGTAGGAGCTCCAGTGGCAATTTCCAGACAATCACGGACCCGTCTTCAGAGGATGAGAAGAGTCGGGAACCGGATGCGCAGATGGATGTGATGCCCTTGGAGTGACCGTGGGAGAATGTGCGGGAAACGGTACCGTGTGTGGCATCCCATTCGACAATGGTACCATCGCGACCGCCTGCGTAGAGTTTGCCTTCGTTGACGCAGATGGAGGTGATGGGTCGTCTGTTTAGGGTGTCGAGGAAAGAGGATTAAATTTCAATGGTCTGATTCTTTTATCTTCTAGACATCTCATCGACAGCCATGCAAGTAATGATCTGATAGGTGAAAGAGGTGTTGAGGCTCCGACTCTCCCGTGAGGGGATCCCTTTGCGTCATTTACCCCCCCGAAAAAGATTCCGCCCAATTCCCACGATTTGACATGATACCTTTAGCGTGGCCCTGTCCTTTCATCCTCCTCCACCACCCCGTTCCGTCCATCCTCGTCCAGAGATACCCACATCCGTCATGAATTCAGTGAATGCGTCTATCCATTTGTCCAAAGAGTACTGTTGAATAGAAATGCCCCCACGATTTGTTATGGGCCATTCTCCGCCCTAGCAGGACTCTCAAAAGGATAATGAATGATCACATACCTTGGTTGAGTCTCGAGGACTTGAATGCATTTAGGGCCAGCAGTCAATGGTGGTAATTGTTTGGTGGATTGAGACGAAGAGGCAAGTGAAGCGGGGATAGCTGATGCTGATGCTGACGATGAAGAAGAAGGGATGGGTTGTTGGAGTGGTAGTAATGCGTTGTCCTCATCGTCTTCATCGAATGCATGTGATAAGGGTGGTGTGGTGGTGGTTGCTGTTGTTGATGATTCATTGCTGATGTGGCTCCGGCAAGAGATGATGCGGTGGAGGGCATCTCTCTTGGAAAATGTTTTGTTGTTGT
Source organism: Chytridium lagenaria (assembly GCA_025449115.1). NCBI lineage: Eukaryota > Fungi > Chytridiomycota > Chytridiomycetes > Chytridiales > Chytridiaceae > Chytridium > Chytridium lagenaria. Next base: position 147,142 of record JAHLKC010000083.1, read on the forward strand.
GTTTATGGTAATTGGAATGTATATAATGATCAATTATCGCTTTAGAGTCATAAAGTGGAGAGAGAAAGGATGGATGGATGGATGAATGGATGGATGATGGATGAATGTATGGATGAATGAATGGATGGATATGAATGAATGGATGGATGGATGGATGACGGACTCTCCTGGTATCTCTCCCCAATAAAGAACGACGACGACGCAGAGGAGATACGAACACTGCTCTCGAGATGGGAGTGACACAAAGGTATTAAAGTAAAGATTTAATAAAATTTTACAAACTTGTATTTTATTTATTATTATTTTATTTTATTTTACATTGTGAAATAGTAATATACAAATTTTCATGGATTGAATAGTATTTATCCCCCGCTCCCGGGGAGCGGGGTTCCACCCCCCCTTTATTACGTATTAATTAAAAAATTTGTTTCTTATCGGAGAAACACGTGTACTTAAGAGGGCAAACATTTTAATTAGCAGTTTTTTCAAACGGTTTCCGTTTATGGAAGTTCCCAAAATTTGTTTCGGGTGTTTCCGTAATGATATATTTTGGTTTCCATATGGTTTGAAAAAGAATTTTGAGATGTTCGTTGGGAATTTACGTAGTGATTACGGTGGAGAATCTGAAGTTGGGGGTACGGAAGTGTGTGATATTGATGGTTCGTGTTTAAGTGCGTGTGATCAAGTTGGTCGTCCTGTGCATCAATGGTCGGAATCATGTCTGGGACGTTTGTCGGTTACTGTATTGCGTGCGGTTTCGCTTTCGCTGAAGTTGCCTGTTTCTCGAGTGAAATCTTCGATGGTGACGTCTCTTATGGCATACGCTGAGGATCGTGTTGTTCTGGAATATCTTGGAACTCCTATGTTCTGTTGGACAGAAACATTTCTTCAGAGATCTTCCGTCACAGCTCTTGGAGTTGTTTCTTGTTTTTTGGGTTGTTTCTCAATCCACTACAAAGAACGTCTATGTTCAGTTTTTGTTGGAATACGCGGAAAATCGTCGGTTATGTAGCGAGGATAAAGTGTCTAGAGATATTGTAAAACCTATTTTGAGTCGACCTATGATGAATTGGACTCGAAGATATCTGGAACGTTGCTCGTTGGTCTCTTTACGTTCCGTGCTGGATGTGTTAGGAGTTTCGGCGGTTGGACAAAAATCTGCATTGATTTCGGCGTTGTTGGATTATGCAGAAAATTCCGTTATTGTGGATCTTTTGGGAATTCCGAAATCCAGATGGACCGTTTTTGTTCTTAATACTTGTGAAGTTGCAGTGTTAGAGCGAGTAATTGCATTTTTAAAATTGCCTTCTTCAACGACGAAGCCAGAATTGGTGAAGGCTTTATTAGAATATGCTGGAATTGATAGAGAATCCATGTCGAAAAGTGATGGTATTTTCTTTTTTTAAATTGGTGTTTAATGTTTATAGAAGAAGAAAGTGAGAAAATGTTGGGGCGGCCATTTTTACGATGGTCACGGATCTTTCTACGTAGTCACAGTATTGTTCGTTTACGCGAAGTGCTAGATTTTTTGCAGTTATCATCGTCTGGATCGAAAGAATGTTTAATTTCGTCGTTGATGATGTACGCGGAGAATGCAGTTATTGTTAAACATTTTTTCATTCCAATGAAAGCATGGTCGTATGATAATCTGTGTGATACTCCACAGGCCACGTTAGATGTTGTCTCAACATTTTTGAGTTTGCCTTCTTCCACGTCGAGGATGGAATCTATTGAAAATTGCTTTTATTCGCGAAGTCTCGGGTTGATAGTGTTGTGGAAGAGTATTTGACATTTGAGCAATCACCAGACGTCGCTCTTCAATTATGGATTTCTATGGCGGGTTGTAATGAATTTGATATTTATTCATCAGATACATCAAATTTAGTTAATCAAATTCGTGCTCAAACGGTGACGTCAAATGTTCAGGATGCATGTCAGATTGAGTATGGTGCAGTCATGCATCCAGATCGTGACATTGAAGCGTGCGCTAATTGCGGACGACATGATTTTGATCTTGGTATAACTCAAGTGGCACTGAAAGAGCTATCCATTCTGCTTATGTCTACCGAGGCGAAAGAAAAGTTTTTCTTATTGAACGTTCATGTTCGTCGAGGTTATAATGTATATGAATTATCTAAGGATGAGATTTTTCATTTACATCCGGATCTTGTTGATTCGTTAACTGGAACCGCCCCTATTTGTGCTATATGTTTCCGATCTATATTTTCGAAATCTCCACGTCTTCCACGTTTTTGTTTAAAGTCAGGCTGTGATTTTGGTAACTGGCAGGCCATTGCAAATGCCTTTTCTCTTCCTTCTCTTAATGAGTTGGAAAAGTTAATGCTTTCTCCTGCTATTTGTTTACATCGAACCATTAAATTGGTTTCAAGAGGTCGTAAAGCATCTTCATTGGCGTTAACTGGACACGTTATTGCAGTCGAACTTCTGGTATTGCAGAAAACAGCAGTGTATTCCAAATACTGCTGCTTTACGATTTGTAGAGATACATTTCGTTGGTGCTGCAAGTCATTGGACGTTTGTAGAGAATTTCTACGCAAGGAAAATATTATGATACACGGGTTCGTATTTTGTTTTATGTGTTTTTAATAAAAATTAGCTTCGATTATCAGTGTTAATAAGAAACCTTGTTGTTTTATATCAAATAAATCCTGGTATACGACGTGTTATTGGCGAAGATTCAGAGACCGCAAAACAGTTGGTGGAAGCGTTTTTGAATTTTTTCGACGAAGAGTTTTGGAAGCATTTTAGTGTTGTGGGCTTTCCATCGCAAGAAGAGTTAGATACTTATCAGAATTCTGTTTTGGAATTTGCTGTTGTTTCGGTGGACAACATTACCAAAAATTTAGAAGAGTGTTTAACATCCGATGTTGCTAACGTTCGACCGCAACATGATTCTCGAAATTCGGATTTGTTCGACGGAAATTGTCTTTTGGACCACGTATTTATAACGGATGCAAATCCTGTTGTTACAGATGCATCCGTTGAACAAGAATTTTTGGAATCTATACGGAATACGACGGGTTCTTGCGATGCCGAAAAACCAGCTGTGATAAAAATAGCAATAGGTAAGATAATATGTAATATAATATTTATCAATTATAGATAATAAGCTATTTAATGAATTTTCTGAGGGACTAGAAGTGTTCTACGAAGCATTTCCTTTTGAGTTCCCATTTGGTAGTGGTCTTCATCGCCAAACTGTAAATTCAGATTTTGGTGAGGGGAGTGTTACGCTTGCCATGTTCAAGTATCTTCTGCAGCAACATTCAAAGGTCTTCGAGAGAAACATGTCGTTGCTATCGTTAATGTTTAATATGATGCAACGACATTCAACCTTACGGCAGGTTGCGCTCCGCGCCAAAGGAAATCACAAATCGTTTTATGCGTTGCAAGCTATTTTAAACGAAGAAGGTTTTGGTGATCGATTGGGAAGGCGCGACTATCTCCGAAAGATAAATCATCGAAGAAGTTTTTAAGTCGTATTTTGCCATACCTGAAAACAATATCTAAGGATATTCCTTTCTCTCCTCTTGAACGCGCAAGTGTGATCTCCAAATTGTTGTCCAATCTGCGATTTTTTGGAATTCCGTCATTCTTCGATACAGTTGCTCCGGCAGATAGTGATTGTATTCCGACGATTAAGTTGGCATCTGGTCCGAATGATTTTTTTTTGCAACTGGTTGTCCATCTACGGTAGATCGAGCAACTATTGTTTCCAAAAATCCTGTGGCTGCTGCTAAGCAGTTTTTACGATTACTTCGTACAAGAGAGGAAACTTTGTTGCATATTCCTTCATCTACCCATACAAGAAGATCAAAGACGTTTCATGACACACCAAAAGGCATATTTGGAACAGGTCGAGCAATGTTTAAAGTTATCGAAACCTCAAATCGTGGTTCTTTACACGTTCATCAACTTTTACACGCTGGTTTACCACCAGAAGTGTTAAGTAAAGCTGCAGGAAATATAACTTTAGAACCAGTAGTGGCTTCGGTATTAGACTCTATGGTATCAGCTCATATTCCTGATGATATATTTGACAAGTTGCAACCTGATCGATTTTCCTTTCTGACTACGCTTGAGCGTCCGTCTTTATCGTGGGGTGCTTTATTTGCCGAAGATGAATCCTCAGCTTTGTTACGTTTACATCATCAACAAATATTGACACAAATACATGAACATTCGTTTACTTGCGAAAGTGGTCCATCAGGACGCTTTGCATGTAGAATGAGTAAGCCTTCTCCAATTAATGAAGAAGGAACACGATGTGTTTGGATTAATATGGATAATATTTCGGAAAAAAATCTACCTTTATGGGATATTTCTACTGAATTGTTCCCACCGTTGGATTCTCGGTTATTTACATATGAATTATATCGGTCCGAGAAAGACGGAATGGTAGTTGAGGCTTCACCTGCTAGTTTACGTATAATGCCGTGTAATCAAAACACACAATTGATTGGAGATGCGTGTTCGGCAATATCATCAGTGTATTATATTGCAAAGTACATGGGAAAAGATTGTGGAAAGGCCGCAAGTATTCTTCCATGTATATATGAATCGTTACGTAAATCCAAAAAATATCCTAGTACGGCAAATGATGCAGACTCGGATAAAAGAACGACTACTTTAAATCTTCAACGTATTCTTAATGGATATAACTCCGTGATGGAATATTCTAGTCAATTGATGGCGTATGCTTTACTTGGCGGCAAACCACATGATTCTTCTCATCCGTTTATTTATGTCAACCTCCGTGAATGCGTTCAAGAAATTCAAGTATTATCCAATGAAGGTAAACACATGCTACATATCCCTAAGATTCACCTATTTTTATATAGAATCTTCATTTATTGATGATGAAAGTGATATTAGTGAACAATCAGATTCTACTTTGGATGAGGAACAATCTTCGAATGAAGACGAAGGTATCTACAATATGGCCAATGAAGAAAGGAATTCTTCACGAACTCTAGCGTCTACAACAAAAAAGATTTTTATGGTTGGAAAGGAAGTTGTTATTTTATCCAACGCGGAGTTGTACGCAAATAGAGGAAAAGAGATGGAATCTTTTTTTTGTGGCGTGGTGTTGCATTGTCAAGGTTACCGAAAAAAAGGAACGAGATTCTGCTTTAAAGAATACAAGAACACCTGCTAAACGAATTCGTTTTGCAAGTGATTTCGTGTTGTATGAAACTCACGTTCAAGTAATTCGGACCAAATTATGCATTCCTGAATATTGTGGAGGAAAGTTACCTTGTTTTCCTCGCAATTATGAATCCTCAGAAAGATCTAAAAAGTTGGCTGATACATGGGGTGTATATGTTGTCGTTGGATTTTCACCATGGAATATAAAGTCGAAACAACCGTCATATGCTTTGACATATGTGGGTGCAACGGCTTTTTTGCGATCTCTGCTTCATAATTACGCGTTTACCTCGTTTGAGCGAAATTTACACACATTAATTGGACGAACTTTCGTTTCAACGTCTGTAAACAAAAAGCTTCATAAGGAATTTATGAAACATCGAGCTAGAGCAACAATTCCATGGACAGAGTTAGAAAAGTCGAACGCTGCTATTAGAAGATTAAAATCACGTCAACAAATATCTAATATTTTGGAAACATTGTTGACAGAAGAGGTTCAATTAGCGAACTTGATGATGGAAAATAACGGATTCTCCAAAGCTGAAACTGCTTTGTGCGGTGCTATTGAAAATACGTATAAAAGTCATCAACCCTTTCTTTCAACCACCAACTATTCAAGTGCGACGACAGTTCCAGATATCGTCGTTCTTCAGTTTTCTAGTGAAGATATCAGAAATTTTGTTGAGGAAGCTCGATGTTATCGATCTATCATTCAACAAAATGAAGTAGATATTATAAAGTCATCTGAAGTGAAAATATCGATACCAGCAGCTCCGAAAACTTTAAATGATTCGCAGCTAAAGGCGTATAATCAGATAATGCAGAATATTTTTCGGCATTATCATATACTGGAAACACCAGTAGAAGATGAATCGTCGCGAAATATTTGCATCCACGGTGGGCCTGGTGTGGGGAAAACTCATTTAATTGAAGTTTTATATACCAATTTAAAACATTGCGCTGGTTTCGAGGTCTTTTGTTCGGCGTATAATGGTGGTGCGGCCGTTTTAATGCCGAACGGAAAGACTCTTCATCGTACGTTTCATATATTGGTAGGATCAGAAGACAGCAAAACTTTATCGTCCGAAAAACGTTCTCTTCCTCCGGAAACCTTGTTGGAGCTGCGTAATCAATATGCATCGCCTCCTTATCCGGTTTTTATATTTGACGAAGTTTCAAATATTAGTGGAGAATTTCTGTATCGGATTGACTCTCGACTTAAAGAAATATTTAATTGTTCAAAATCATTCGGCGGAGTATTTATTCTTCTTTCTGGAGATTATGCGCAAAAGCCTCCGGTTGCAGGAATTTCGCTAATCAACGGAAATTGTGAGAAAGAAGGAACTGCTGATTTTAAAGGCCGTGAACTCTTTCAAGGAACATTTGAAGTTATACAATTGAAAACTATCATGAGATCCCGTGATGATGATGTTCATAATGAATTTATCAACCGTATTCGTAACCCGGATTATTTATCCAGTTACGAAAAATATGATTGATCATATTCGAACTTTATCACATGAAGATATCCAAGAAGATCCATCGTGGAGTTGGGCAACAGTTGCTTGTACGAGTAACTTTGAGGTTGCGTTATTTGGGTTTGCAGCGTGTGAAAATTTCTCTTTATATCATCAACAACCGTTTATTTCATGGACTGTTCAATTCACGGAAAAGAATTTACCGGACGCTACTATAGCCTGGTTAAATTCTATTTCAAATCAATCCTTGGAATTGTTTTCGAAAGGCGCACCTTGTTATATTACCACCAACACGTTCGCTGAGAGTTTATTAACAGCAAACGGAACACCTGGAATCATGCATTCACTCTCTCTGTCCGATGAAGATAGCGATTTACGTGAACGTTTACAAAAAGCTAATGCTGGAGACCGTATTCATCTACGGAAACCACCTCTTTCCATAAACGTTGAGCTAAAGCATCTTCCTTTTTACACGGAAAGTTCTTTAATGGATCCTTCTTGGAGTCACAACAATCTTTTAAAAGTAATTGATATATCTTCAAGACTAATCATTTTAGGAATGCAGTAAATGGAGATTAAAAACCAGCAACACGATGACGACAAAACAACTTAAAGATACGTTGATAATGTCAAGTTTACCTTATCGGAAACTTTCGATGGTTCAAGATAAATTTGTGATCCCCATTACATCAACAAATCTTCGTCAAAATATTCTACGGATAGGAAGAAACATTGAGTTTCATTTTAAGAAATTTGGTGTTGATATTGGATTCGCGTGTACCTACAACAAAATTCAGGGTAGAACGATGGAAAGGATTGTTCTGAACTTAAATCGAACCGCATCAAAAAAAATTCCTTCTATAGAACTACTAGGATTTAATGTGGCATTCACAAGAGTCCCAAGTAGTGCTCAAATGAGAAAAATCAGTCCTTTTTATGGACCAAATTCTTTTGCTCACCTTTTAAAATTAAGTCTTCCAAATGATGTTCGTTTATGGCTACGTCATCTAGAAACAGGACGTGATCAGTTAACTTTGAAACCTATCAAAGCGAGGTTCACCATTTAAAATTGCAACGTTTAAAACTAAAAATATTTCCAGGAATTCGATGACAGGATCTAGTGTGAACAAAAAGCGTGAAATATATGTAGAAGATGAACAAATGAAGGTATATTACACTACAAACAAATCCAATTAACTTTATAACATAAGAAAAGCAAATTGACGAAAACACATACAGAAGCACAAGAAAGAAAAAGGAAACAAAATGAAATAATCTATGACGAACCTCAAAAACTCCAGAAGGTATATCATTTAATTCATAATACATTAAAAAAAAATTAGATCCAACAAAAGCAAGTACTCATAATAAACGGAAAGAATAATTAACATAATCTCTTTTTAGCGTTAGAAGTCAAACCACGCGTTTAAATCCATACTACTTCAATGCACCAACAAATGTTCTAGGTGATGGTAATTGTGGATTTCGAACTTTTGCAGTTCAACTTTACGGAACTGAGGATAGCTGGAGAACTGTTAGAGCGGATCTAATACGACAAATTCATGAACCTACCGGCTCATTTCCAATTGCAAACATGACGGAAACGGTTTCCTCGATGACAAACAATCTGAATTTTATGCAGACACCGGCACCTTTCCAATATTGGTTTCTTTTACCAGACCATGCCATCATCGCATCTCATCACTACAATATGACATTATTTATAATGTCTTCAGACGGAGTGATATTATATTTACCATTTACGCTGCCCACACCAGAGACTCGAGCGATGTGTATTTACTTCACCGGAAACCATTTCGTGCTCGAACATCTACGGCAGAATTGGATACCACACAACATATGTATATTTTGGAGAACTCATGTTGATCCTGTGGTCGAGGTAGCATGGATGGAATATTTAGAAAACCAGAAACCGCAACATTGGAATACGATGTCACTGTATAGATGAAAATAAATTGCCAAATCTAAACCCTACAAATAAACACACTACAAAAACTTAACCTATGCGCGCCAAACCAACCCTACCTAACAAACGTCTCCCGTTTCCCACGTGCCAACAAAACAGAATAAAATAAAAAACAGAACAAAATATAAAAAGGAAAAAAAAAGGAATTCCCTTGGTTCTTGCAAATATGCCACCAAAACGTACCAAAAGAGCCAGCAAACGGATTCCGCCACCTCCAAACATCTCTACGAACACTCCCATTGTGGAAAATGAAGAAACAATAAACGCGAAGATAGCAGAAGCGGAAGAACAACTGCAAAGACTCAAAGCTACAAAATCACAACTCCAGTCCACTTCTCTTCCTGAAATCGCAACCTCTTCCCCACCCCATTCCCTCTCTCTGGAAACCTCTTCTCCAACACAATCTCAGACATTCGTCTCTACATCTCCGAAACCGGAAAGCCGTGTAAAGCGAAAAGTATCTTCGGAGCACGACCCTCCGCCACATTTTCCGCGTCAAAAACGTGAAATACCATCTGATCCTCTTTCACCGAATCTGTCTCCTGCAAAACCGACACCAGAAAGTGAAACCCAAAAAGTAACGTCGACAGTAACGAAAGAGTTTCTCCTCACCACAAATCTTTCGCCACCTCCTCCTGAAGAGCCGGACATGACCGAACATGAATTGTTAATGGCGATTCAAAAGTTGTCGCAGTCTCCAGAAGTTAATTCAAGTAACGTATTGGAAATCAGCACACGTGGATATGGAGAAGGAAGACGGTACAACATATATCACAATAATTTAAGTCTAATATTTGCAGTTCTTTAGCAGAAAAACTCTGGAGACTTCATCAACAACAACCCCATACGCTCTCCATAATCATCGACCCTCCGCCTGTTTTTCAAAGTAACCACATCAATAGTCAACCTACCAAAACCACCGGAATGACCGTGATGAACCACATTGGCGTCATCCTACCCAACATGGACAGCAAACCTCGACAAGCAGCGGTCTTCTATATGGTGGCGAAAGTCAAAAAGGCCGACCTCTCTGGCGACTATACCATCAAGTCAAGTGAAAAGGACCCGTATCGTTTTCTCCTCGAAGTCTATCCAACCGGAGGAACAATGAATTTCATCAAAGCCATTTCAAACCGCAGCGTGAGTTCTTACCAAAACGCCGTTACCTGCACCGGATTTACAAAGGAGAGAAACACAAATGCGAAGATTGAATGTATGACCTTCCCTTAAAACTTCCAACATCAACTAATCATACTCTTTCAGTCAAAGTTTTTGATGCCAGAAAGGTGAACAACAATGAGATATTGTACCGCTTAACACGGGAATTGCACTGGAAAAACCAACAATACACCATTCCGCTGGTCGAAAACGACTTGATTCTGATTCCCGTTATCTTCAAGGAAAAAAATTCCACGGAACTCTACGCAAACCTGCATGATCACTGCTTTATTCTTCAGCATGGATACAACGATCTTGGATATCACCATAGATTTCTCAAGGAAGCCTGATGATTCCTCTACCTAGCCCTCCTATTTTGCCTTTTATCGTAAAATTGCTCCATTATTATTGTTGCACCGCACTCAAGAAAGCCTGATAATTTCTCTTCCAAGCCCTCGTATTTTGCCTTCTCATTGCTCCAAATGTTAAATTGTTTCCCCGCAGTTTGCTAATAATAAAAAATGCCATTGCCACTGCCTCAACAAAAAATATTATTAATAAAACCAAAAATTCCAGGAGCGGGGGCCTGAGCAATTCCCAATTGCCCCTTGTTCGGACCTTACGAAAAATTAGCTTAAAACACAAGGGCATATTCTGGAGGATCTTTGTTATGGAGCGCATCGCCATCATCAGTGAGATGCTACTTGGTGTTGGCGCTAGTCTGTCTTCACTAGCTGGACCAGCCATGCTTTACCAGTTAGTCGTCAATTTTAATTTTATGTGTTGGCTCAAACTTCTGTTCAGAATTATAGACGTCATTGGCCGGCCGGATGCACCACTCGTCGAAGCTTTTTCTACGTCACTATTCTTGGACTTGTCACTCTACTCCGCCCCTTATTCGATGCTCACGCATGGAACACAGGTATCCGCGCCGGGTTTCGCGCAAAAACTGCTATCATAAACGAAATTTACGTCAAGAGCATGCGTCGCCGAGCTCCTACCACAACTAAGAAGGAAGCCTCAGAGGAAAGCGGCGATGGCGATGATGATGATGAATCGGGAAGCAGCACTGGACGCATCATTAACCTCTTAACTTCAGATGCCGAAAGAATTCGAATGGCGTTTATGAACTTTTCGGATCTTGTTGTCTGTCCGGTGCAGATTATATTCTCTGTGGCAGCTCTATTTTACGTTATTGGATGGCCTGCTGTGGTTGGCCTGGCCATTTTGATATCCATCATGCCGATATCGTATTTTGTGGCTCAAATGCTAGCATCTGCTTACGACAAATTGATGCAGGCCACGGATAAGAGGACCACTGCTGTTAACGAAATGCTGCAAGGAATTAGAGTCATAAAGGTATTGTTTGCCTTTTCTTTATTTCCTCCATTGTTTTTTTCAAGGTTTTTTAAAGGCTTACTCCTCGGCTTATGTGCCACTAGTATTTTGCTTGGGAAGCTCGCTTTTACGATAAACTTCGAGATCTCCGTTCTGCCGAACTGAGCAAGCTGGCTCGATACTACGCCTCCTTTGCCACTGACATTTTTATCAATCTCGCCGCCCCTGTATTTGTCGCCTTCTTCACCCTGTTTACCATTACTCAAGTCGCTGGCCAACCGTTGGACGCGAAAAAGGCATTTACTTGCATTACTCTTTTCAACACGCTCCGCTGGCCACTTCAAGTTCTTCCCGGTTCGATTCAAAGTGTACTCCAGTTAAAGGTTGCGTTGAAGAGGATCGACAAGTTCCTTGGTGAACCTGAGCTGGAGAGGTTCCAAACCGGAAATGACGATGAGACTATCAGTATCGATAATGCGGCCGACAGTGTTGGGTTTACAAACGGATGCTTTAGCTGGGAGGAGTCAATAACCAAGAACGACAATACTGATACGGCAAATGCCTGTTCTCAAGACATATCCTCCAACGAAACGACGCCCCTTCTAAACTCGTCTACTTTCAAATCCTCTAAAGACTCTAACAATTCTCCATCACCCAAACTTGCATCCTCCATTGCGGCTTCCACCTCCCAGATCGACGCTTTTCATCTTCGTAACCTTACCCTCGGCTTTCCTAACGGTGGTTTGACGGCTATCTGCGGTCCAACTGGATCCGGAAAATCTTCAATTCTTCAAGCTCTTCTTGGTGAGATGCATCGTATCTCTGGAACTGCTTTTCTTCCTTTAAAGAACAAGAACGTTGCTTATGTCGCCCAAACCTCATGGCTAAGAAACGCTACCATCAGGGAGAACATCTTATTTGGAGAGCCGTATTATCCAGAGAGGTATTCGAAGGTTGTTCGAGCTTGTGCTTTGGAGGCCGATTTCAAGAATTTGGAAAGCGGCGATTTGACCGAAATTGGCGAGAAAGGTAGTTTCATCCTCAAATCTTAGTTATTTTCCTTTCCCTTGTAACCTTTCCACAATACTCTAGGTATCAACCTCAGTGGTGGTCAAAAGCAAAGAATCTCTCTCGCTCGCGCTGTCTATTCCCCAGCGATATATATTCTTCTTGACGACCCCCTTTCGGCCGTTGACGCCCCTACTGCCAAGTTCCTCCTCCACAACGCTATCCTGCGCCACCTTCGCGGTGAAAACCGTACTGTACTTCTCGTCACCCATGCAACCAACCTTGTTCTTCCTCACGCCGACCACATTGTCGTTGTTCGTAACGGCGAGATCGCTGCATCTGGAAGTGTCGCTGATATTCTCAAGACCGCTAACGATGATATTTTAACGTCTCTGGGTGGGAAGCCAGTCGGTGACGAAAAGGAGTCATTTGAAGAAATGGCTGACGTTGATCCCTTCAATTTGCCTGACTTCGCCAACGGACGGACCGTGGAGGACGCGTCAAAGCTTGTTGAGGACGAGACGATGGATGAAGGTTCTGTAAAAGTATCGCTTTATATGAAGCTCTTCAAATCTGGAGGTGGTTTGACATTTGCAGTTGCACTTATGGCCGCTGTTATGATGGAACGGCTCACCGATATTGGTGCAAATATGTGGGTTCGTGAATGGACAAGAGAGCGTGGAGAAGGCAATAATACCGATATCGCTCAAGTGGCGTTGACGTCAGATAAGGTAGCGTCGTTTGCTGCTGGGGTTGGAATCAAGATGGCTCAAAAGTTTTGGGAGAGTTCCAACGAACTGTATTCTATTATGGGTGACGATGATGTTACGAGAAACTCACTTTATTACTCTGGTATCTACGGCCTCATCTCATTTGCATGCGTTCTCTGCTTCGTACTCAGTAAGTTCATGTTCCTTACTTTTTTTCGTAACATTTTCCTCAAATTCGTTATGACATAATATTAACATTATAAACAGCCATATTTGTGGTTTGCGTGGGATCCTACCGAGCGTCAAGAGTTTACCACGATAGCTTGATGTCCAGGCTTTTGTATGCACCCATGCGATTCTTCGAGACCACACCCATTGTAAGTGAAAACACTTTAATCTTTTCAAAATCAACTTGTGATCTGTCCATAAGCTCATGTGGTATGAAATAGGGCCGTATATTAAACCGCGCGTCCAAGGACATTGGACAAATCGACTTGGAGGTTATGTTTTCAGTTGACAATGTTGCGAAAACTGTTTTCGAGGTAATACTGCCTTTATACCAAAAACCAGAGTTTGTTTTTTATCAGTTCTATTAACACTTTTAATTACATGAATTTAGGCCGTCGCTATTTTCTTTGTCATATCCTCTATCGCCCCTTTTTTCATCGCTGCTATTATTCCGCTCGGTTGCATCCATATGATGATCTCCAGGAGATATTTGAAGGCTTCAAGAAGTTTAAAAAGGTTGGAATCTGTGACAAGAAGCCCCATATATTCAATGTTTAGCGAAACTTTAAAGTAAGTTTACCGTTGATTTTTTCTATGTCGCTTTCATCTACTTGCTTTCTAACTCGAGTAACAGCGGAGTTAGCACTATTCGCGCCTACTGCGCCGAAAAGGAGTTCATCGACGAGATATTGAACCGAATCGAAAAAAACAACCGTGCATTCCTGTATCTATGGGTCGCTAATCGATGGCTTCAAGTTCGTGTTTCCACCATCTCAACTGCCGTCGTGTTCTTTGCTGGAACTTGTGTTGTGCTCGGTCGAGACTATATCGATCCTGGACTTGCTGGTGTTTGCCTCGTTTTCTCGCTTTCATGCAATGACACATTTATCTGGCTTATTCGACACTCTGCAACGCTTGAGATGGTGAGCTTCGTTTACTAATTCGTATCGCCTAACTTTTGCTCAGGATATGAACTCTGTGGAGCGTATTGAAGAGTATTTGAACATTGAGCAAGAGAAACCAGCTATTATCGATAGCAGGAGGCCGCCGCCATCTGTAAGATGATTTGCCTTTTCTCTTTAACGTTTACCTTCTCTAACATTGACTATTAACATTATCTTTACGTAGTGGCCTTTCGAAGGTTCAATCAAAGTTGAAGGCCTTGAGATGCGATACACTCCCGATGGATCGTCTGTTCTTAAGGATGTTTCCTTCCATCTTCGCGGCGGAGAGAAACTTGGCGTCGTTGGACGAACTGGAGCCGGAAAATCTTCTCTGACACTCAGCCTCTTCCGCATCGTCGAACCCTTTGCTGGCATCATTACCATCGACGGGGTTGACATTTGCGATATTGGTCTTCACGACCTTCGCTCCCGCCTCACGATCATCCCTCAAGACCCTGTCCTTTTTGCTGGAACCCTCCGTACCAATCTAGATCCTTTTGACGAGCATTCTGATGCTGTTTTGAGAGCGTGCTTAGACCAGGTCAAGTTTTGGGATACCGTGCAGGTCGCTGCGACACAAGAGTCGCTTGTGGTTGAAGATGTTAGTGACGCATTGACGCTGGCGGGGGCAGGGGATAGCATTTCTTTGGACTCTACGGTTGCAGAGGGCGGCAGTAACTTTTCACAGGGACAGAAACAGCTTTTATGTCTTGCGAGAGCATGTTGAAGAGGTCTAGGGTGATGGTATTGGATGAAGGTAGAACACTTCGGCGTTGATACGAATATGTCGTTGATCAATTCTTTCCCTTTCAATAGCTACCGCGTCCGTCGATAACGAGACCGACAATCAAATTCAGCAGACTATTCGAAGCAAGGAGTTTTTTCAAACCACTGTCATCTCCATCGCTCATCGTCTTCGGACTGTCGCTGACTAGTAAGTTACTTTTACATTTCTACATGCCATCTGCATTTTATCTGACCGTGCTTCCCTTTTAGTGACAAGATCCTCGTCCTTGACAAGGGCCGGGTTGTGCAATTTGGGTCACCGTTAGAGTTGATGCAGGTTGAGGGACAGTTCCTCAACATGTGCATCGAGTCTGGAGATCTAGAGGTGCTTCAAGCTTTAGCGAAAAAGGAGCGAGCTTTTTAATAGGATTTTTATGTCCAGGAAGAGGAAATAAATCATGTTTCATTAGTCATTACCTTCCTTTTTCTTCAGCCAGTATTTACTTCTGCGAATAAGAAAGTAAATTCCTTACATTACATGGCAATAATTTGATGACTTCAGCCGCAATATGCAAATGTGATATACTGCGGAAAGCGTGGTCTCGTTACGGTAATCATGACACTTAACATTTTTATCGCCTGAGGCGTTTGTTTCTAGCTTTTCTCTTTTTTTTTTTTTGTTTCTGTTTTTTTTAGTTAAATATTTTATAATTACGCGAGGACATCCTCATTCCTCATTCCTTTTGGAGTGCATTTGCAGTAACGATCGAATTTGCTCGTGAAATGTTAAGCAAGAATCTATCTTCTTTGCTTTTCTTATATCTTACACTTTTAAAAATAGGTACAGCATGCATTCAAGCAAGGCCATTCACAGTCAATCATTAGAAAGGGAGCTGAATGTGGGGGTGCTGGGCTATCTTTCGATCTTTCTGGCGGGCTGGAGTTTAGTGCAAGACGGTAATAATTATATAGTGCAGGGGCAGCTTTCTGGGGGCGTTTTTTGAGATAAGAAGGGCCAGCGTAGGAATTGATGTGTCTTTTGCTGCGAAGCATGGTGTTGAGCTGAATTTGGGCCTGGAGTTGCTACCCTGCGGGTTTCAAGTCCTCTTTTGTTTCTCTTACAACAATCACTTTTGCTCGAAAGCCTCCTTCCCAGATGGCTGCAAAGTGGTGAGCGACCAAAGGGTTTGCTTTCGGGGTAAGTGTTGGTGTGCTTGTCATCTTGTAACTTTTTACAGACGATCACAAATGGACATGGACAAATTCTTGGAAGAGCTCGACCAGCTCGAGTCTTATCCTCCTGCAGGTGAGAATAAGAACTGAATTTTGAACAATAGGCGCTAATTTTGGACAAGATATCCATATAGAGCATGAAGTTCCGTTTCATGCTTTCACGGTGGGGCGTCTTGGAAGACATAAGCTTGTCTCCAAGCGGTCTAGGCATGATCCATTGAGAAAGATTCCAGCAGTCAATGATGTAAGTTCGTTTCTCCTAAATTATGGCAAACTACATATATACCACGAAATAAATATATCATGACTCGCTTAAATATTTTGTAGATGCCATTTGGGCTAGGCCCATTCGAAGATGGGAACCTCGCAGATGAGATTGTCGAGTCGCATCTCACGCCATCACGAGCTTACGATCAAAACATGCTCGATCATGTGCAGAGGTATTCAATACGAGGCTACTTGGCAATCATAACGCTCATGGTAGGATTATACCGAGGGATGTGGACCTTGAGAAATGCTTTGTTGTGCCAACGTCTGGGTTTAGAACTGTATTGGATATAGAGAGAGATCTTTGGACCGAGGAATTGATTCTGGATAGCTTTGAGGAGGTTTGCGGTTGTGCAGCGAAATGGGATTCTGATAATCGCAGGATCTTGCGGACACTACGATGAATTCTAAAACTTCGTTATCTTTCCAACGGGAGACTTCTGGGAGGAATGATTATGTTCGGGGAAAATCGTCGCATATGCCGTTTCTTCCGGGTAAGATATTCTTCTTCAGCACAGTTTCATGGACTTTACTGATTTGATTTAGGTGGTTTGGAAGATATTGCGGGAAATTTGACGTCAAATCAACTCGTAATGGAGGATGTTGAACGACTATTTAAGCTTGATTCTGGTGAGCATTCTTACTTAAGAATTTGAAATTGAAGATACTCTTTTTTTCAGAGGGTTTGAAAAAGGTTCCTCCAGGTCTTGACCGTGGATTGGCCATTCCAGGTATGTACTTTCTGTTTGCCTCTCTTTTACAATTTTGTAATTCTTTTCCTCAGATACATTCGTCGAGGGGTCGAAAACTTTGGACATCAACGATCTCTTGTTTGGTGATGACGATGATTTCAAGATGTTTGACGACGTAAAGGATGTTTCTTCCTCTGAGGAACTATTGGTGAGGAAAATCATTCGATGTATTATTCTTACTTGCTCTTAAAGGTGTCTGCACCCGACGCCGTCGATTTCGCAAAACCGCAATCTAAGGAGATTGATGACATTCTACCTGAATCTGAGCCCCTCGTGCAACCGCTTAAGCAACCCGTTAAAGACGGCTTCAAGCACAAGGAATGGGCTCATGTCGTGGACGTCAATGCACCATTCCCAGAATTCCACGAAAAGGTTCCCGATATGGCTCACAAAGTAAGCTTAGTACTGCTCTCCCAGTTTTGCGTGGCTTCAGGTGTTAAAGTCTTTGTTGCAGTATAACTTTGAACTTGATCTTTTCCAAAAACGCGCCGTATTTCATCTGGAAAACGGTGACAGTGTTTTTGTTGCAGCCCACACCTCTGCTGGAAAAACGGTGGTGGCTGAATACGCAATCGCTCTCGCCCAAAAGCATATGACACGGTAGGAATTCTCGGGTATAATAGTGCATGTCGCTAACGTTAACCAAGAGCTATCTATACATCACCCATTAAAGCCCTCTCCAACCAAAAATTCCGCGATTTCAAAAATGTCTTCGAGGATGTAGGAATTCTCACTGGTGACGTTCAAATACGCCCTGAAGCGTCTTGCCTTATCATGACAACGGAGATTCTGCGAAGTATGTTGTATCGTGGTGCAGATTTGATTCGAGATGTCGAGTTCGTTATATTTGATGAAGTCCACTATGTCAACGATATTGAGGTATTTATTGAATTTCTACAACGAAGATACTGATATGTATCTTAGCGTGGTGTCGTTTGGGAAGAGGTCATTATTATGTTACCCGCCCATGTGACCTTTATTCTACTTTCGGCAACTGTTCCTAATACGAAAGAATTTGCAGATTGGGTTGGGTAAGTTGTTCTTGCTTTAGCTTGCTACTTTTCGACGTATAACGCTTCTCGCCGCAGCCGTACTAAACGTAAAGACATCTATGTTATTTCAACTTTGAAACGGCCTGTTCCTCTTGAGCATCATCTTTTTGTTGAAAAAGATATATACAAGATTGTTGGCCCGGACAAGAAGTTTCTCGCAACAGGGTATAAAGCGCCGTCCATTTTTCTTTTCCTTTTCTTCTTTTCCTTTTTTTTTTTTTTTTTTTTTTTTTTTTTGGAGAGGTCATGTTACAATATCTAACTTATGTTAAGGTGGAAGGCGGCTTACGATAACCTTCCTAGCTCTAAAAGAGCTGAAGCGAAAAAGGATGCAAGACCGACTGGGCGAGGTGATGGTGGTCGTGGCGGTCGAGGAGGGCAAAGAGGCGCCCGTGGCTCAAATTCTAACGCAGGAAGTAGCCGAGGTGGCTACAGTGGAGGAGGAGGTTCGAATAGCTTTAGTAGAGATCTTGCCGTAAGCAGAGATGTTGTGAATCAGGCTGATTGTTTTTTCTTATAGGACCGAAATACTTACATCTCTTTGATTGGACTATTAAAGAAGAGAAGCCTTCTTCCGGTCATCGTGTTCTCGTTTTCAAAAAAAAAGTGTGAAGAGTATGCCAATGTGCTAGTGAATATGGACCTCACAGGCGGGGCCGCAGAGAAGAGCGAAATTCACGTTTTTATTGAACGAAGTCTTTCAAGGTTAAAAGGTATATTTTTTCTCACCACATTTTGGATGGAGTCATGACATCGTTTTGTCTAAGGTACCGACAGAGAACTTCCTCAGGTTCTTAGAATACGAGAATTACTTGGGCGAGGTATCGCGGTTCATCATGGTGGTCAGCTTCCAATTATCAAGGAGATGGTGGAGATCCTCTTTACGCGAGGATTAGTTAAAGTGCTTTTCGCGACGGAAACTTTTGCTATGGGTGTAAATGCACCCGCAAGAGCAGTTGTATTCTCAATGATCCGGAAGCATGATGGAAGGAGCTTTAGGGAGTTGCTGCCTGGTAGGGTTTGATTAGATGCCTTTCTTCATTACATACTTATACGTTCAAAGGTGAATACACACAAATGTCAGGTCGTGCTGGTCGACGTGGGCTCGATGATACAGGAGTGGTGATTATAGCTTGCAACGAAGATATCCCCGAGGTTGGTATGACAATTATTCACCGTTAATCCAGAATTAGCAAGGGACATTATCACAAATGATTCTTGGAAAGCCCACAAAACTCGAAAGTCAATTCCGCCTCACATACACCATGATTCTAAACCTCCTCCGAGTTGAGGCGCTTAAGGTCGAGGAGATGATTAAGCGCAGTTTCTCCGAAAATTCCGCACAGAAGCTCCTTCCCGAACAGCAAATGAAATACGATGAGGTTACTTCCCCTGTTTATTTCCGCTGACCATAACATCCTGTAGAGTGCTAAAAAGCTTTCGACGATTAAGAAGCTCGAATGCGGGATCTGTGCTGACAGCATTTCACCGTTTTACGACTTGTCTGCGCGGATCATGCTTTTAAATCATGAGCTTCGTGAAAGGCTTCTTCGAACACCGGCTGGAGCAAGATCACTTGTACCCGGAAGAGTTGTGATAGTGAACAGCGGCTTTTATAGGAATACATTGGCTATTATTCTCCAGCAAGGGATGGTTGCTTCTGGGATGGGAATGGCGGTGGGTGAAGTTGCGAGAGCGGATGTTGGGAGAGGTGGGAAGCCCTTTGTGTTTTTGTTACTTGTTGAGAAAAAGGGAGAGGCGAAGGTTGTGTTTGATGAATCTGGTGAGCTTTTGGTTATGGTTCCCGATAAGTGTTTCCGTATTTCTAATATTGTGGCCTCGTTAAGATCTGGCGCCGTTACCGTTGACTGCGATAACAAATCCAGAGTCGTCAACAGCCGTTGCTGAAGTTGCAAGTCTTCCCTATACAGATATTTTTGTGGTTACAAAACACACTGTCAAGGTCTGATTTTTTGATCGTTATTTCATTATTATTATTATTTTCACGGTTTTTGCTGTCGTCGCAAGGACCTTGTCATTCATACTTTTTTTTGCAAATGTTTTTTAACTTTTTTCATTTCTTCCGTAGTTCGATTTTGATGCCATTACAGATACCAAAAATGAACTCGAAACTGCAAAGGCTTTGGAAATGTTAAGAAAGATTGCAGCTCACGTTGCTAGCAGTGGTAAGCGTAATTACGATTTTTGCATATATGTATAACAACAATCATCAGGTAACTTTGACGAAAGCGACTGGTCCAAAATCCGAGAGCTTGATTTCCAGGAGAAGTTCAGAGAAAAGGCATCCCTAGTTTCCGATCTGTCACTCTTTAGGTGTATTCGATGCCCTGATCTTGTCAGCCATGTATGATATTCTCTCATTCTGACAAAGTACTTATTTCATTACCCATAGTATGCTATGATCCATACGCAAAAACAGCTTGAGGCACGGGTCGCTGATTTGGCTTTTACGATCTCCGATCAGAATCTAGAGCTGTTGCCCGAATACCAGCAAAGAATCGAGGTACTAAAGGAAATGAAGTACATCGACGAAATCGGAACCGTTCAATTAAAGGGAAGAGTTGCATGCGAGGTACTGTACATCCCCTAACTGCGAGGAATTTAATTCGTTTTTAGATCAACACCGCCGATGAACTCATTCTCACAGAGCTTATCCTGAACAATTTCCTGGCCGAATATGAGCCGGCAGAGATTGTTGCACTTTTATCCTGTTTTGTATTCCAGGAGAAAAACGCGAGTCAGCCCAATCTTTCACCAAACCTTCAAAGGGGCGTAGATGAGATAAAAACGATCGCTTTGAAAGTTTGGGAAGTGCAGCAGGCGTGTCGCGTTGATCTTCGCACGGACGATGCGTTTTCAGGACTCAAGTTTGGGCTTGTTGAGGTTGTTTATGAGTGGGCACGGGGGATGTCGTTCAAAGAAATTACGGATCTTACGGATGTACTTGAAGGTAAGATAATCAAAAATCTTTCTCCCAATTAATGTATATATTAGGATCTATTGTTAGATGTATTGTTCGACTGGATGAGACCTGTCGTGAAGTACGGGGTGCGTCAAAAATTATCGGGGATGCAGGTCTACATCGAAAGATGGAGGAGGCTGCTGAGCTTATTCGAAGGGATATTGTATTTGCTGCATCGTTATATTTTTAATAAAGTAGTCAAACAGCATATTATGTTTATGCATACGGCCTATTGAGAGCATAATAACTAAACGATCAAAAGCCTAGACGATATTAGTTAATTCCGCCAATCAAATGTAACCTAAGAGACGCCACATTTTGGTGGACGAAGGAGTCTTCACTTCCTGTTTCATGCTGGCTCACCAATCGACCAAGATACGCGTGTGGCATTGGTGCGTTCGTGGAAGCGCCATCCACAATTACCCTGACAATACTGGTAAAAGAAAAAAACAAACTTAAGAATCTTTCACATATTTTTTCCGTCATTCTTAGACTAATCCTGTAGAAACAATGTTGAAGACGTTGGCCTTTGCCGCTGCCCTTGTCCAAGTCGCCGTTGCGGTGCCATCATCCTCCTCTCTCGTTGCGCGCCAGTCGAGCGACTCCAACATCGTTTTCGACCAAAAGAACCTCGTCATCGAGGATGCCAACTTCGGAGCAGAACTTTCCGTCAGTCTTGCAACCGCACCTACGGCAGCCGCCACAGTTTACCTTGAGGCGCCAGGACTCAAACTTTCAAAATGTGCGCTTCAATTCAACCCGCAGAATTTCAAAACCCCGCAAAAGATTCGAGTGGTTGCGGGAGGGTCGGATAAAGTAACGTCATATACTGTTAATGCACAAGTGTTTGCTCCAAACTCTGGAGCTCATCTCGCCAAGAATGCTGTGAATCTTAGTCGAAAGGCTAATCCATCGGCTACGTGCTACTCTCATGGTGACCCCCACTACAAAACTTTCGATGGAAAGTACTTTAGTGAGCAAGGCCGTGGTGTTTATTATCTCGTCAAGTCACCGTCTTTCATCGTTCAGGCTGACCAAGAAAGAGTAAGTATTTTTTTAATGAAATTGATAACTTTGAATACAAACTTACTCTGTTTTGATTATTTATCCAGTGTGGTGATGGCGTGACTTGCAACCGTGCAGTTGCTATTCAGTTTGGCAAATCCGTCGTATCTCTTGCTGCAGCTAATAGCAGTAAAACGACCATGGCCCTCAAGAAGGTTTCAGAACAATCCGATGGGATAACAGTAACCGCCAACGACGCTAGAACTCATTACAAGGTTCAGATTGCAGATGGTAGCACTGTTACCGTAGCGATTCACCCCTGGAAGAGCACGTATTACTTGGACATCTCCATTAACATTGCCGGTTCGTATCTTGGCAAGACAAACGGTCTCTGCGGAAACTTCAACCAAAAGGCTGACGATGATGGCGTGAACCTTGCAAGTTACAAGGCTCATTACGCCGAAAACATCTTCCTCACTGGGAAGGGTTTAAATCTCAACGCCAGTGTGCCCCCTTTAACATACACTTGCAAGATACCTTTACTTAGTGGAGCACTCCCCCCAACTGCAAATGGCGTTTTCGACCCACTCCTCCCTGGCTGGTCGTCTATTTCTATCCCTGTTCCACCCGCCTCAGTCGTCAACGACTTTATAACAGCATCCATCCAATACGTCGCTGATAACGCTGCCGAAGTCGTCTCCCCAACTCGCATTCCAGCTGCCCTCGCTGCACCCCTTTGCGGCAGTCTAAAGAGCCTCGATGACTGGTGCACCAAGAACGTTGACGTTGAATACTTTATTGGTGCATGTTCTGCTGATGTCGCCAACACTGGTGAAATGAGCATTGTCTCCAATTTCCAAAGGTCGTTTTTGACAGCCTGTGCCGCTAAAACGAGCTTTGAGGCCGATTTCGCAAAAGAGGGGGCGGACGCGATGATGACTAAAGTTGCCCAGTTGTATGCGGGTGTTGGGGATGCAACGTCTAAGGCTATGATGCAGATTCAGATTCAGGCGCAAAACCCAAAGTTGGAAGACTTTGCAGCGCAGGTTAGGAAGAAAATGGGTGGATTTCGTCGTGTTTGAAAGGGTTTAAAAGGTGGCAGGTTTCAAAGGGTGGAATGATGATGTGTTGTTTTCATTTTACTTTAATATATATATGTAGTGTTTTAAACATCATTTAATCTGTCAACCAGATGAATGTGGAGAGCAGATGGAGTGAGCAAGCATCATGTCGTTTGGGCGATAACTGGAGTAGCGTTACTTCCCCTCTTCCAATATATTCCGCATGGCTAATATCTAGTGAAAATACAAAAATTCTTCCTCTAAAAAATAGTTTTCTGCCTAATGAAAGTTAAAAGACATGTAATGTGCAAAGCAGTAACTATAATGCTAACATTTCAGGCTGTATGATGATTAAATGTGTATATAATTAATCTGTACCTTGACGTTTCGCCGTTTAAAGACAAACACATTCGGACGTTATTGTCCGACTTAGAGGTAACGAGTAACATGAGCGAGATCTTATTATTATGAATGTGAATATACAATGACCGATGAGTAAAAAAGCAAAAAAAGATGACCAAAAGAGACAAGAGGGCAGGCTTAAGCCACAACATTCTTGCTGACATCCACCTGGAAACCCTGCACAGCACCCAAGTTCGATACAAAGTTCATCCCGTTCGATTGTGCGAGTGCCGCACCGTTTCCAACAATCGACGCACCAGTCAACTGCTGGTTGACACCAACATTCCCAGCAGCGTTGATTCCGTTCGCTTGAATGCCCGCAATGTTCGATCCAATGCCAAACATGTTCTGCTGGTTGGTCGCAGCGTTACCAAGAGCGTTGACAGTGTTTTGTTGACCAAGCGCGGCAACGTTACCAAGAATGGAACCAGTGTTGGCTTGGTTGACGGCCTGGTTTCCTTGGAACGCGACAGTGTTGCCTTGGTTCACGGCAAGGTTGTTTCCAATCGCACCCGTGCTAGCTTGGTTCACACCAGCATTTTGGTTGAACAAGATGTTGTTTGATTGCGCCGCCGCAACGTTCCCAACAACCGCACCGTTGAGCAACTGATTTGTCGCAGCGTTCCCGCTAAACACTGCCTGGTTCGCCTGCGTGAACGCCGTGTTCCCCTGCACGCCAGCAGCAATGTTTTGAGTAGCGGCGTGTTCCCCATGGCGAAGATGCTGTTGCCTTGAACGATGGCGGTGTTGCCTTGGATGCCGAGAGCGGCGTTTTGGGTGTTGGCGACGTTGCCTTGCATGGCGATTTGGTTGACTTGGAGACCCTTTGCGGCGTTTCCTGCGATGGAGGCTTGGAATTGCTGGAGACCGCCGACGTTGCCGGCAAAGTTGATGGTGTTGCTCTGCTGCTGGGGAAGGGGAGCGGCGGAGACGGAAAGAGCGAGGAGGAGGGTGGCAACAGTGGTGAAGAGCATTTTCGTCTAGGTTGAGGTTTTTTCTAAAGTCTAAAAAGGAGTGAAGATGTTGTTTTTGTGTAGTGAAGATGTTAATAAAAACGAGAGGTCATTTTATACGTAGAATACATGAGCTGAGTAGACGATAAGTGGTTTGTTTGGTTTGTTGTTTGTGTTATTTGTTATTTTTTATCCAATAAAAAAAGGGACGTTTAAGTTTACAAAAAGTCTTTACCAATTGTTCAGAGCGGCAGGGCTTATACGCGATTTTAATGGGTACATCTCAAGGGGGTTGAAATGTTTATGATTGTTTCATAAATTTAAATTGTGCCTTACACTAGGTCGGTGGCATTGGTTATCGTGAATGGAAGCATCGATCGTTATTGCGATCGTGACCATCCCGTTGTTTTTAAAGAAAGTTGAATTATAAACATTATCATTAGTTATTTTTCTTAATAGGGTACATCAAAAGAGATGAAAAATACTTTTTGTTAATAAGTTAATTCAATCGCACTTGTTTTTATTTTAAATAGAGCAAAGAAAAGACATGACGTGAAGTATCGCTTTCAAAATTAAAACGATTACTAAATGACTTTACAGTCGAAACATCAAACAAATCGTCTCACATGATTTTCAAGGACGCGTAAAAGTCCACGCATTCTTTTTATTCCCAAATCCAAAGAGTAATCGTCATGTATTCAAATCTGCGAAATTTCTATTTTCGTGAGTTTTTTATTGACTTCTTCCAGGATGTATAAAAAGAAGTAATTGCAAATAACTTTTTTTGGTGTCTTATTTACATTTTTTGGTCACGTTCACCCCTTAATATCTCCATCCAGCCCACTGCCTAGCGTACCCCTGCTGAGGAGCCTGCTGCTGAGCAGCATACCCCTGCTGGCCCGCCTGAGGGACCTGAGGAACCTGAGGAACGCGAGGAACGTTCCAAGACGGCATCTGCGGGGGCACGTATCCTTGAGGCGCCGGCATAAAGATGTTAGGGATCTGTTGGGGCCTTGGGATCGCGATAGGAGCGATTTGAGGGATCGCTTGGGGTCTTGGGATGTTGATGGGGGAGAGTTGGGAGGGGTTGGGGGTTTGGGATGGCGATGGGGGCGACTTGGGGAAGGGGTTTGGGGTTTGGGATGTGGATCATGGGGATGGGTTGAGGGGTGATGGGGATGGGAGCTGGGATGTTTTGCATGGATGGGATGTAGATTGGGCCTGGGACGGGGATGGGTTGAGGGTTAGGGATTTGGACGGGAGCAGGCACGGGGACGGGTTGCGGTTGCGGGATGGCGATAGGGACGGGAGCAGGGACGGGACGGGTTGCGGTTGCGGGATGGGAACAGGGGCGGGAGCTGGAACGTGTTCAGGGTTGGGAACTGGAGCGGGAGCAGGGACGGGGACGGGTTGGGGTTAGGAACGGGAACTGGAGCCGGGGCACTGACAGACCCAGGCACCTGCGCACCAGCCTTGATGATGGCCTTTTCAATTTTCTCAAACACATTGGCGGCTTTGCAAACAAATCCTTGGGTCAATAGAGAAGGTGCTCACACGACGCCTTTGCAGCACAAGCGGCCAGGAAGGATTTCTGGGCGTTGTTGACGATGGCCATGTCACCTGTTATGGCGAGGTCGGCGGTACAAGCTGCGATGAAGTGGTTGACATTCAAGTTGGCGGTGCACCAGTCATCGAGGTCGACGAGGGAGGCGCAGAAAAGGGAGGACTGGGTGGCGGGGATAGGGAGGGATTTGGGGGTGAGTTTGTCGGAGGCGTATTGGAGGGTTGCGGCGATGTAGTCGTTGATGATGGTTGCGGAAGGGGGGGTGATGGCGACGGGGAGGTAACCTGGAGGGAGGTTGGGGGTCGAGCCATCCGTTGTAGGTGGGGAGCCAAGGTCGGGCATTTTGCAGCTGAGAGCGGAGATGCAGGCGGGGACGGTGAGGTCGAGACCCTTACCAGACGTGAAGATGTTTTTCGCCGTTAGGAACGCGGTGAGCGGGGGGTTTGGAACGTCATCTGCAGGGTTGTTGTTGAAAGAGCCACACAGACCATCGGTTTGACTGAACTGCGATCCGGCAATTTCGACAGAGATGTCGAGGTAGTAGACGCCGTTCCAGGGTAGATGCTGACGGTCATGCGAGTGCCGTCGGCGATCGAGAGTTGATTGGGATTTGTCGGTGTTGGCGTGGGCTGTGATGCCGGTGAGGGCTGGGGAGGAGGGAGAAGGCGGGCGGATTTGGAGTCAGGGCAGCGGTGAGGGTCATGACGGAGGTGCCGTACTGGATGGCGACGGCCATGTTGCAGGTAACATCGGTAGCGCACTAGAAACACGCAACGTTGTTAGTGATATTTTTATATTGGAATAAAAGGAATGAAGTGAAGGAAAGCTTACAGTGCGTTGATCAGCTTGAACGATGAAAGAAGGAGTCTTGACCAAGTAGTAAACACCCTGTCCTTGAGCGCTATACTCCTTTCCATCAAAAGTCTTAAAATGGGGGTCCCCGTTCGAATAACAAGTCGCCGACGGCATCCCCTTCCTCGTCACCTCCACCGACTCCTTGGCAAGGTGTGACCCAGAGCTCGGCGCAAACACCTGCGCGTTCAACGAGTACTTGGTGGTTTTATCACTTCCACCCCCAATGACCCTGATCTTTTTAGGAGTACGGTAATCATCGGCGGTGAACGTGAGAGAACAGTTGGAGATTGAAGACCGGGGGCTTCGAGGTAGACGGTGGCGATACCAACAGGGGCTGCGGCGAGGCTGAGAGAGAGGTCGGCGCCAGCGTTGATGTCTTCAATGAGGAGGGACTTGGTGGAGAAGAGGAGTTGGGCGTCGCCACGGGGGACGAGGTTGGTAGGGACCGCGAGGGCCGCTTGAGCGAGCGAGGCGGCAAGGAAGAGAGATTTGAGCATTATGAAAGTTAATTACAATGGCACTGGAAAAGTTTGTACAGTTGAGGTGAGGAGTGCTGAAGAGAAAGAGAAGTCGACGTTGGGCGTTCTTATATAAAGGATATTTTGACGGATTTTCGTTGAAGTCCTCACGTCCAGCAGGCGCAAGTCCGAACCCATCAACCGATTCGTCATTAAACAAATCGTTTCAAACGCATTCCTTCCTCTGCAACATCACCACCAATAAAAACCATTAACTACCATATTGTCTGGCGTATGGAGTGGCTCTTACAACGTTAACCTCATGTGGTGTTCAAACTTCATTGACTGATTCGTTGAAATCATTTCGAATAATAAAATGGGGGGGGAATTTGATTTTTTCATCCACCGTTTCAGTTAAATGAAAATGATATTTAATTGATGAGGCGTTGTTCAGGGGGAAGATGATTGCGTTTGTTTGTGGTTTCAGGATGTTGAACCACTGAGACGACGCGCTTTGATGATGAAGTTGAGGGGTTGTTGTCTTCAAACAAAAAATAAAATGTTCATACATGTTGTAAAGATGAATCGCGTCAACATTCAACGGCATGCAAGCGCCAACGTAACTCTACAAAAAAAAAACATCCCCTAATCCAACCTTATAAAATCCCCTATAAAATCGCAGACCAACACCCCCTTATTACCCACACTTCATCATACATACCTGTAGTTTCTTTTCTAATTCTCTAATAATTACCCTAATCAAAATGCTCTTCACAACCGTCGCCACCCTTCTCCTCGCTCTTTCCGTCTCCGCCGCTCCCCTTCCCCAGCAGCAGAGCAACTCCATCAACTTTGCCGGCAACGTCGGCGGTCTCCAACAATTCCAAGCCTCCATCGCAGGAAACGCCGCAAAGGGTCTCCAAGTCAACCAAATCGCCATGCAAGGCAACGTCGCCAACACCCAAAACGCCGCTCTCGGCATCCAAGGCAACACCGCCATCGTTCAAGGCAACAGCATCTTTGCCATGGGGAACACCGCCGCTACTCAGAACGTTGCGGCGGGCGTGCAGGGGAACACGGCGTTCACGCAGGCGAACCAGGCGGTGTTTAGCGGAAACGCTGCGACAAATCAGTTGCTCAACGGTGCGGTTGTTGGGAACGTTGCGGCGGCGCAGTCAAACAACATCTTGTTCAACCAAAATGCTGGTGTGAACCAAGCGAGCACGGTGCGATTGGAAACAACCTTGCCGTGAACCAAGGCAACACTGTCGCGTTCCAAGGAAACCAGGCCGTCAACCAAGCCAACACTGGTTCCATTCTTGGTAACGTTGCGGCGCTTGGTCAACAAAACACTGTCAACGCTCTTGGTAACGCTGCGACCAACCAGCAGAACATGTTTGGTATTGGATCGAACATTGCTGGGATTCAAGCGAACGGAATCAACGCTGCTGGAACGTTGGTGTAACCAGCAGTTGACTGGTGCGTCGATTGTTGGAAACGGTGCGGCGCTCGCACAATCGAACGGGATGAACTTTGTGTCGAATTTGGGTGCTGTGCAGGGGTTCCAGGTTGATGTGAGCAAGAACCTTGTTGGAAGAAAGTAAATGTTGCGTTGGGATGAAGCTTTGACGTTGTTTAATCTTGACTATTTTTGTTTTCTTTTGTATTCGTTAATTTCTGTGCTTGTTTTTGTTTATTATTGTCGTGTTTTTTTGGTTGTAAATATAACATGCGATTGTTTTCGCTCCCATTTTATTTCATTTGACATTTTTTCTTCAACGTACCGGATTTACTCGTTCTGGAATGTAAAGAACGCGCTGTCAATCACAAAAGAGTATTTACATCAATGTCCGAACATCACCTTTGATTTTAAACATCACCAAAAGAAACAACATGAGGCTCACCACCTTCATCGCCCTAACCGCCCTCACCCTAGCACTACGCACCACCGCCACCCCAGACCCTCTCCAAGCCCAATTTTTCACCAAAGACGGCGACGAATACATTGCCCTCTACACCCCACACCCCTGGTCCGCCTATTACGATCGCTTCCTCTCCCCAACCTCCCACGAGATGGGTCTCCACCTGCACAACGGCAACATGGCGTCCATCGTGAATCGACTCCACGGGATGGGTGTGAGGGGACATGTGTGGGCTGCCTCTTATAATGATGAGGTCATGAATGCGACGAGGACTGACGGGTGTGTCAAGCTGGATGTGGAGAGGGGTGTGGTGGTGGTTGGGAGAGGGGAGGTGGAGTGTGGGGGGTTAGAGGTGGGGTTTGGACAAGAGGGTTGGGACGGGGAGGGTGGAGACGGTGAAGGTTGGAGGGAAGAGGTATATTTATTTAGATGGTGAGTTCTTCTTTTTTTTTATGTCTACCCATATATTATCCACCTGTATTTTTTATGACGTGATATAGATGGAATCCCCCTGTTTTCTTTTATTTCAACCCATATATTTAACCACCTGCATTTTCATTTCGTGAAAAAGATGGTATCCCCTGGTCCGACTACACCCAAATCACGACCATAAAATCCCGTTCCGTGCTTCCAGCCAACATTCCCTCCAGCCACGTCCGCGACCTCTCCCGATGGCTTTCCACCGTGAAACCGGGGTTCGGGTTTCCCAATGGTCATTCCGTGTGGATTGCGAGTTGGGATGGGGATCGATTTAGGGATGAGATGGGGAGGGAGCCTTGTTTAGGGTTTCGATGGCCTAGTGGTGTGAATGCGTTTATGGGGATGGATTGTGGGAGGTTGAATGGGGGGTTGTTTGTGGAGAGTTTGGGTGATGTGGGGAGGGAGTGGGAGTTGTGATGGTTGGATACGTGTTGGTTTTTTTTGATTTACAATTACTTGATGTAATTGAGGGAGTATGTTTTGTTTTACCTTTTTGTTAAAATGGAATATCAAAGAAGGAAATAATTACTTGACGTAAAATGGTTTGAAATGAAATGAATTTAAAATGAGGAATTTCTTATAAATTATTTCGAATGGAAATTTCAGTCAAGACATGAATTCATGAACTTGTCAGCAACTTAACGCCACCATTCACCAATCAAACACATGATACTCTCAACACTACACTTGCTAGAATATTTTCTTCTCTATAACATTTGAAATGTCGTGGTATTAATTTAATTTGTCTCCTTATGAATATTTGTCATCCAAAATAGTATTCTTGTGGTCAATGGACACAAATTTAATTCCGAGTTACTTATATAAAGCAGACCACTACTCGTCTTTGTGAGCTTTTCCTCATCCATCAGCAACAACCGTCAGTCATTGTATTCAGCACCATCAACACCACCACATACACCCTTCAACACCTTCATCTCACACTTCATCATGGTCAAGGAAATTCAGTCTGAAAGCGAGTTTAACGAGCTCATCAAGAGCGGTCAGATTGTTGTTGGTGAGTTGGTTCAGTCTATACTATACCAATGAATTTCTGTTCATTTCTTGTGATCTCTCCAAACCTTTGTTATATATTTTCATAACTAACCATAACCCTCTCATATCGATCCATTCCACCGCGTTCCGTCTTTCCATTCACATTATCGAATCATGCAGTTGGTAAGTTTATTTTCGCATGTATACCTATACAGATCAGAATGTCTTTTTCCCGCATGCACCCAAAACTGACACTCCTCAACCAGACTTTCACGCAACCTGGTGCGGCCCCTGCAGGATGATTGCCCCAAAGATCAACGAATTCTCCCAAAAGTACAGCAACGTTGTCTTTGTCAAGTATGTGCACTACTTTCCCTAAACCGCCCTCATACGCTTATGTCAAACTATTGTTGACTCATATTTTATTTAGCTTGACGTTGACGACGTTGCCAAGGTCGCCGAGGCCTGCGGTATCACAGCTATGCCCACTTTCCAGATCTACAAGGATGGACAAAAGATTGGACAGGTTGTGGGTGCTGACCCTGCAAAGGTGGAGGCTGCCATCGTCAAGGCCATTGCTTAAACTTCATATCTCTTTATGTTTATGGTGTTTTTTTTTTATATTTCCAACCATTCCCTCTTTGGATTGATTATTGTCCACTCTCCCCCATCCATTCGTTGCTTCTCCCTTGATCCATCTGCCAAGTCTACTCTTTGCATGTAATTATCCATCCCCGTACCATCCCCAATTCACCTAGGATAGTGATTCTTTTCTTTTTCTTTTTTTTGTTCCTTCTGCCTCGATACTCTTAAGGTGGCTCCTTTGTTTACCTTTGCAGTATTTATGCGGGAATAAAGTGACGCATTTTGTAAAAGGAAAGGTTATCCTTTTTAGCTTGAGCGAAATAACGAACTTCAGCCTATTAAATATTATCCAGCTTCTATATATCCTCTGATCAATATTCCTTGGTTCTTGTTCTTGACAATTTCACATTCTTACTGCGATAATAAACTGTGCCTTGCAAACCGTTTGGCCTGCACACCATCTACCACCAGACAGACATTGTTAAACAAAACACTTGCCTTCATCCATCCATCCATCCATCCATCCATCTTAAAGTCTTACTTTCTCTTTTCCCCACCCACCCTCAGACAAACGATTTCACTCACTTCACAAACTTGTCTTTAAACATGGTCAAGGACATTACCACCTTTGCAGACTACA
>JAHLKC010000084.1:0-178861 GCA_025449115.1 Chytridium lagenaria
TACACACTCACTTAACGGTATTCCATTGTCTTTCTGCATAAACGGCCTCGGGGCCACCTGATTATCAGGCGGTAATTCCACAACCTTATCCTGCCTCTTCCTCAACTCTCTCACATAATCAGCGTACTCATAGGGAATCGAATCTCCCGTCCAAAACGAACTCGAGAAGTGAGGGAGGATATTTTTGTTGTCCATGCTGAATTCTGAATCCGTCGTGGCGAGGAAGACATGGACCACGTCGTGGTCTACATACATGGAGGGTTTGGTGCGGTAGGAGTAGTCTGCAGGGAGACTGGACGCAGTGTTGGGTGCGATTAGCGGAGTTGGAGAAGTGTCGGTGGGCGAAGGCGGTTGGAGGACGATGATGGCAAGGGCAGGGGCTGGGTAGGGCCATTCTGGTCGTTCGACAAAGTCTTCATAGGTCATGTTGATACTGAGCAATAGATAGTAGTGGGTTAAGAAGATGAAGGATATGCTGTGAAGCCACGGAAGGAAAAGAACTCACCTCTCAAAACTCCTGCTAGAGATAGGACTCAGACCAGAGTTCACCCTCCCCCCCACTCAGGTTTCTCTCCAGCTGCACCTCCAGCAAGCTCTCTTTTACTTATTTCTATCTCAACTCCTTTACAACCTCCAACAACAGTGGTCTCTTGCGGGATCTCGTTGCTCAAGCTATGTAGGTAGACTGGAAGGCACAGAAAGACCTCAAGAAAAAATATCAAAGGTAGACTTTCGGACAGAAATTTTGGCTTGTTGCTGAGATGGAATTTCTTTGATGCTAATCCTGACAGATAGAGATTGCCCTCGAAAAGATCTTTTAGCAACGGCAACTGCGTGACAGAGCAATTCTGAGGGATTCCCGCGCTCATCCCTACACTCTTAAAGGTTTGCTCCAAACAGGTCCTAACGGATACGTTACAAGCTCTCCCTTGCGATGTACCTTTCTTTGCTTCGTTCTGCGGAATAGTTGAATTACTTTTGCATACTTTAAAGAGAGTCTTGATTGCCTCTCTCCACTGGTTCACATTAAACACCAAACCTGAAGGTTCGTGTGGTGCTAATCTGGCATTTTCCCCGCCTTTGATGCTGCGCGATATAATTTACAACGTGTTATCCCAAGTTGTAAAATTGTATCTATTTCTCGTACATGTTTAGTACACGATGATAATTTATCTTTCGAGAATAGCTTGGGCTATGTCATTCTTATTTTTGCTCGTTTTGTGAATATTATTCAATAGGCTTTTGTTTGGCGCGGGCGTCCGTGTGTTAATTCCAAGGAGAACACCGACCCTTCCCGCCAATCAGAGCACCTCATGATATTTTAATAATTTAGATGGATAGATATATATGGACAGATATACAGATATAGTGGTATAGATATAGATATTGCGCTACTTGGTTATGCATCAGAATATCACGTCTTTTTTTATTTTTTTTGAGACGGACAACAATCACAGTTTATTTTCCCGCTTCTCCAATTCAACGTTGACCACCTCTTGCCCTTCAAATCGAGCTCGACTGGAATGTGATACACCTTCACAAGCTCTCGTACAAATGCGGCGTCTGATTGAGGATGTAACCCAAGCATATTCTTTATGCGGCAGGGTCGAAGGACTGGATCATCAGACTCTGCAATCTGTAGGAGTGCCGAGAATAAAGTCGTATTTATGCTCGACACTTTCCTTAAAACCACGGGAAAAAAATGTTAAGTTTATAATGACTACAATCCTACAGAAGAGAAAGAACTTACTGAACGAGAGAGATTGCGGCTTTCATAGTCTGCGACACCGTTTCGAATTTCGGTGTTTCGCCGACATCAGTGGCTGATCCTTTTGGCGCAGAAAAAAGAGGTGTGTTCGTGCCTTTTAGTGCCACGTCCGCTAACGAAAAAGCCCCTCTACTTTCTCTTTCGTCACTTATAACGTAATTTCCCTTTGGCGGACTAGAATCCTCCTCTCTGATAGAAGGAATACCTAATGACGCTGAGGGTATGTCTTTGGCCGACGACAATGAATCGAACACAGGGCTGAATTCTGACGTGAAGCGCTTGTTATCAGCCTCGTTCGCTGGGAACTTGATTGGCGCTGGAGAAAGAAATTAGCCACGGTTGCTATTGGAATGACTAAAAAATACTGAAAAATGTAACAGTACCGGTCGCTTCTCCTGTAGTCTCGCATTTTTGGGGCGTTGTAGAGAAAATGAGTTGGGCTGTGGTATCCTGATGATGTACATAGAGATCCCATAGTTGTTGCTTGCTTCCGAAGATAGACTCAGTGGTACCTAAATACACTGTTAGCATCCTGTTACAAGCAAAATTTGAGATTACTCACATGCCAAAAAGGATTTTGTCTGCTCAAGTTCCACAATGTCGGCAACATTTATAAAAAACTTGGAGTTCACATTAACTGGAAAATCACGTATTGTGTGTGAGCCAAGCAGGTTCAAACAAAAAACTGTCAACAATGTTAGCAGAGAATATAATCAAAACAATTTGAAAAACATACTATTATAGCACAGATTTTCGACAGGAGGGATTCCGTAAAATAACACTCGCTTTTGTAGCAATACCTTAAAAAATTACAATGTTAGCATAAAGCGAGCAATCGAACCAAATATAGTAAGAACTTACGTATTTCCATAAGCAGAAGATGTTTGGCCCGTAAATTTGTACAAACTTCGGAAAGTAGCTTACCGGATGATCTTTCTACTCAGGTAACGAAGCATGAAGAATCAGCCAAGGCGATAAAAGTACATAAGAAAAATAAATACTTGACGCGGGAATCGATACGAACCTGAAGCTCTGGAAGTCCTACTGACTCAATCAATCCTATCCGCGGGAATACTTCCAAGCTCCTCGCCTCAAAATAAGTCTTCAGATCGTAATGCTCCCCAAGATTCACCGAGAAAGCATTCGCCATCGATCTCAGAAAGGGCATATGACGATGTAAACCCGGGAACGATGTTGACAGGATGCCAACAGATCTGACCCTTGCGCCTCGCTCTTTCTGCATTTCAGCATCTCTTGCGGTAAGCACGTGTCTTTGAAATGCACAAATGCCATAATAGGGACCCTTGCGGAAGTAAATAACGTCTGACATGACAGCGTGCGAGCCGGAAGGAAGAGATTGGTATTCAATACCGCTGAGATCAGCTTCTACCGGATATTGATATTCGATCATATTGCCGCGAAGGGTGTCGAAGCGAGCCTGCAAGTTTAATGATTATAAGTAAGTTTTTCACAAAAAGGTAAGGCTGAAATTGAAATTATAGATACCACAAAGATGGCAATCATCTTATCAAAGTCGTCCTCATCATCAGTATCTAGTCTTTAAAATAAATGGAAAGGTTAAGTAACTGGCTTCGTAAAGTTCTCGATATTTACCCATTAAGGAGGACTAAAGAATTAGGTGATGAGGTTCCTCCGCCTGCAGAGGCTTTTTCAAGAAGGGTATCACGAGATCTCATCATCGGCGCGCTTAGAGATTTAAAAATGCTTGGAAGTAGTAGCAGTGGAGTTGGAGAGCGGTTGAGGGGAATGGGGGCGAGTGGTCTGTGGTTTCAGGGGTTCAACGCGTGATGGTATCGAGGCTTCGCTCAGGTGTTTGCCAGACAGTGGCTCACTTAAGCGATATGAGTTAGTAGAGTTGTAGGGGTCATGACTAGTCGAATAGCCCTTCTCCAGCGGCGTGGCGTTTGGAGTCTGAAGTGGTGGCGATTTTGCTCGTATCAGAGTCAGCGCTCGTTCTGCCATGGCCCGTTTTCGTCCTGATGGCTCCTTCAAGCTTTTAGCTCGTTCGACCTTTTTATAGTGGACTGATGATCAGCGAACACGGCGTACCAAAAGTATATAGGGTTTAGCTACTGATTCTTACCGAAGCTCCGGAAGAAGTACCCGACTCGATTGTCGATGTGGATGAACTACCATGAAAAGAATCCAGCATTTTAACGAGTGATCTTCTAAAGGACGTTTTGTGCTTGACCCTACTAAACTCATCCGTGTCATTGAGAGGAACTTTCTGAATCGAGCCCACAGCGTCTGAATGCGAGTCAATGAATGCAACGCCTGATGATGGTCCCTTCAAAACCTTGAACTCCCTATCACTGACAGTATGAAATGACCTCTGCTCAGTGTCGTTCTCAAAAGCGGTCATGGGTTTCCGAGAAGTCATTTTATGGCCCAGCAATGAACTCGAAGAAATTGATGTGGCCACTGGTGCCCTTAATGGGCTGGCTTCTTCCGGAGTGTCTCGTCCCGGTCTTAATCTCCCCTCATGGTCAAGTCCTCCCCTAGGAGCTCCGGCACCTGTGGGATCAAGTGGCGGGATGGGATCCAAAGGCTTGAGGTTGATCTCAGTGATGGAGATAGAGGAGAGGCTTCCAGGTACAAGTGGGTGGTCAAAGACGGGGCCCCCGGCTGGTGATCCCGGGACGGAAGAGACGGTTTGCATGGTTTGAGGCCGATCAAGGGCGAGATGCCCCAATACCTTGAAGGGTCTCTTTGAGAATGAGCAGGGGCTTGTGGGGTGGCAATTCACAGCTGTTGTGGAGTGTGTGAAGCTCCGTTTCCTATTCCCCGTTTAAGACCGAACAGTCAGAGGGGCTATAGCGGATCAAACGACGGTGCTGATTTGGACGTCCTTTTGAATGGTCAGAGGCTAGTGGGTGATATCTGCGCCCAAGGATGACCGTTTATATGCTTTTCGTGCCCTAATTACTTATTACAAATTTCGGTCGTGATGTGGCAGCTGCCCTGAAACTGAATGCTTAAAGCACAAACATGTACAAAAATCACCGACCACGAATGATAAAAGGTGCTTTGATAAGAAGTATGAAGGGGATCCTGGGGTCATCAAGTGTGCGTTGACAGCCCACCGACTCCAAGTCACTTCTAGTCGGACCCACTTACTCAATTCTTCGAAGTGGCGATCACACGTCCTCCTTTCTCCTGAAGGGTGATATTGAATATTCCCTGGTACGATCCCGGCCACTCCTTGTCGCTCTATCATACTTCTCGATTGATGCCTCCTTCGTGAACGCGTCTCTGACACCGTAAGTTGTTCATCGTCGGCTGCCAAATTTCTTTTTCCCCGATCCTCCAAATGCGAACTCCTGGAGGCCATCTCAAGGGATGGCGGCTAATGCTGCTGTTGCTCCTTGCCATTGCTCTTTTGGCTACTCGAGTCCTTGCTGAATCTGACATTGACGACGTTGGTGCGTTCCCACTCCCACCATCCCACCATCACCGTTTCCACTGACGCTGACCTTGTGTCCATTCACAACAATCCCACCTTTTTCACAGAGGACGTTGAAGACGCCGAGGATGTTGAAGACTTTGAACCCCTCGATAACCTGCATGGACACCGCCACTCGCGAAAGCCGGACAGGCAACCCCAGGATCGTATAACTGGCAGAACCTAGATCCCATGGACTTTAAGTTTGAGGCGTTGGGTCTTGCCGGCCTTCTAGTGTACCTTGCATTGCACTACTACGGACGTTCTGTCAATCTTGGTATTGCCAAGAAGTGGTTGCAGGCTACCCTTCCTGTTTGGGAGTCCAACTTTGCGCAGGTTGGTGATGGAAGTTTACGTTGATTCGGGATGGACCTCAAGACTTTGTGTTTTATGCGACTGGTCGGAGGTATGTTCAAAAAGTTTATGGATACATCAAGGTAAGAATCAGTTTTTTGTGTGAATGGTTCTTAAATCGACTTTCTATCCAGCTTCAACCCCGCTTTGACCTTGTCGGGTACCTCCAAAACATCACTGTTCCGGATTCTTCTAAAACCGACAAGGTTCAAATCATAATGACGCTTGACCCTGCTCTTGAGGGTCTCGTATTTTCTGTCCTCAGCAAACGTGCTTCAGCCAGGATCATCAAGGGGAGGTACGATCTCACCGACTTTGCGATTGGAAAGACGTACCCGAAACTTCCTAAAGAGTACGTCGTCATGACGGACGCACCAGAGTTTGCGGCGGCGCTTGCGGATGATGAACGATTTATTTCCACGCTCTGGGCGTCGCTTGGATTAAATGAGAAGGGAGAGGGGAAAGCCTTTAGGTTGCCCGTCATTGAGAGTATCATCGTGACGGATCAAGGGAAGGATTTGCCAAAAAAGTGAGAATGATCTTCAATCTGTATCGAAGGAATCCTTTTTTCTAACCACTTTACTAGCGTTGAGGATTGAAAGACTTCCCAAAACCCTCACGGCCACTTTCAACATTTCCCAAAAGCCCACTGAGCCGATAGCAGCTCATGACGATCTCACCTCACTTTAATGGATATATTGAATATTACGGCAGATGCCCCTCTCCGCTGAGGTACACCTGTGTTCCCCTCTTCCCATCTATTCACTCTCTATAGACCAAGACCGAAGCTTAAGAAGGTCCGTCAGGGTGCTGAAGAGAAATTCTTAAAAAACAGAGGAAGTCCCGGAAAGAGGAGCTCGCTAAGATGAAGCAAGACGCGCTTAGGAAGAAGGAGCAGGAGGTTAGCAAAATGAGTCCTGAGGAGCAACGAAAGTGGAGGAGAAGAAGCAGAAGATGGAGATGAAGAAAAGGATGAAGAAGGGGAAAGTGACATTGGAGTGCTTGAAGGATGATGAGGTCCTTTTTGGTCTCTGAGTAGTGGTTTTATTTGGTAGTTTGTGTTGTTTGTTCGTTGTTGTAAACCCTCTTCTTTTTTGGCTTGGCGCCGTATGGTACATCGTATAATTGCATGTAAAAGCTCTTCATTTTATGAGCTTTGCTTAATGGAAAAAGTGCGATACGTTTTTAAAATCCATCCTCAAAGTTTCTTTTTATTCAAAATGTTTCTTGTGTTTATGCCCTCCGACTTCAGTGGCAAGTACGTAACGCTTAATTTCCAATTTTATTTATTTATTCATTCATCTTATTTTTATTTTTTTTGGAGTGTTATCGTTAAGCGTAGTTTGATGGACTACTTGGAACTTGACCGATATCTCAATCCCCCCCATTTTTTGTTTAATGTTTTTGTTTTTGTTGTTTTTAAGCTAGAACGAAAAACAAAAGTTGTCCAGAACCAAAAAAGAAAAAGTTGAGAAATGACAACCAACTGCATGCGACATCCTCTTCGTTCCCTCCGTCCCCTCTTCCATGCTCATATCATCCTCCCTCACCACTCTTTCATCCCCGCAAGAAACACCGTCACAACGTAAGCATCCAACACCTTGCAACTTGACTAAGCCAAATAAAGCACCAAACAATGGATTGCCAGACAGACCAACGATCCCTACGTCAAAGCGGCCGCACGAGAGAACCTCCGTTCAAGAGCTTCTTTCAAACTAGAACAAATGCAGAAAGCCTATCAACTTATTAAACGTAATGACGTTGTAGTGGATTTGGGGGGGAGTCCAGAGGTTGGACGCAGGTGAGCGTTCCCTTATCCTTTGCTGCTATGGTTGACGTTTTTTTTGTATAGGTCGCCGTCCGGCACGCCAAGAACGGTAAAACCATATCCATCGAACCTTCTTCCATTGATCCGATCCCTGTGCCATCATTCTCCAAGGTGATATGCTTGATTCCTGAAGTTCAACAAAATCTGATTGAACATCTGGACGGTCGACCTGTGAATGTGGTGTTGAGTGATATGGCGCATAGCTTTACGGGGAATCGAGGAGTAGATGTGGAGAGGGTTAAAGTACTTTGTGAAACTGCTTTGAAGGTTGCGGAGAAGGTTTTGAGGCCTGGAGGGAATTTTGTGTGTAAGTTTATTCAAGGAGAGGGCATTGACGGTGAGTGATTTTTTTTTTTTTTTTTAACTGGACGATAAATCAAGACATCGTCTTGATGTTTGGGTTTTTGATCGTTGTGTTTGTTTCAAAAACTGTATACATTTAACTTACAGGATCCTTTGACAGAACTCCGCCATACTCTCCAACAACGTTTCCTCCGCGTCATTTACGACAAACCCCCAGCCTCCCGTTCCGAATCCGCGGAAGGCTATCTCATCTGTTTAAATCACGCCCCATCTACCCCTCATCTCGTCAGCGAATTTCATCGATCCCGTATCTCATCCGACACCACTGTCCCACCACATTGGAGGGAGCTGTCGCCTGGAGTCAAAATTTTAGCGACAGTGCCTGGGGAGGGACGGCTTGTGGAAGCTGTTGTGGAGACGGTGTTGGCGAGAGATTATCATGCAAAAGGTGTGAAGGTGCGGTTGATGGATGGGAGGCTTGCGAGGGCGACGGCGTTGGTGGACACGGAATAGTGATATCGGGGGTTCAATGACATCATTTTGTAAATACACATACAGACAGTGTGAACGGTCCCCCTTTCTTTTTTTTTGGTTTCATCTTTTAATGGTGGACGCGCGCTCCTCATTTTCTTCGGATGCGGACGGTTTAGGGGGAAATCGCGTTTGGAGTCAAGATTGTTAACAGTGTATGGCCTGTGGAATGTTGTGGAGACGGTGTTGGCGAGAGATTATCATGCAAAAGGTGTGAAGGTGCGGTTGATGGATGGGAGGCTTGCGAGGGCGACGGCGTTGGTGTACTCGTGATGGGATATAAGTCATCTTTTTTATTACACTCATAGGTTACCATTTCTACTTTTTTTGTTCATAACGTTGTGAAACACGTTGATAAATCCCGAGTCTCGAATGCCTCACGATAGAAAGGGCAAAGTGTTTGCGGGAGATCCTTGATGAAGGAGATTTGAAAAAAAATCAGAACCAAATTATAATCCATTTCTTGTTTTTAAAAGATATTTGGAAGTAAGAAAAACCAACGGCGAACTCACAACCACACAATCTAAAAGCATGCATATGAAGAGAAAAAAAGAAAAGAGGGGTAGAGGAAAGAAGCACGATGGAAAGAAAGAGGTAGCTCTCATACACGACATTCAAAACCAAAAAAAAAAAAACAAAAAACACCACACCGAAAAAAAAAGAAACCTTCCCAAAACGCCACAAAAAAAGGTTTGTTTATACTCTTCACAAAAAAAAACAACAAAAACTTGTTAAGCCAAAGGATAAAAAATAAAGGTTGAGAAAAAAATTGTTGTCCAATACGCTCATGTTGTTCTACCACACATCCTCTTGGTACCTCCCACTTGTCTTCAAATTCTTCACCCAGGCCTTGGCAGCCGCCTCACTCTTTCCTCCATGAGTAACAGCAATCTCCACAAGCGCTTGAAGCACATCCGCCGCCATGTTCTTCGCATCACTAGAAAAAATAAAAAAGGACGACAATTAAAATTCAATATACCCAAAACAAAATAAGAAAGAATCATAAAAAAAAGCAAACAATACTCACCCACAAACATAGAAATACCCTCTCTTCCCATTAATCATTTCCCAAACCTCATCCCCCATCTCCCTAACCCGATGCTGCACATACACCTTCCGCGCACCAGCTCTCGAAAACGCATTCAAAAACCTCAAATCAAACATCTTCCCCTCCCCTTCCCCAACCCGTTGCTGCATCTCCAAAAACTCTTCCCGATAAAGATGATCTTGATCAGGGTGTCTGCATCCATAGAACAACCAAGTCGGTCCAACCTTCTTCCCACTCTCCGCCATCGCCATCCGTTCCGCTACAAACCCGCGGAACGGCGCCACACCCGTGCCAGGGCCAACCATGACAACGGGGAGGGCGGGATCACGGGGGAGACGGAAGGAGGAGGTACGGATGAAGATGGGGACGTGGAGGGGAGGTAAAAGGGTGGTGGTTTGGGATGGGAGGTGGTGGAGAGGGTGTGGAGACGGTGGATCATGGAGGTGGCGAGACCTTCTTTGTAGACGATGCGCGGGGAGGTGCGGGAGATGGGGTCTGGGGAGGGGAGGACGTAGCGAACCACGACGGCGGTGACGGAGACTCGGGTAGGGTCTTTGCGGGCGGAGGAGGAGATGGAGTAGAAACGAGGTTGGATGTTTGGAAGGAGTTCACCAAGGATAACGGCAAGAGGAATCTACTCATATATATCAGAGACCGAATACCAGAATAGAAGGATGATAGGTACCTTGACACTGGGGAAAGATTCAAGAACTTCCCTTAAACTCTTTTGCGGGGTATCAATGTTCTTGATAAAAAGATCGCGATCATCCACAAGCCTAAACAACATCTCCTTCTCCTTCTCATCTTGTGCATACTTTCCAAGAATCTACACCCGTAAAAAAAAACCGCCAAACAAAAAAGCGTCAGAAAAAAACACAAAAAGCTACAAAAAAAAAACAGAAAAAAAGAAAAGGAAAAAAAAAAAAAAAAGAATGGAAAAGAAAAGAAAAGAAAAGAAATTGGGTTTGAAAATATGTTTTCTCACCTCAAGCTGGTGTTGCTTCAACGGCGCCGTCACCGCCAAATAATGCCTCAACACCGTCCCAACAGCACTCGGCGTCGAAAACGGTATCTTTGCACTCGCCGCCATCACATTCTCCTTATTCGGCACCATCCTCACCACGCACCCCAACAATCCCTTCACATCCCTCCCAACCAGAGTCTCCGTGACGCATTTCACAAGCACCTCTCCAAGTTTCCGAACCTCCTCTTCAGAGTTATCCGCAAGGATACCAACATGGTCTCCCGCTTCATACCG
Source organism: Chytridium lagenaria (assembly GCA_025449115.1). Lineage (NCBI taxonomy): Eukaryota > Fungi > Chytridiomycota > Chytridiomycetes > Chytridiales > Chytridiaceae > Chytridium > Chytridium lagenaria. The sequence goes on from JAHLKC010000084.1 coordinate 10,554, forward strand.
CATACCAGAGCCTTCGAGATCAAATTCCATGTGGACACAGTGACGTTCAAGGAACGGAATCGCCGTCAGAGGTTCGCGTATAGTCGTTGGAACGAGGGACGTCAACGGATTCAGGGACGGGGAAGACGTCTTGGGTGGAGCGGAAGAGATGGCGGGAGTGGGCCACGCGACTGAGGTAGGGATGTTTGACGCTGTAGGCTTGGCTTTCTTGGTGCTATATCAATACCAAAAAATTAACACAAAAAACCCAGATGAATGATCACCAAAAATCCGTTTTTTTTTTTTTTAAAAAAAAAAGACGAATAAATTGATGTTTTACCTAATCTCTTGGAATTTCTCTCCACCCTCCGCGCAGCTGCGGCGCCCTCCGCCCTCTTCCACCTCCTCGGTTTGCCGTCAGACGAGATCTCGCCATGGAAAACAGTGGAATCGTCGATATCGTCATTATGAACGTTAATGACAAACATGGGTTGTGGGGGTTCTCCCTGCCGTTGGTGGCCAAAATCCCATAGAATTCAGCAAGGGCGTCAAACAATTTAGGCTTCCATGCAAGGAAATCGTCTTCGAGACTGGTTTGATAATGGTGGGAATGGAATGGTTAGTGTAAGAATAGATTTGTGTATATTAGTGAGGATAGAGCCCTTCATTGCTCGATAATACGTTCACTAGTAAATCGCCCTACGGGCAGTCCATGCCTCAATTGATATTCATAATAATAGTACGCAATATATACTCGCTCTGCGGGTATGTTCGTGGTACTAAATGTGGAATTGGTTGCCCACCCTACAGGACAACACAATCATGCGCTGACGCAGTTTTTGAAGCCGCCGCTTCGCGAGAATGTTCATGATAAGTAGTAACTAGTAAAAAAAGGAAACATTTCCGCTTCGGGAGACTTCGCAGATTCGCGGATTAAGCTCACCTTCCATCGTCATCACCCTCACCAGGCTTTCCAACCCTAACACCGCCCAAGGCCTTCAACCTCCTATCCAACCTCCTCGAGATAGCATTAAAGTGCTCATAAGTTTTATTCCCCAACCCAAACACAAAATACGGCAACCCATCACACACTTTATCCTCCACCATTTCATCTCCCTCCTCAACATCCTCATCATCCCCTTTTCCTTTCCCATCCATGATCCATTCATAAAACTCAATCGCATTATCGGTAGGTTCACCCTCTCCATACGTGGCCATAAAGAACCCAGTGACGCAATTGTACCCAGCCGAGGCGAGTCGTGTGAGATCCGACATGTCGTACTCTTCAAGATCACAGACGAGGGTATGGAGACCGAAAGACGTGGATGATTCCTTTGAAATTCGAGAGGCAAGATCTTCAGCGGTCCCCGTTTGGGAACCATAAAAGAGGATGAGTTTGTTCGGGTTGTCGACTTCCTTGAGACGTTCCATGATGGACTTTTTGCCATTTTTCCTGTCAGAGTGAGGCGGGGGTTAGCGATCTAAAGTCACCTCAAATGAAGGGTTTAGGGGGGGGGATGGTTTTTTTTACTTTTGCGTTGTGATGGTGCCGTTGGCGGATTTAGGTGTGCCTGATGCTATGGAGGGAGTGGTAGCATTCTTGCGGACGGGATCTGAGGATCCGTTTGATGATCGCCAGTAGATGAATGCGCCAGTAGCTGCAGCCACCACCAGCAGGATAGCGATATCGGTAGAGTCGATGACGGACATGGTTATTGTGCCAACCCCTCAGTCAATGTATGATGTGTGGATGTGGGAGGGTGTGTTTGGAGGTGTGTGTTTGGTGCGAGTACTTGCTATTATTTTTCTAATAGTATTTTATTTATTATGTAAATGGGAGTGAGAGTGAGGGGTGGAATGAATGGGCTCGTGTGTGATGAATTTGAGGAATGAGAATCGGAAGTTTTTTCAATTAATTAAATATTAAAAATATTTATTAGAAAAAATAAATAAATTAATTGATAGACTGAGAATGACTCTGACAATCACACATTCTTCCTTTATGAAGCCCTCCCTCTTCAACTATTATTATTACCATCCACTAGTGACTGGGTCTGGAATGTTCGGACATGCGTTATTTATATGTCAAGAAAATGGCCCCATTTTCTATTGACATATGTACAATAAATTAATTAGACTATAAAATATCGAGTACATTGTTAATATCTCGGCATCAGGATATCTTAGTCAATATTCCATCCATCTCAGTTTTATATCATTCATACTCATGGAAATATAATGAATGATAACTACAGGAACAACACGCTTCTATATAAATATATAATAACATTCAAACACGTTAAAAATCTCCTTAAAAAAGTATAAAAAAATATAAAAAATAGAGTGAATTTCTTTCATACTTTGTAAGTCGATGCTCCCAAACTTACCCACACAAACAAAGTAACAAGAACAAATCAATACGAATGATATTTTAAAATAGAAATAACCAGTTGATACTTTAATATAGAAAACCCCTACATTCAAAGCTATAGAAACCACCACTCTTACACAAATAAAAATAAACAAAGAAAAACACCCAGTCAACCTCCCCACAAAAAAAAAAGGGGGGGAACTAAAAAAACAAACCCACAAAAAAAAAAGGTCAACAATAAAAAAAACAACACAAACACGCAAACACAAACAAAAAAGAGAGTTCACGATTTAGAAGTCGACATTGACCCCCCCTCCCCCTCCCCCGTCTTCCAAAACCCTCTCGGCGCCATACTCGACCCCCACTAAACCCAGGATACCCATTATGACTCCCCGTCCTCTGCGGCTGCATCCCATACTGCGGCATCTGCGGCGGGACCGGTGGGACAGGCGGGACAGGCGGTTGCGGGTAATTCGAATACGCCGTGTTGGGTTGCGAGTACTGATGAAATGGGATGGGTTGAGGGGGGATAAAAGGGGGTGGAATGTGGCCTTGGGCTGTGCGGGGTGGGATTGCGCGAGGTGGTGGGGGTGTGGATGGTGGGGGTGGGATGGGACGGGTTGCTGGGGGGTATGTGAATGGAGGTTGTTGAGGTTGTTGTTGTTGTGGATGAGGGAGGTGAGGGGATGGGTTTGGGGATGGGGGGGCATGTGTTGTTGCTGTTGCTGTTGTGGTTGTTGTTGTTGCTGTTGGTGGTGGAATTGAGGAGGGAAAAAGGAAGTTTCTAATGGGGGAGGCATGGAATGGCTTTGAAAGACGTGGTAAGGAGGATGACCGGGTGGATTGGCATTCATGACGGGCATGGAAGCATGATGCATTAGAGCCGGTCGACTTTGTTGTTGTTGTTGTTGCTGTTGTTGTTGTCCCGGCTGTTGCGGCATAAAGGACGGTGGAGGATGATTCGGAGGTCCAGGGTTTACCTTGAACTGTTTTAGAGGGGGTTGCGGGATACGGAACGAGGTGGCGGGAGGCTTTGACGTTTTTCGTTGGGATACAGAGAGACTGTGGAAGTTTGTGGTGATGCCATGGAGGTGGGGAGAGTCATGGAAGATGAATCATGGATGATCGATTCGTCGACGCCCCTGCACGTCTAGGAGGCGCAACAAGGATCTCCCCTGTCGCGGTGGTAGCAGCCGCCTGTGATAGCGGCACAACATCACTCAAAGCTCTCCGTTCATCCTTCCGCGAGTTCCCATCAAACGACGCATCAATAGCTCCCACACAGAGTTTGACAAGGAACCATTCAGGTGTAATTCTGATCCCTTGAAGCATGCATCGTTCTGCTTCACGTTCGTAAAAGGAGATGGAGTCGACGATGCCTTGGAGTTCCGGGTGACGGTCGAGTTCATCGAGAAAGGCGGTCGCGCGGACATCTTTTCCGCATTGGCAGAATTGGTAGACGAGGGTGCGGTCGGGGTGGCCAGAGGCGCGGAGGAGGGAGAGGGAAGAGACGAGGACGCGGTGGAGCGTGTCGCGCGGTTCCGGGTAGGGTTCGCCGTCCGTGACGGTGATGATCAAGACGGGTTTTTGAAGGGTTCCTGCTCTGATCTATAAAATGATATCGTTCGTATATTAGAATTTCCATGACGCTTGGCATTGGTATGCTATACCTTTGGAACTATGATGGGATCGAGAATCTTTGCTTTGAGCTGCGTACCCAACGGGGTCTGATATAGGAAATCCACGCGAGAGATGACTTCCCTGACTTGAGCAGGTGTCCGAACATGATCCGCCGCCAATGGAGAGTTGATGAATCGAATCGACACGCCATCCTCCACAAAAACGGATGCAATATCCACTACTCTCTCCAGAATAACCTAACAATTCAATTGTTTTTGCCAATTAGCGTAGGTCATTAATAGAATAAAGTCGTTTAAATGAGTGTGGGAGAAATCAAAAGGGGGGAAGAAGTCATGAAATCATCACTGCGTCATCGCAGTTCAATTCTTAAATCCTCCTACGGCTCACTGAGACTAGCTTTACTCCAGCAACACTGAAATAAATGGCTCGAGACGAGCCGCAATAAAATAAAATGCTCTCGCTTCGCTCGAGACGAGCGCAATAAAATAGAATGCTCTCGCTTCGCTCGAGAGGAGCCGCAATAAAATAGAAAGCTCTCGCTTCGCTCGAGAGGAGCTACATTGAAATAAAATGCTCTCGCTTCGCTCGAGGCTCGCTACACTCGAGGCTCGAGACAAGCTACACTTATATAAAATACTCTCGCTTCGCTCGAGAGGAGCCACACTGAAATAAATGCTCTCGCTACGCTCGAGGCTCGAGGCTCGAGGCCAAATAGAATTACCTTTAAATCCTTAATCCTAGAGCCCCTCTCAATCTCCTTCATACTGCCCGAATCATCACAAAACAAGACGACATCATACAAGGCGAGGACAGCCAGGGAATGAGCGAGCTCGAGGGAGATTCTCCAAGCAGCGGCGATTCTAGCGAAATCGATAGCAGCGAGACGATGGACAAGGTCAGTGACCGAGTTTTCTTGGTAAAAGAGGTCCAATTGATTTTCATGAATGATTCGAGTGAGGAGAGAGTGGAGGGTTGATGCGGTTGGGGTCTGTGGGAGAGGTTGAGGAGTGGAAGAGATTGTTTGGGTGCGACGGGGAGGGTTGGGGAGAGGAGGGTGGAGAGGTCGAGTTCAGAGTAGGAAGGGAGGTCTTCGTCCGTGGATGGGGAGGGGTCAATGTTGAAGAGGTTGAAAGGGGTGATGAGGGACGATGGGGAGACGGGGTCCTGGAGGAGGGAGCCCCCGGTGATGGTTGTTGTTGTTGTTGATGTTGCAGTAGTATTTGGTTGGATGGATTGGTTCTGGGCTTCAAAGTGGGCGTCGAGGGCGAGTTTCTCCGCAAGGCCCATCTTTCTTTCTTCTTTTCAATAATAATAATAATAATATACTTGTTTGTTGCAGTATGAGTTGTGAGGGATTAATGAACGTAGTGAGAGGTGGTGGTGGTGGTGGTAATTGTAGTAACCGTAGTGCAGTAGTACTAGTGGTAAGTAAGAAGGTAAGAAAGTATTTATATAAGAAGGTAGTAGTGTTTGAGATTGATGTGTGTGTGAGTTGGTGCAATATTTATTTATTTATTCAAATGATGGTTAATTAAAGACACTATCCACTCAATGTAGTACAAAGTATTCATTCATTTATTAATAATAATATTTTAAATATTTAAATATATTTAAACGCTGGATGAGGCGTTGTTATGAACTTTATTCTATTTATTTAAAATTAGTTGTTTCGTTGATAACATTAAATATCAATGTTAAATATGATTCAAAGTGATGATTTTATACATTATTATTGAATTCATGTATTCAAATATCTGTTTATTATGTGCTTTATACGCATCATAGATATGTCCATGGAACTTCATAGAGAAAAAATATCAACTCACACTACATTTTTTAAAATATAACATTTCTTGAAATATCAACACACTATAATATTTCTCAAAACGGTTCAGGAGAACGAAAATATAGTGGCAAAACGGGTAGTAGATAGGGGTACCTAAAAAGGCATACAAAGAGATATCATTTTTATGGGTGGAAAACAGTTAAACAACGTAAAGCGACCCTAAAAGTACACAGCATACAAAAATAAGAAAACACAAGAGAAACAAAAATGAATTAGAAATCTCACGCATAAAGAAATAAAAAAAGAAAACACACGCCTTCACTCATTCAGCCTTCACTCATTCAAGGGAACATTGTAAAAAGAACAGAAAGAGAGAGAGAGCAATCACTCATCCTGCTCATCATAACTATCATCCACACTCCCAATACACAACTTGACCAAAAACAATTCCGGCGTCAAATCAATCCCCCTCTTTCGATACTCCTCCGCCTCAAGCTCATAGTAACTCACACAATCAATCATCTTCCCAACATGCGCATCCCTATCCAACTCTGACAAAAACCTCTGCGCTCCATATCCTTCCCACATTGTGCAAACGTAAACGCTACCGTCTTGGGCGGGTACCCCAACGCCGCTAATCGATTCCTTGCATCAATCACCACATTCTTAATCGTCCCGCGGTCCTCCCAACAGGCTCACCATCCGTAATAACAATCACCAACACGGGTTTACGGAGCTGACGGGATTGAGCGGGGCCCATCACAAGTGGGTCAATCACTCGGGCTCGGAGTTGCGTGCCAAGTGGCGTCAGGCCGTTAAAGTTGACGCGGTTGATGAGAGCGGCAATCTCGGCTTCGGTGCGGAGGCGGTCACCTGTCACTGCAGAGTTCATGAACCGAACGCTAATGCCATCGTCATCAAGAGCCACGGCGAATTCGGCAACCTTTTGAAGGATGAGCTTTATAATTGTTGTTAGTATTATTTTTCGAGTTGGGTTTTTTTTTTTTAAAAAGATATTGAGATAAATATTAAAACAATCACCTTGAGATCTTCAATACGTTCACCACCTTCCTCGATACGCATAGAGCCGGAATCATCACAAAAGAACACTACATCGTACAATGCCAACGCAGACACTCATACGCCTATAATTATTTTAAAACCCAAAAACAAAATCAGTCATATTCTCAATCGAAAAAAAAAAGGATAAAAAAACTCACAATCTCCTTTGGGATATTCCACGCACTACTCAACCGACTGAAGTCCACCGCCGCCAATCGACTCACAAGCGCATTCAACGTCGCCTCTGGATAAAACTGCGTAATCTGATTCGTCGTCACGATCCGACGAAGATGACGAGACAGGATATCATACGACCCGCTTTGTTGAGATGCTGGGAGCGTCCCGTATTGCTGTCCACCACCGGCGGCGGGTGGGGAAGCGTGCCGTATTGTTGCGCGGGAGGGAGGGTGGAGGTGCGTTGTGGGGTGGGACCGGGCGGGGGAGCGCCTGGTGGGAATGCCCCACCTGTGGGGGGTGGTGCGTAGCCACCTGGAGCGGATGCAGGGGAGGAGCGTAACCACCTGGAGCAGATGCAGGGGGAGGAGCGTAACCACCTGGGGCGGATGCAGGGGGAGGAGCGTATTGGCCGGGGCCACCTGGAGCACCAGCTGGAGGTGGTGCGTATTGACCGGGTCCCCCTGGAGCACCGGCTGGGGGTGGGGCGTATTGACCAGGTGCGGGAGCTCCCGGGGAGCGTATCCTGGAGCGCCTTGAGGGGGGGGAGCGTAACCGCCTGCGGGGGGTGGAGCGCCGTACATTTGCTGTTGTCCTTGTTGTTGTTGAGGGAGAGCTGCTGCGGCTCCTTGCTGTGAAGCCTTGAGTTTTGAGGCAAGGCCCATGTATAGAGGAGTTTTGAGAGTGAGGATTGAGGGGACGGAAGGGGTGGTGTGTTGAGTGAGTGAAGGCGGGAGAATGAGATCAGGGGACTCGCTCTCAGGTTTTTGTCTGGAGCACAGAAAATTTATGAGAGTATCCGGCTGATTGCGACCAACCAGCCACGACTTGCTTATCACACCTGTATGTCAATGGATTGAGACTCGGGTGAGGCGCGCGTGAATCTGTTAAGGATGGGGGATACGCGTAGATATATAGATGCATTGACTTGGAATCCAACATTTACTTTTAAACACGTAAACGAATACGCTGTACTTTTTCAAAAACAGAGAGATCATGCATAGCTTCACTTCTCCTACCGGAGAACGGATACGCGGCTGTTTGTTTGTTTATCTGCATAGAACGATCGGAATAATGATGATAGACCTCCTTTACCTACCTTATCACAGGTATTCTCTTTGCGTGAGCCACCACAATTGGCAATTTTTAAAGTTGATGCCCACAAGTGCATGATGATCTTGTCCGAGGCCGACTTCCTCCTAAACCTCGTGGACGTCCTCCAACCAGCCCTTGACCGTCTTCTACATACTTCACCTCATCCACATCCTCCTCCTCAAAGTCAGGGCCAATCTCCTCCTTCATCATCCCTCCCCCAACACAACCCAATCCCAGCTCTCCCTCCCCATCTGTCATTACCACTCTCTCCACCTCTCTCCCCACCTGTCCTCACCGCACCACCCCAAAATGCCACCGGCCGCCTCCTCAAGACTCGATCGCGCTCTCTCCATGATCAAAGAACGTCTTCATATCCTCTCAATCTCCCCCGCTCCCCTCCCCATTCCAACAACTCCACCACCACCACCACCCTCCTCCCCGCCAACCCTCCAAACCCTCCCCGACGTCGCCCTCCTCCAAATCCTCTCCACCCTCCCAGGTCCCTCCCTAGTCCGCACCTCCCGCACCTGTCGCCACCTCCACACCCTCACAACCCTCTGCTCCCAAACCCTCTTCCAATCCGCCGTCACCCTCGATTTCGGTCATTCCGCTTCCCACGGTGGCGAGCTGTACCAGGAACCCGTGAAACGATGGAAGCAGGAGGTGGATTGGATGAGTTATTATGAGGAATGCTGGAATCTGCATCATGGGAGATTTAGGTTTGATATTTTGGTGGCAAAGACGAATCTGGCAAAGGATGTGGAGGAACGACGGAAGATTGTTTGGGAACAGAGGGGGGTGCCAATGTCGAGGCAGAGGAGATATGTGATGCATTGTGGACAGCCGACGAATGCGGAAAGGTGTGTGATTATTCTTTTTTTGGTGGCGTTTAATGCGGTTTCGCGGTTTTTTGTTTTCCATAACATCTTTAGCTTACTCGAGTTCTTGTCCTTTTGCTTTTGATAATGTTTTTTTTCTTCTTGCATTTCTAGTAAAGCTGTCGGTTTTTTTTTGTTTTTGTTCCCTACCCTGTTAGGCTATGTTTGCGAAATTAATCCTTTTTCTTTTTTCTTTGGTCTATTGGTTTCCAAATTCTTCTTTCTTTCTCTTTTCCCTGTATTGTCATATCTTCGTGAAATTCTATGTATTTTATTTTATTTTCTCGTCATTCCCCGCTTGTACTGGTGCTAAACGAATTAACACGGCTTTCTACAGTGGTTACGCCGTGAATCTCCGTCTCTGCGGCGACTATATCTGCTGGATCTCTGTCAAAACCCTTGCCGTCTGCAAGACCACCAGCCCCCTCGTCCACCACCTCGAAGGCCACGTTCTCCCCCTCGTCTGTCTCGGATCCAACGGCACCGATCTCGTGGCCACCGGAGCCGAAGACATGACGATCAGAGTGTGGGATATCCCACGGTTGACATGCCTTCGGGTTTTTCATGAAGAGCAGGATGTGCTTGATGTTGCAGTGTGTGGACGGACTGTTGCGGCGTTTACGAATGATGATGTTGTGGTGGTTTGGGATGCGGATTCTGGGGCTTGTGTGATGAGGTTGGAGTTGAGGATGGCGGATGTTGTGGAGGATCCGGGGATTTTGACGAGGGAGGTGAAGATTCAGTTGTCAAAGTGGCATGTGGTGTGTGGGTTTGAGGTGAGCCTTTGTCTTTTAACGTTCATTCCAATTTATACTATGTATAATTATTTCTATGTTTAATTTATTGTGTGGGGTATTGTCTTGCTGTGGAATGTTCTTCTTTTCTAGCTTAACCGTTATATTGAATTTTTTTTGTAGAATACTTGGTTCATCACAATGTGTCGAGTGAAAAAGGCGGCGGTGCATTGTTTGTTTCAGACGTTTGTGCCGCATCCGAATGAGGCGACAGATTCTTCGTCATATCCCACCGTTTTATCCATTTACGACGATCTTCTTTCACCCGAGGAAGAAGAAGTCACGAGGTACCCTTCCCCTTCCCCCTTTTCTCATTAAGAATCATTGCGTTCACCTTCTCCCCTCCATCTCCCCGCTTTCTAACCTGATAATAATCTAGATCTGCGTCTGGGACATCCGACCAGACCGTGGTCACCTCCTCTACCGTCTCTCCGAATACCACGCCATCGAACTCATCACCAACCTCCCAGCCCCATACCCTCCACCGTCTCCCCCATCAGCACGCTTGGACTTGACGTGATTACGGATTTCAACATGGAACCCACGCTCGCGGGTCCTCATCTTCTCGCCACTGTTGAGGATCAGAATGGTGAGGTGTATGTGGTGCAGTGGGATTTTAGAGCTATGAAGAAGAGCGTCTGTGGAGGTGGGAATGGGGAACGTGGGTATAGGTTTGGAGGGCGGGAGAGGGGGTTGGAGAAACGACGGTTGGAGGATGAAGGAGGGACTTTGGTGTTTGAGTATGCGAATTATTATCTTTGTTATGAGATTTGAGGGTTGCGGTAGGGGGTTGGGGTTGGGAAGGGTGGGCGAGCGATTGCACCTTCTCTTTTTTTTTTGAACTTTTTTTTTTGTATTTATTTTTTTGTGAAGCCAGCTGCGATTTGCCCTTTTTTTTATTTCTTTGAATATATAGATTGAGAGGTACTAGGATCAGAGATTGTAGCAAGCCAGTTATATCTAGTATTTATTTTATATTTTCGTTAATTTAGTGAATTTTACGGGGGAGCAGGAGGTGGGAGGAATTTTTTTAAAATGGGATAACGTCTATCGTCAAGTCCTTGCTTGTTGTTTGTTATTGTTTTTTTGCTCATCAACGAAAAGCGTCACCCTGGATATTAGTATGTAAAAAACTGTACTGTTGTCCTTGTTGTTGCTGGAGGGAGAGCCATTGCGGTTCCTTGCGGTGAAGCCTTGGATTTTCTGGCAAGGCCCGTGTATAGATGAGCTTGGGCGTAGGATTGAGGGGAATGAAACGGAGACACTCAGTTGTATTTTATCAAATGATAAAACCAGGGGCTTAGTTGCATTATGTTATGACACAGAGTATATTTAAAGAAAAAAAACACAATGGTCGCAGTGACAGACGTCTGAGGTGTAAAAAATACGAGAACACGTATAGAGGGACATCTTAACACTGACAGGTAAGGGTGGCTAAAAACCAAAAACCAAACCAAAAACAAAAAACAATAAACAAACAGAGTGTACAAAATACGAGAACACGTATAGAGGAATGTCATCACAGTGACAGGTAAGGGTGGCTAGAAAACCAAAAACCATACCAAAAGAAAAAAACTAAAAAAAAACAAACAAAAAAGCAAAAAACAGTGTGTGCAAAATACGAGAACACGTAAAGAAGTGCGTCCTAAAACTGACGGGTAAGGGTGGCCAAAAACCAAAAACCATACCAAAAAAAAAGGGGGGGGGTTGCTCCGTGTCAACGGTAAGCAAAACTAGTAGAGAGAATTTAAGAAGAAAAAGAAAAACAACTATCTAATACGGGTAGGAGATGGCTAACATAAACTAAATATTTCAGTATCCGAAACCCCGTCCTGATTGATAACAATTGATTAGTCTTATAATCTTTTCGGTTTCGAAACCTAGGAAATCTCTTACCTTATAGCACCAGGCTGATATAAATATTTACGACTCAGATTGATTAAACCCTCCTAGCATACATCCATGAACCAAGGCTCTCGAAACGGATGCAGGAGGGTCTATGAACATGGCAAAAACAAACAATTAGTTAACAGTGAGGAAATAAAAAGAGAGAAATGGCGATAGAAGATGGTGATTACCTGCTTCAGATTCAAAACACGCATGCGGACACGGGGACCAGCCCTTCCGCCTGAACCGCTCACAGGAGGGTCTACAAATACTGTGGCATTAGCAATTGAATATACATTATGATTAAAAACAGGAGAAAACAAGCCTCACCCTTGCCAGGCCAGAGACGCGGTAGGACCAGCCCTACCACCGGAACCGCTCACAGGAGGGTCTACAAGTATAGCGTTATTAAAAATCGTATACTCAACAACTTGAAAAATAAAAAGTTGATCAAGAGCAGCTTACCCTTGCCAGGCCAGAGAAGGCCGTAGGGACCAGCCCTACCGCCGGAACCGCTCACAGGAGGGTCTACAATACAACGTCATTAGTAATTGTATTCCCAACAACTTCAAAAAACAATAATCAAGAAGACAGGAGAAGACAGCCTTACCCTTGCCAGGCAAGTGGACGTCACAGGATACCTCCAACGCCATTGCTCTCGTCATTCCGTCCGCCGTCGCACCAAGTAATGTCTATAGACAAGATGTAAGAATTGAAAACGAAAACTGTTTAATCACCATTCTCGTCGGTCTCGCCCTCATCAAAGATTCTATAACGCCAACACCGAGGTACCCTTTTCTTTCTCCACCAACCCATTCCCCCTTCCCTCGAATCCGTTTTCCCGCCTTATCTCTAACTCGACCATTCACCTCCCTCCAAGTTACTTCGTTATCCGTTTCTGATTGCCCCAACTTCATAGTAGCCATTCATCACATCACCACAGATAAAGTCCCAGTCTACACTGTCTCCATACTCCGAGTAATTGCGCGTGAATTCATCATCACTCTCATCCGAGGGAATATGCAGACCTGGAACCACCAACACTGCATCCGACCCTTCAACCATTCTCACACCGCTTGCAGCACCCACCGTTTCCGAGCGGGTTTCCGCCAATGTGCGGTCCATCGGTAGAGGGGGTTGAATGATCGGAATCAGTATTGGGACTACAGAGACATCAAACAATATTAATATGGTACAGAGAAATATACAGAGTAAGAATGCTTACCCGACTGACTGTCCTCTCTGTAGAATCTGAAGATGCTGATGATGAAGGAAAATAAAATTGGAATATCAGCTACATAATTCAAAGCAAAGTGCATGATTCTTTAAAGACTTACTCATAGTTTGGGCACTATTTGGTAGCAGATGGTGCAGATTGCGAGCGAACCAATCTATTAGTGGAAACGAAGTCCTCCGCCCCATATAATTGACGCGGCCCAGCCAACTCTGAAATTTGAAGTAAGAAAGGTATACAACGAAAACGACGAAAATGTCCTCACCATGTCTCAACCACATTGAAAATCGACTACTTTGTCTATCTTTTCCATTTCGAACGTCTTCAAAAAAGTCGTTAGCTAGCTCAACAGAGAGAAAATGATTATGGTCTCACCTTTCCACCATTGCTCCTTCTCCCTCTCCTCTTCGCTCCTCACCGTCAATTCCTTCCATTCCAACATCAGCATTAGCTGGGATTTAGCTTTCTGCAAACTCTTGAACTCAACTACAATCGTTAGAAACACGTTTACCCTCTACACACTCACTTAACGGTATTCCATTGTCCTTCTGCATATACGGCCTCGGGGCCACCTGATTATCAGGCGGTAATTCCACAACCTTATCCTGCCTCTTCCTCAACTCTCTCACATAATCAGCGTACTCATAGGGAATCGAATCTCCCGTCCAAAACGAACTCGAGAAGTGAGAGAGGATCTTTTTGTTGTCCATGCTGAATTCTGAATCCGTCGTGGCGAGGAAGACATGGACTACGTCGTGGTCTACGTACATGGAGGGTTTGGTGCGATAGGAGTAGTCTGCAGGGAGACTGGACGCAGTGTTTGGTGCGATTAACGGAGTTGGAGAAGCGTCGGTGGGAGAAGGCGGTTGGAGGACGATGATGGCGAGGGCGGGGGCTGGGTAGGGCCATTCTGGTCGTTCGACAAAGTCTTCATAGGTCATGTTGATACTGAGCAATAGATAGTAGTGGGTTAAGAAGATGAAGGAAATGTTGTGAAGCCACGGAAACTCACCTCTCGAAACTCCTGCTAGAGATAGGACTCAGACCCCGAGTTCACCCTTCCCCCCGACTCAGGTTTCTCTCCAGCTGCACCTCCAGCAAGCTCTCTTTTACTTATTTCTATCTCAACTCCTTTACAACCTCCAACAACAGTGGTCTCTTGCGGGATCTCTTTGCTCAAGCTATGTAGGTAGACTGGAAGGCACAGAGAGACCTCGAGAAAAATATCAAAGTAGACTTTCGGACAGAAATTTTGGCTTGTTGCTGAGCTGGAATTTCTTTGATGCTAATCCTGACAGATAGAGATTGCCCTCGAAAAGATCTTTTAGCAACGGCAACTGCGTGACAGAGCAATTCTGAGGGATTCCCCGCGCTCATCCCTACACTCTTAAAGGTTTGCTCCAAACGGGTCCTAACGGATACGTTGCAAGCTCCCCCTTGCGATGTACCTTTCTTTGCTTCGTTCTGTGGAATAGTTGAATTACTTTTGCATACTTTAAAGATATTCTTGATTGCCTCTCCACTGGTGCACATTCAACACCAAGCCCTGCCTTAGATGGCGCAATGTAATTTGTAATGTGTTATCCCAAGCTATAAAATTGTTTTAATTCTCGTACATATTCAGTACGGGATGATAATTTATCTTTTTTAATCTTCGTTAAGCAAGCACCAAAAGGTAGTAAAGGAAGGGGGGAAAGGTAGACGGCAAGGATTAAGGGAAGAGAGAGGGGCCGCTGTACAATATCTCTGATCAGAATAAGCAAAAAAAAAGACAGTGGGCACATCTGTTATGTTAAGGATTGGATTGCGTGAGAGGCGGGGCAGAAAATAAAAATGCCACGTTAAAGTGAAAAAGGGTTGTTCGCGAATTAAGTTTTGGCTTAGGATAAATGTTGTTGAACGGAGCATATTATATCCACCCCGGGCAGTTTCCAAAATAAAGCGGCGTGCGATATGAGGGACGTCATTATAGGAGATATTCGTCAAACAGCACTGCTTAAGGACATGCATCCAGCATCGAGAAGCACAATTCCGGTGATCCTGAATGTGTGCTGTTGTCGTGTTCACTTCCTACGGCAGTACCCCATATTCCCAAGACATCTGAAGTTTCCACGGTATACTCCAAAAAACACTCGTCGAGATCGCGAAAAGTGATATCAAACATGCGATTAGTGGGCATACTGGATGAATCTGGTGCTACGGCAACGGCGTTCGTTTGGGCTGAAGAATTCACTGAAAGAGAAGCACATGTCGGATCAGCAATTGTTTTCGCCTTAGAAATGCGACTCCTGGTGCTTGAACCTTTAGGCTTTTTCTTGGATTTTTTCCGCAAGGGCGTATCCGCTGCAATCGCAACCTCGGCAGTCTCATTTCGTGATGGCTGCACCGGATTCATGACGGTGGAGTTACCAGCACTCGACAGAACAACTTTCATCAGGTCCTCAAGTCGAGGAGGGACGGTCTCGCAAATAGCTTGGGCTATGTCATTCTTGCTGTTGCTCGTTTTGTAAGTACTCATAGACTTTTTTTTGACGGGTGTCCGTGTAGGCTTAACCTCTGACAAAGTGGATAGCTCAACAAAGGATAGCTGTTGTCCAAAATCAAAAACTGGCTGGCGTCATAATTAGTCTGCTCATGCTATCTTGAAATTCGTCGTGAAAGGTGCTTTGCTTTGACTTGTATTGGCGTTCAACGGGTATTTGGCTGGCCGCAAGCACACTTGTACTGATTGCCTTCATAAAGGAAGAGGAAGGATTTGATTGCTCAAGAGGCTGGACAGTATGGTAATTCGTCAATCCAAAGTCTGGTAGGAAAGGCTTGGGGTGATGCATGGTGGATAACGTGTTCCTTTGAGTTTCTCCAAGTGTGTGGAGGAAAAGCCGTTGTTTGGTTTGTTTGCAGTTTTTTTTCTTTGTTTTGAAATTGTACAATTGTCAATAAGCTGGCTATCGTATTTTGATTTTACTCATTAAGACTCGACTCTACTCTTTCAACATCCGAGTGTAGCGTTTGAATCGTTTACTTAAATCGGATTTGTTTTTTGGACGGTTTTGGCTGGAAGTTGAATGAGCATATTTATGTACCCGACTTTTCAGCTGTCAGCTCAGTATTATTTTTTTTGATTCATTCTATTTTATAAATTATTACTGTCACGACTTACACTCCTTCAAAGCTTGCCAAATCTGTTCAAAAGGTTTTTCTCTTGCTTCATCGCTTAAGCTTTTGTGGATAAGGATTCGTCAGCCTAAATCTAGTTTCTTTATCGAATTTTCTCTGCCTTTGCAATTATTGTCTATTAACAGTAGCAATAGGCGTGAGTTTAAGGAACCACTAGCTTGCACGTCTATAATGAAATACTGTGGTCTACATCCCCAAATGCGAAAGGTTTGTGATATTCTTTCTTTGTGGCGTTTAATGCGGTTCTGCGGTTTCTGTTTTCTATAACATCTTGTGCTTTACTCGAGTTCTCGTCCTTTTCGGTTTTGATGGTGGTGGAGGATCCGCAAAGTTTAACGAGGGATATGAGGATTTAGTTGTCAAAGTGACATGCGGTGTGTGGGTTTGAGGTGAGCTATTCCTTCGTTCTTTTTGTTTATCGTTAATTTTAATTTTTATACATTTAATTCATTCTGTGGTGTTGTCTTGTTGAAGAAAGGCTTTAATTTTTCTTCTTTTCTAGCTTAACCGTTGATTTGAATTTCTTGTAGCATACACGGTTTATCACAATGTGTCGAGTGAAAAAGGCGGCGGTGCCGCGGTGTATCAGACGTTTGTGCGCATCGAATGAGCGACGATTCTTCGTCATATCCCACCGTTTATCTATTACGACGATCCTTCTTTCACCGAGAAGAATAAGTCACGAGTACCCTTCCCTTCCCTCTTTGTCACATCTTTGCGTTCACTATCCCCCTTTCTTGTGCTTGCTTGACGCACAAGCCTTAGTATTCAGACAAGCCATGTATAAAATTTATTGTGACGTTAGGAATAAGCGTGGTGTTGAGTGAGAGGAGATACTCATTATATTCTATCAAAAATAAGACCGGGCTTGATTTTTAATGTATATGACACGAATATATTAAAGAAATACCTATGGTCGCAGTGACAGACGTCTGAGGTGTGCAAAATACGAAACACGTATAGAAGACGTCTTAACACTAATAGTAAGGTGCTAAAAACCAAAACCAACCGAAAACAAAAAACAATAACAAACAACTGTGCAAATAAGAACGCTATAGAGGATTATACATACATAAGTCTAGAAAACCAAAAACCATACCAAAAAAAAAAAACAAACAAACAACAAAAAACAAAAAACATGTGTGCAAAATACCAGAACACGTATAGAAGACTCTTAACACTGACGGTAAGGGTGGCAAAAACCAAAAACCAAACCAAACAAAAAGGTTGCTCCGTGTCAACGGAAACAAAATATAGAGAGAATAAACAAGAAATAAAAGAAAAAAAAACAACTAACTAATGATGGTTAAATCTCGAAAAAATGTTCCCTAATATGTAAAACCTTATTATAGCAAAAGTTATCCTTTCATTTTCGGAAAACCTAATACAAGAAACTCACCTTACAGATCAAGAATCATAATTCCACAATAATCTTATCATTCATAAAACGTCCTGCTGTAACATGATTAGACTTTTAATCATTATCGGTTCATAAACTGGAAAACTCTTACCTATAGCACAGGCTGATATAAAAATTGTACACTCAGCTTGACAAACCCCTCTGCATACATCCATAACAAGGCTCACGAAACGGATGCAGGAGGGTCTATAAAATGGCAAAAATAAACAACTAGTAAGTAGACATAAAATAGAGAAATACATAGAAATGTAATTACCTGCTTCAGATTAAAAGAAAACGCATGCGACACGGACCAGCCCTTCCGCCCGAACCGCCACAGGAGGTCTACAAATACTGCGATCAGCAATTGAATATACATTATGATTAAAACAGGAAAACAAGCCTCACCTTGCCAGCCAGAGGACCGGTAGACCAGCCTACCACCGAACGCTCACAGGAGTCTACAAGTACAGCGTTATTAAAAATCGTATACCCAACAACTTGAAAAATAAAAAGTTGATCAAGAACAGCTTACCCTTGCCAGGCCAGAGAAGGCCGTAGGGACCAGCCCTACCGCCGGAACCGCTCACAGGAGGGTCTACAATACAACGTCATTAGTAATTGTATTCCAACAACTTAAAAAAACAATAATCAATGAAGACAGGAGAAGACAGCCTTACCCTTGCCAGGCAAGTGGACGTCACAGATACCTCCAACGCCATTGCTGTCATTCCGTCCGCCGTCGCACCAAGTAATGTCTATAGACAAGATGTAAGAATTGAAAACGAAAACTGTTTAATCACCATTCTCGTCGGTCTCGCCCTCATCAAAGATTCTATAACGCCAACACCGAGGTACCTTTTCCTTTCTCCACCAACCCATTTCCCCTTCCCTCGAATCCGTTTTCCCGCCTTATCTCTAACTCGACCGTTCACCTCCCTCCAAGTCACTGCGTTATCCGCTCTCTGATTGCCCCCAACTTCATTGTAGCCATTCATCACGTCACCACAGACAAAGTCCCAGTCTACACTGTCTCCATACTCCGAGTAATTGCGCGTGAATTTCATCACTCTCATCCGAGGGAATAGGCAGACCTGGAACCACCAACACTGCATCCGAGCCTTCAACCATTCTCACACCGCTTGCAGCACCCATCGTTTCTGAACGGGTTTCCGCTAATGTGCGGTCCATCGGTAGAGGGGGCTCAGTGATCGGAATCAGTATTGGGACTACAGAGACATCAAACAATATTAATACGGTACAGAGAAAATATACAGAGTTAGAAAATGCTTACCCGACTGACTGTCACTCTCTGTAGAATCTGAAGATGCTGATGATGAAGGAAAATAAAATTCGAATAATCAGCTACATAATTCAAAGCAAAGTGCAGGATAATCTTTAAAGACTTACTCATAGTTTGGGTACTAGTTTGGGCGCTATTGGGAGTAGATGGTGCAGATTGCGAGCGAACCAATCTATTAGTGGAAACAAAGTCCTCCGCCCCATATAATTGACGCGGCCCAGCCAACTCTGAAATTTGAAGTAAGAAAGGCATACAACGAAAACGACGAAAATGTTCTCACCATGTCTCAACCACATTGAAAACCGACTACTTTGTCTATCTTTTCCATTTCGAACGTCTTCAAAAAAGTCGTTAGCTAGCTCAACAGAGAGAAAATGATTATGGTCTCACCTTTCCACCATTGCTCCTTCTCCCTCTCCTCTTCGCTCCTCACCGTCAATTCCTTCCATTCCAACATCAGCATTAGCTGGGATTTAGCTTTCTGCAAACTCTTGAACTCAACTACAATCGTTAGAAACACGTTTACCCTCTACACACTCACTTAACGGTATTCCATTGTCCTTCTGCATATACGGCCTCGGGGCCACCTGATTATCAGGCGGTAATTCCACAACCTTATCCTGCCTCTTCCTCAACTCTCTCACATAATCAGCGTACTCATAGGGAATCGAATCTCCCGTCCAAAACGAACTCGAGAAGTGAGAGAGGATCTTTTTGTTGTCCATGCTGAATTCTGAATCCGTCGTGGCGAGGAAGACATGGACTACGTCGTGGTCTACGTACATGGAGGGTTTGGTGCGATAGGAGTAGTCTGCAGGGAGACTGGACGCAGTGTTTGGTGCGATTAACGGAGTTGGAGAAGCGTCGGTGGGAGAAGGCGGTTGGAGGACGATGATGGCGAGGGCGGGGGCTGGGTAGGGCCATTCTGGTCGTTCGACAAAGTCTTCATAGGTCATGTTGATACTGAGCAATAGATAGCAGTGGGTTATGAAGATGAAGGAAATGTTGTGAAGCCACGGAAGGAAAAGAACTCACGTCTCGAAACTCCTGCTAGAGATAGGACTCAGACGCCGAGTTCACCCTTCCCCCCGACTCAGGTTTCTCTCCAGCTGCACCTCCAGCAAGCTCTCTTTTACTTCTTTCTATCTCAACTCCTTTACAACCTCCAACAACAGTGGTCTCTTGCGGGATCTCTTTGCTCAAACTGTGTAGGTAGACTGGAAGGCAGAGAGAGACCTCGAGAAAAATATCAAAGTAGACTTTCGGACAGAAATTTCGGCTTTTGGTGCTGAGTTCAAAAAAAATAAAATGATTCTTTGACCCTAACGTGGCTGGAAGCTGGATGAGCAAAATGTAGTGAACAGCGCGCGAGTCATCAGCTGTCAGCTCACGTATTTCTTTTTTGATTTATTCTTTTTCATTCTCTCACGACTTACGCTCTTTCAAAGCTGAGAAAATGTGGTCGAAGGTTCTTCTCTTGCTTCTTAGGCTTTTGTAGGATAAGGATAAAAAGTCCGTAAGAAAAAAGCTGAATAGGAAATTGGACTTAATCATAAATATGGTATAAAGCTTACAGACCAAAAACCTTCACACGTCGAACTGCGCAGCTTTGAAGTAAAAGTTTTGCCATTCACAGAAATCATGTTTCGTAGCACTATAACCAACGCGTGGGTTGAGTGGCGGGATTATTAAGGTGGACTTCTTCCTAGCTCGTTTATTGTTCCTGCTCTGTGTACAATGATAGCAGCAAACTTTTATTTCATGTACTTATAAAAGATCCCATCGTCATCAGTGTTTTGGAAACTCTTGTCGTTAATGCAAAGATATGGCGGAACTGCGATTATTGTGGTAAAAAGTCTTCTAACATAATCAAAATACAAGTTTTAATTGAAAGAAAGATTATAAAGAGATCTACATAATGAAGCACAGTAATTTAAATACTGGCTATCACAATAACGTAGCTATCTAAAAACAAAATATGAAATCAATACCAACATGATAGAACCAACATGCAGACAAGGGGAGTGAGAGAGAAAAACAAACAGCCCCAGGAATACAGATAACAAAGTGCAAATGAAGAAAGAGTCAAAGAGCAACCACAACAACAGGCGTTGTTGGGAGGACAAGGGGAGGGAGAGAACAATCCAAATAGCCCCAATAAAAAAATAAGTAGAAAGTGTGAGCCAAACAGCCCTGAAAGTATGGTGAGCA
Organism: Chytridium lagenaria; assembly: GCA_025449115.1. NCBI lineage: Eukaryota > Fungi > Chytridiomycota > Chytridiomycetes > Chytridiales > Chytridiaceae > Chytridium > Chytridium lagenaria. The sequence continues at coordinate 31,545 of JAHLKC010000084.1, forward strand.
TATACAATAGAAATGAACATAAAGTTTCGACCTTATAGAACCATAGATCAAAACTAGGAAGTGTCCATAAAAATAGAACAAAATATAAGAAAAGTTAAAGGAAAACATCAGACACGATTTTGAAATATACACTAACGCAAACCCACGGTAAACGACCCTAACGACAATATTCACACATTAGAACTCCCTAAACCAGTTCTTATACACCTTTATACCTTAACCCACGACACGCAATTCAGACAAAACAACTCCTCCACAGCTTTACCGACTCACCCATACGTCCCTCATCCCGTTCTTCATCCCATCCCTCATCCCTTCAAAGAATCCCTCGGTAAACGCCTGAATCGCCCTTCGAACATTCTTCTTACATTTCTCTGCCCATCGTCCAAGCTTTCCCTTCTTTTTCTTTTTCTTCTCGCAATTCTTGTCATCCTGAACGACACCCACAATTTCAGTCACGTCTGGGCTGGAATGAAGAGCTTCTTGCGGCGCAAAGTTGACGGGATCAAGAGCAGTCTCTACAAGGTCATCTTCAACGACGGCGGTGATGTTGTTATCCTCAATTATTTTGGAAATATCTTGAGGAATATCTGGCGCAGGAATGCAGCCAACGTTATCATCTGCAGATGTGTACTTTAAGACGGCAGGAACGGGACGAGCAGTCTTCTTCGGTCTTTTGTATCCAGGAATCCTTTTCTCCATCTGCTCATAAAGAGCTAGAACTGTAGCTGAACTTTCGTAATATTCGTCAATAGACAATCGCGTACATGAGGGATCACTGACGCCATCTTGCGGCTGTCCCCGGACGGTGCTTTCATCGCACAAATGTTAAAAGAGGTCCCCACTGCATCCTGATCAATGTTGAAGTCTGACACTGACTTTTGATGGCTGATGTGAGAGGACGTTTGGGTGCCCGCATCCAGATAGAGTTCTCCGTTACCTAAGCTTTCACATTGAACGGGCGCGGCAGCGGCTAAATCCCCATCTGATGTTTGAGGATCCGACGTGATGAAAGTGACGCTAGATCCAGATTGGTCGTCCGTAAGTTGCTTCTTGGATGAGAAATTCCGATCGGTAAACACCAAATCCAGTACACTAATCACAAATTCATATTCGGTCTCCGCACATGATATGGCCTTAAAATGAGTTAGCTTATGGCATATATTTAATCAAGTATAGTAAAAAAGATAAATAAAGATAGTTCAATAAATGGTCTCGGAACTAACCTCGTTCTCTTCCACAAATCCATTTAGGGCCAATGTGTTAACAACAGCCAAAAGCGTCCGATATCTCTGCCGCGTCGTCTGAAGGTTCATCAATGATCTCGCATTTGAAGATACGTCTGAAGACAAGTTTGAGGACGAGTTTAACGATCCAGAAAAGTCTTCACATGCTGTGGGTGAGGTGTTCGTTAAGGTTCTTTTGTGGTCTCGCTGATTGATGTCCGAATACAGTCCGTCCGAAACATTGGAGTTGACGGACTTTTTCCTTGAGTAGGGAATTGTACATACGCCCTCGGAAGGTTCACACATGGCCTCGTAAGGTTCATCAGTATCGATTTTGAGGCTCGGAAGTACGTCATGATAATCCATATCAAGCGTGGGCTCAGTCTGAAGAAAGTCATTTTCCAAAGGAGCCCTCATGTCGCAGCTGCCGTCTCCAAATTGCTTCATGTTTGAGTTGCGATGAGGCAGGTTTCTCCCAGCACGATGTATCCTGTTTTTTGGCTCATTACTCAAATCAGGGCAGTTTTCACTCGACTGGCCCTCGGCGGAGCTCTGGAAGTCTAAAGGGAAATTCTTCAAGCTGCTTTCAGAATTCTTGGGCGACAAGGATAGTTCTTCGGTTGATGCTAATTGCCAGTGCTTAACGGGATGAGGTTCAAGTATCCCGGCAGAGTCCTTCGGGGAAGCAAGATGGAGAGGAGAAGTCTTGTTTTTGAAGGCCGCTGCGAAGTTCTTGTAATCAAGGGTAAAGCGCTTGAACTTCTTTCCAGCAGCGGAGGATGATGAGGGTAGTTCGTTGGCCGTTAGACAAAGGGAATTTCGATGAGGAGAGTGAGCCTGGAGGCTGTCGGAACTGTGGCAGCCTGCCGTGGGCGAGGGCATCGTTCGCTGAGGCTGTCCAGGAATGAGACAAACAAAATTTTCAAGTCCGTATCAAACACATTTCTGGACGTGTTGGTTGTGAGGAATGGCCGCAGCGCAGTGTAAAAAAACGATTTATTGCTTAAAGCTACGCGAAAATGTTTATTTTAGTTATTACTCAAAACAAAACAGGTGTAAAGTCGTTCAACAGTCTTTCAGAAGAGATACACCACTTATTTGTTCGTTGTCCAACGTACAATTGCTTTATCATAACATTTCTACAAAACTTTACGACACAAGAAAGAAAGGCTTAATCTAATATAATATATTCAGTTAGGGGAGGTTATAGTTTAGCGCCGGACGGCCCCCTCTTAACGACCCTCAAATTTGTGATGCCAGCAACAGCTCCGACCTCGCCCCTTTTCGCCCCCGCTTCTTCGTTCTTCTTTTTTGCTTCATCCAAATCTCTTGAAATAATGACGCGGTGCCTCGCTCCGCTGTTTCCCAATCCTTTTGATTCCGCTGTAGAGTGCAACTCGTCGCCGGGGAGCGCCATGGCTGGAATACCGCCTTCCTCTGAACTTTCATGGTGAAGAATGGGCTCGGGTAAGAACGCTTCAACAGTGCGCGAGATCATAGGAATGTCCGATGGTGCAGTTGTGCGAAGATGAGTAGGCAAGTGGGCGTCGAGGGTTATGAGATTCATCTGCATTAGCTCAAGAAGGGTCAAGTATTGAGGGGGAAACAGGCGGATTACTAGGTAAAGGTAAAAAGCAGGAGTAATTTAGTAGTGCATTAGTGCAGCTGAATGAGATAGGGGTGAAGGAAAAAAATATTTTCAGTGATTATACCTCCTTTTGAAAAGGCGTCAAGAGCATCCTTAGGGGTCATCCATTCCAAAAAAAGAGTCTCCTGGCCATCAGCCGAAACAAGAGCTTTGGCTAAGTCTTTGTCGCCACCAACATACTCTGGGAGCACGGTAAGGAAGAATTGTGTATCAAAGCGCTTCTTTTCAATTTCCGGAGTGATCCAATGTGCCCAATGGATGAGTTTTGGGAGATTTGGAATAGTGTTAAAAGTTTTACACAATTTAGGAAAGGCTTTTGCGTCATTGTGGACCTGTAAAGCACGAAGAATAAGTTCAGTATAAAGCCTCAACAATGTCATGCTTACCATTTCTCTCCATTGAGTTGCCTCTGAATGTGACCATGAAGGTGATGGTTTCAAAAGAGCAATTCCGCATTCTTCAAACGTCTGCAAGGCCTCCATGTTAGCAACAATGAGAGAAATGTTTCTCGCACCTCTCGGACAGCAGCAACAGCATATGAAAGAATGTCCTTTTGGGAAGAGCTGATCGGCGCGTTAGCAATAGAAGAATACCAAAAAACGAACGTTTGCTGGGAGGTAGTGTCTTTGAGAATTGTGCCCCATTCTGGGTTAGAGTCGGCCGCATCTACAGCACCGCCCGGAAACACATGGAGAGATCCAAAGAGCCCTCTCGCATTCCTAACAAATAATCATTGAGCAGATTATAAACTAAGAGAGTCTAACCGTTTCATTAAAAGAATTTTAAAATCTGACTCCCCCTTTCGACGTTCATTTAACGGTATGGGTGCGCAAATGAGAAGAGATGCAGCCGGACGGATCATTTTGGTTGAAATATGAGATATATTGGTGTGAAGTGCTAACGGAGCTGCGAAGTCGTGCTGCAAGTCGTTTAGATATATTGCAGGTTTTTTGTTCTCTTCAGGATCCACTGTGCGATGTTGATGTTCGGTGCTCACCTCGGCAAGTTGACCCAAATAGCATGACCTGTTGAGGTTGTCAATACCGAGTCAAAAACGCATGACTGTGAGTTTGGCCGAAGGTGTGATGTTGTTCAAACCTACAACAAATCACATCTTTTCATGCGTGCGCGAAGATTTCATCACCATAGGGAGACCCGTGTTGCGAAGGGGTATTTTACAGCAGAGTCCTCTACATCCTTGTCGTATTATAATAATTATTAAATTGTTCAGACCACCTTTTTTCGGTCATTAACACTCACATCTGCGGTCTCCTTTACCTACAACTATCACAAACTATATACGCATTCCCTGCCGTATCCAGAATCACCTCTTCATACCAAAAAATCAATCGCCTTTATCCGCTGCTGCATCGACTGGATTCGCTTTGTCGCTGCGATTGAGAAGGTCCGATGGGTCAAGCTGTATGAGATCAACTAGGAATATGAACGGAAAGAGCAGGTTGGCTCACACATCAAATGTTTATTTTATCCGCGTTAATGCATGTATATGACGATCGCGTACCTGCATTTTTTTGTGTGCAATCAATAGTACCTCTGACTTCGTTTTGCTTATATAGCGCTGGGAATTTGCGGACAAGACTACGAGAGAGGGATCCGTCGATGGCTAGTCCCATTTGTACCAGCTCAGCTTTTTGCTCATGAATGTTTCCTTTGCAATCACAACTGTGGCCATTTTTCCCATTATGGAAGGTCCAGGGGGGTCCGAGGTAGATCCTAAACAATTTAAGCGTCCTCTTGCTGCTGTTGTTTTGAAACTGCCAGCTGGTAGGAAAGGTGGATTACGTTCCTTTGCCTGATGCTTTTTTTAAGGATTGATTGTTAAAGTGAATCGCGGCTATCAAAGATTTAAAGGAGTGGCTATTTAAATTCCTTTTAAGGCTGTTGCGAAATGTTTGCTTACTGGCTTCGCCCAATAAAAGGATATCCGCGAATCTCCCTTTATAGTCATCGACCCTGGACTGTCCGATGCCAACATGCAGCTGGTATGCTACCTGAGTATAAATTTAATTTCCTTATTCTTACGTGACTTACGGACCGCAAATTGCTAGTTTCGTTCCTTTTTATGACAAATACAAGGATAATATTACAACATGTTCTTGGCCAACTCCTGGCCCTCGAAAAAGTGCGTGAGATGAGCATCGATGGCATATCCTTCTGCGACAGATCCTTCATTGCGTCAGAACATTCTAACTTCTTTTCCCAGCTCTGCAAAAATAAACCCGCCTTGCACAAGAATATAAAAAAGGCTGTCTATCAGTGTAAGAAGTCGTTCAAGAACCTCAGTAGGCTCAAGCTCGAGAGTTACATTTTCGACTTCAGGTGCGTCCAAATCAATCAAAGGGGCATCTAAAACGCGCATCAGCAACCAGATTTATACTTATGAGAGCAGGCTGTAATTACAATTTTAAAAAAGTACAATCCCCAAATTAGATTATCAGCCATCAAATTCGTTGCGAGTGCAGCAGCAACACGATTACTCACAACATCCCAGTATTGAAACCCAGCTGTGGGATGTCGAACGTGTAATGCAGGTCAGTGTGGGCAGTGACCGTTTCAATTGAGCGCTTTTTATAGATCAGAGGGAATATAAGCCTGTGCGATTTACCCACAGAACTTCTTCTGAATTACGTATACTTTGGAGGCATTCCAGTCCTCATTCGGCTCTCCGCAACATGCCGTTACCTTCGCCGTTCTTTATGGCAGTCTTCTCATATAACCTCCACTGCCATTCTCTCCCAACATGGTTGGAATGCCATCGAAGCCCTACAATATCTCGTTAACCGAACCACAAACTATTTCAAATTCAAGAAAGGGCATCCGCTTGGTGGGGAGTTTGAGGCCGATATCGTCCGCACCCTTCTCGGGAATCGTCGTTTCAAGGGTGATCCTATCAACGAGATCCTTTTTCCAAGCCGTCAGCAACAAGGACTTAGTTATAGCAACATTGCTTGTGGAAGCTGGCGCTGACGTTGACTTTGTTAAAAATAAGATGCCTCTTATTAGGCTCGCCTGTCGCTTGGTCAAAAGAGTCGACGATCCTGGTCTCAATGTTGCTCGAATGTTGCTTGCGCGTGGCGGCACCGTCAACCATTTGGGTAATCTCAAAGGATTCTGGGATGGTGTATGGCAAAACCACATTGTCAAGGTGCAGTTTCTAGTTGATGCTGGAATCGACGTAAATGCTGTCGATATAGGGGACCCTTTAGAACCCACGGCTCTCATACAGGCATGCCGTCGAGATTTCATGGAATTGGCAACAATTCTTCTTGATGCAGGTGCTGATCCAAACTACGGACCTGGCTTTCCGCTTTGCTATGTGGCGAGAAATGGGAACCGAGAACTATTCGATCTTCTTTTTTCAAGAGGTGCCGACATCAAGATCATACCACCGCATGATCATTATAATAAGGGGCCGGTCCCAGAATTATGTGGATCTCGAAGTACTGGCGCTACTGAAGAGTTTTTGAAGTTTTTGCTTGACAGCGGATGCCCGTATGACGGCGAGGAGGGGGATCGTGCTCTTTTTCGTGCAGCGATTTATAACAAGACGGGACATTTAAGACTCCTTCTGGAGAGAGGGGCAGAGGCTGGCCATAGAACTTTGCTGGGTCTAAAAGGAGCTTGCGAGGAGGGTCATTCTGAAGTTGTGGAGATGCTGCTGGAAGCTGGAGTGAGATTAGGCCCACTTACTTTTTGGAACAATAGTGTTTATGAAGGATTGCTGAATATTGGGAGAGATGATTTGGTGGTGAGGGTAAAGAAAACGGTTGAAGCCATACAATAACACACCATGGTTACACCTCACCTCTGCGGTGATTATAAGCAACACCACTTCTCCGATCACCCAAGACCTATACCACCAATACTTTATTTTTATCTGCACTGTCTCGTCTCTTAATTTCCTCCAACTCCTTTTACTTTATGATGCCCTCCAACTAATACTTGCAAATAAAAGACTCACCCGAAGCAACCCTTACGCTACGCTTTAACTTTTTTTTTTGAATGACAAATGTCTATTAAAATGCATTTATTACAATTCCATCGATAATACATAAATAGTCCACAATACGTAATCGAAAATAATGAGCTTGGTTAAACACGCTCGGATAATCAAAACACGTGTAAAATATGTCACCAACCAGCATCCTTCTCGAGCTATTTCATACTCAAAAATGTGGCAACGTCATATTCAACGCAAACCACGAAATCATTATGCAGTTGATCAATGGGGTATCTCATCAACTCTGCGGAGTGTCTATTTTTTTAATGTAAGCACCTCCCCATAAATCTCCTCGTCCATCCCTGCACCACAAATGACACTTTCTAAGTTTCGCGCATCAGACCGTAGGTTGATGACTGTCCCAGCGTCAAGAAGTCCTTTTCCAAGTTGAGTACCATCAGGCTTGCATTGTCTTTTCATCTCGCTTTCATACGTCATCTCTTCGTTGCAGTCTGTAAAGTCGATACCGCAAACATGGCAGAACTGTTGCAGGTGTTGCGAGCAGACAAAGACGATGACACCGTTCCTTTTGATTTTTCGGGTATGACCATCATCGTCGTCATCACAGTCGTCGAAACTTTCAGGCGTCTTGCCATCGTCACTGTCAGAGTAATTAAAGCCAATCCCATAGTCACATAGCTCGAGATGGGTAGAAAGAACATCCATGTCCACTTCCCCATCATCCATCATGCTTAAAAGCTCTTCGGTATGTTGCGCCGGATTTGATCGAGCAAAACCCGTCCTTGCAACAGGTGCTGGTGTCTGGGGGGTCAAGCCGACAGAGTCTGGCTTAACTTCAACGCAGTAGCCCAACCGGTGCACTACTGGTTCTACTTCTGCCTCAAAGTCAACCTCAGAGTCTGTATCATATAATGGCTGGGGCATAGCCACCCGGCAACCAACAGCCCTGTGAACAAGAGGTTGTTCCAATTCTGTCCCAGGCGTCGCCACGCAATAACCTGTCCTGCCTACTGGGTTTTGCTGAGTCTTGCTTATCTTCGATTTCGCCTCAGCTTCTTTTTCTTGATTGATCTCAATAAAGGCAACGCAACAGCTATGACAGGTTTCGAGGTGATGCGCTTTGCAGACGATAAAGTCAGCGCCATTCTGTTCAAAAGTCAGGATATTGTTCTTGTCCACTGGCAAAGGTGAGTTTACAGGTTGAACGACTGGCCTACTTCGTTTTTTGTCATTGTCCGTCGACGGCGCAGGGGGTGCCGTTACATTCAACTTTCCTTGGCTCTTTGATCCAACTGATGTTGCAGATTGAGGTGTCGGGGTAATTCGTGCGGGTTCCGCTGTCAGAGATGATACTGCAAGTTGCTTGGATTTTGGCCGGCGTCTTCGGGATTTCTTATGCTGCTCCAAAGCCTTTCCTTGCTCATGCAAAAAATCGTTGGCCATGACGTAGTTCCCGCTAGAATCTTTCACTCTTAAACGACTATGCCAAGCTGAGGCAGCGGCATGCAACAACGTCTTGGTTTTCTTGCCCATTATAACGTAGACAAAGATGCCATAGGTATAGGAGTTCGCATTATTGTCTTTGCCTGCAGTTTGAATGATGCCTCTCGGTCCTCGAAGGCGTCTAGGAATCGGACGTGAGTTCCGACTTCAAGATAGGCGGTTGCCATCAGTACCGTAAAGATCTGAATAGATCGGAGCTGAGACTTAGATGCATAAAACGGAGCCAAAAGAAAACAAAAGTACAGCCATCGCTGATATTGGTGAGAGAATCAAACTACTAACTTTATTAGTATGATATTGGAGGCGGGCTGAAGCAAGGAGGTCTCTACGATTCCTACTTGAATTTTTTTTTTTTTTTTTTTTTTTTGTTTGTTTGTTTGAAGCACCCAACGCGAAAAAAAAACAGAGATTATATTTATATTTTAGTATTTCTGTATAGTTTTCTACAAGTTTACAGTTTTAACCCTATGGCATAACCTCGACAAAGTATCATGCAGCACGGAAACGTTCACAAGAACGAGTCTCATATCATCCACCCTCTCCAAAATATAACCTGGATTCGCCTTCCTTCTGGAAGAATCCTCATCATACGGTATGAAAACACCGCTAATAAACCCTTCAACTCTACCGCCAGAGTAATCATCACGCGTCTTTACACGCGTCCCCATAACGAAAAGCTCATTCCCAAGGTACTCCCCATAGGAAAGAAGATATGGCTTCAAATCGACTTGGTCCTGCCGTGACTGGTTTAAAGCGATCAAGTCGAGGTTGCAGTAAGCACATTTTTCGAAGCCATGAGGCCTACAGTAGGAAGATTCGTGCCGTTGATGAGGAACGTGATCATGGCTGATTGATTGTGGATTCAGGGGGATCGAATTTTGGGACGTCGTCTAGAGATATCGAGGATACGTATTTCTGGATCTCTATCCGTCTCCCGCCCCAATGCCCGAATGATGCCCTAATTAGCCTCGGATGTGTCGAATCGTCCTCGTGTGCAGATTTGGACTTGAGTGCCCGCTTTTAGGAGATCTTTGCCAATGGATCGACCAGCCTCGACGTTGACTGGCACACTTTCATGAATTTGACATCAACATCGCAGCGGAGACATTGTTGTCGGTAATGGCGTACACAAACAGCGTAGACACCACCGTTTCTGGGGTCCTTTGCCAGTTTGACTCGGCCTGGCCTTTTCTCTTTCGCTCTTCGAGGCGGCCCTTTTCTGGGCATGATAAATAGTAATTTTTTTTAACACGAAAAAACCTTCTTACAACACTTCCAAGCTTTAAACACTCGCCAAAAGTCATCACCCACAGACCTCCCTCGAGTCGACTCCAAGGCTCTACTGGTTGATAATTCTCATTTTATCAATTGTTTTGTGAGAACCCATAGCTACAACGGGGATATAAAACTCGTGTTTTACCAAAAAAAAAACCCACTCACATAATAGATATCATATCCCAAACCACATCTTTAATCCTTTTACACCCAACAAATCAAAAGAAACACAAACTCGGTTACATCCCTCAAATAAACCCTCCCCATCAATGTATAACCCCAATCTTCAACTCCCCATCAGCATCTCCCACCACAATCCCCCTCGTCTTTGTCCAAGCCCCTCCCCCATACTCACTCCAAAACACCGCCCGATGCTGAAACGACATAAAATTAATCCACACCGTCAAACACCCCGCCGGCACAACCACCCCCATCCACATCCAAAACCACGACGGCTGCGTAGGAACGTCCGGAGTTCTCCAATACAACGTCGACTTGATCACAGGGACAAAAGTATCGGGTATAGGAATGGTAGGGGAATCCGACAACGCGATACGTTCATCATCTTCCAAAGCAGGAGGTGGGACGGTCCCAAATGTTTCATTCAAGCCACTCCTATTCACAGCGTTCAAATCATCAAAAGCGCTCGGAAATAACTCTAGAACCCTTTCGGTAACGTTCCCAACGTCCCCACCTCCAGCTCTCATCCCCACATTCACTCCTCCCAAAAAAGCCGTCCCCCACCAAAACACCAGAATCACAATCACCGGCGAAAACACCTGTCCAAGCCTCCAACATAACCCAGACCTGCCCCCCGTGACAATATGTCCTTCATCCTCATGTTCAGGTGGTGGGGCGTTCTTCAAAGTCTCATCGGCGACGGCTATCTTTTGTTGAAGCTCCCAATGTAACACGCCCCATCGGACTCGATGACAGACGGAAAACGCCCACCAACAAAAGATAGGACCCCATCGAGGTCCACCCAGGATCCAGCTCCCCCAGAACGATCCTCGGATGGTTTTACGAAGGATTTTAGGGGGTGAAGGTGTAGATGATGTAAAGGTGTGATTGATAAAGGGGGGGAAAGTTTCGTTGAGTAATAGAGGGATGGAGTAGGGGTTGTGAAATAACGACAATGAATCGTCGGATCTGGATGGACATGGGGTTGGCGAGGTGGAATTTGATGAGCATGCAGGTCGGTTTGTAAGGAGAGAAAGGGAGACGATTTCAGAGGCGACGGTGGCAGAGATGGTGGTGGTGGAAAGGGTGACGGCGACGGCAGAGACGATATAATTTTGCAGTCCTTTCATAATTCTCGTAACGGCGGGACTCCCCGAAGCTAACTCAGCGGTAACCGATTCAATAGTATGATTAAGACGCGGAATGGAGACAGACGAAAGGTTTGGGTTGATGTAATCAGAGGGGATGAGATAAAGCGGTAGAAAGACGGCGCCATTGACGAGATACAGGAGATGGAGAGTTGCGAAACGTTCAAGGGTTCCAGCGAGTCTGTCTGGCCATAATCGACCAGTGAGATGGATGGCGTAATAAGCATATTGGATAATGTAGGTGAGGTGGAGGAAGGATGTTGGGGGTCTTGTCGCGCACATGCCGATGAGAGCGAGTGGGGAGGTGTTGGAGGGGATGATGAGCCAGAGAAGCCAGCGGAGAGGGAAAAGGATGATGGAGAGGAGGGGATGGATGAACCAGCGGTATATTGTAAAAGAGTCAAAGAGGGAGAGGTAGGTGGAGATGGAGATGAGCGGGGGTTGGTTTGGGAGAGTTGGACAAGTTGCAGCGCGGACGTAGGAGACGTAAAGGAGGTATAAGTCGATGACGAGACCGATGAGAGCATAAGAGAATTGGCTTTTTCATTCAAAGGTTAGAAAACGGCGGGTTTTTTGAAAGGAGGTGATCGTAAACTTACAGATCAATCATGACGTGTTCAGTGAATCTCAGAAACTCGTCGCGGTCAACAGCATCCATCGGTTTTGTCCGCTCCCACCATTTAAAATCGGATTTGCCCGTCTTTGGATTCCGTGTAGAGATCTTGACTAAAACCATTCGTCAGCATCCCCCATGCATGCACCTAAGCGAGAATCCTTACCGTAAAGCTGATACATCCCCTTCTCCCACCACGTTAACGCATCGTCCGCTTTCGCATCTCCATCCGCCGCGGTCTCCCCCGCATCCCTCTTTTCATTCTCCTCCCCATCCATCTTTCCATCGTCACCCCCAGCATCCATCGTCTCTTCTCCACCCCCCTGTCCCTTCCCCTCCCCATCCTTTTCAAACCCTTCATCCCCATTCCCATTCTCCCCTACATCACATCTCTTCTCCTTCCCCCTCGCCTTCCGACTCCTCAACGCATCATCCTCCTCCTCCAAACTCTCCGCTGAAGTCTGCCGTCGATGTTGACGTCTCGAATCCGCTGATGCATCCGCGAACGGTGGAGGAGGTGGATGACGACCTGGGGTGGGACGACGGCGTCATCGTCTAAATCGTTGTTATCTTCTCCCCATGCTTTGCGGTGTCGGAAGGTGGATGCATCAGGGGATGAGGGGGTGGGGGAGGTGGGGACTTTTGCATCCATCGTTTGATGATGGAAGAAAACGGAAAAGCAGCAAGAGGAGAAGAAGACTCTTGTAATTTTTTTTAATTGGGATTTTTTTTTTTTTTTTTTGGGATGCATGAGTGGACAGCGCGTGATTATGATAAACGGTGATCCTCATGGACTCATCCCGGTTCTGCACTTACTGGTTGTCGACGACACTCACTTTTAACTAGTGTCAACCTCATAAACATGAAGGAAGCTTCCTGACACAGATGACGTAGATGACCACCACCATGTCGCCATGAAGACCTGGACGACGTATTCGATTCCACCAAAAATACACGAGACCCAAACACAAGGTGTAAAAGGAACCAGCCATTTAGTACTTGGGAATTTCAGAGACAAACAAACGAAAAAAAAAAAGGAACCGCAAAAAAACACCAGCGCAACCGAAAAATGAGAGCATAGGGTAAACGTCCACAAAACGATATAAAAAGGAAAGTGTAAAACAAACATCCATGAATAAAAAAAGGCGTTACTCTTTTCTTAATAATCTTGGTACGGGTTTTAAAAAAAAAATAACACACAAAAAGTCTAGTTGAGAAGGAAAGAGAAACGGGACCGATAAAAAAAGGAACCGACATGTTTTTAGTGAGACAAAAAAAAAAAAAAAACTTTCATTTAAAAAGTCGGGCATGGAACCAAAAGAGTAACCGGTTATGTTAAAAACAAGGTGAAATGGGGTAGAGGTTGTGGAGGAAAGAAGAGACCACAGAGGAAAAAGAGGAACTGAGATCGAACGAGAGTTGTTGGAGAAAGAAATATAACATTTCACAGTATCAAAAGATAGAAAAAAATACAACGGGTTGACAGGGTAGGGGGGGATGCTTTAAACGTTAATCAGGGAAATGGACAACGGGGGGATACTGGATTTAGTAGAGCGCAAAGAACGCAACAACAGCTCCCGCAACGGCCGCAATACCAGATCCAACACGGCTAGCACCACTTTCAACCTTCAAGTTGGCCTTGGTGGTGGTCACAACGTTGGGCTTCTCAGCAAGGTAGGTAGGGACGTACGCAAATGGCTTGGTGGTGACGGGGGCAACCTTGGGGTAGGGGTGACAACAGGCTTGACATCATCCTCTTCACAGTCCTCATCAACAACGGGCTTCTTGTCATCCTCATCGTCACAGTCCTCCTCGACAACAACGGGCTTCTTGTCGTCCTCGTCGCAGTCCTCCTCGTCCTCCCACTCCTCACAGTCCTATAAAAAATAATCATTCCGTTAGAAGATGTAATGAAAGACACGAATTTTACGTGACGCGACAAAACACAAGATAGAAAAAGTGAGGAAAGAAAGTGGGCAAAGGCCAAAGTTGACAAATTTGAACAAGGAAAATCTTCTTGTCAAAAGACAAAAAGTCTTGTGCCACCATAACACAAGCACCACGTTACACAACCAAAGAAAAAGCAATTTAAATGCAAAAAGAAGATGGAAAGGGGGCTTGGCACCACCCAATTTAAGGGTGGAATAGATAATAGATGAAAGAGAAAGAAAAAAGACGGACTCGGAGGAGACCGTCATTGAACAGAAAGACAAGATAATATGAAAAGAATACTCACATCCTCCTCGGGGTTGTAGGGGAGAGGGCTTGTGGGGGTACCGGTGACAACGGGCCTGACGGCAACGGTGGAGGTAGCAATGGGCTTCACAACGGGCTCATCGGGCTTGATGACAGGGTAGGGCTTCTCAGAGCCGTAGGTGGGGGGCACAACAACGGGGGCGGCCAGTGGTGGTGGACTTGGAGTCAGGGATGCCGTAGGTCTTGGTACCCTCAGTGATGATGGGGCCAGCAGAGGTAGCGGTGCCGGTCGCGGGGAGGGTGACGCCGTAAGTGGCGGTGGAGACACCAGCGGCGGTAGAGGTGGAGGCACCGGCGGCGGTGGAGGTGGAGCAAGGGGTGGAGGAGGTCTTGGGGACCTCAACAGAGTAAGGCTTGGTCTCGGTGACAACGGGGGCAACAGTGGAGGCCACGGTGGCGGTGGTGGAGGTGGAGCAGGGGTGGTGGTGGTGCCCTTGGGCTCCTCAACGGGGTAACCCTTGGTCTCGGTGACAACGGGGGCAACAGAGGTGGTAGCCTTGGGCTCTTCAACAGCGTAGGTCTTGGTCTCAACGACGACGGGGGCGGCGGTGGAAGTAGAGCAAGGGGTGGAGGTGGCAACGGGGGCCACAGTGGAGGTGGAGCAGGGAGTGCTCTGGGGAGGGACGGCAGCACCGTTGGCCATGGAGGCGGCGAAGACGGCAAGGGCAATGATAGTCTTGAGGTTGAACATCTTTTCTATTGTATAATGTCTATTGAGAACGAGTAGGGGGAGATGACGGAGTCTAGGAGACGGTACGTGAGTTTATATAAAGATCTAGAGAGAAACGAGGAGGATGAAAAGGGGAAGAGGGAAATGATTTGGCTTTATACCATCCATCCACTCATCACCCATCCACTATGATTTAAATATAATGTAACAAATTTTTTAAATTTAATTTTTAATTTTTATTTATTTAAAAGGAGTAAAAAAGGGTGTGTTCGTGTGTTGGTGTTCACAATTTCAAAAGACTGCCTACCCAAAAGACTCAAAAATTTAATTATTCAATTACTCAATTATCGAAAAATTTGACTTTTCTTTTTTTGTCTTTCAACTTTATACAATACGCGACACAAGGATTCAATTTTACTTATAAAAGAGTCTCTCCACGCGTTATGAACGCGTCAAGCCATTAATTAAATAATAACACGCGTTAAACATTCCAATTTACATTTTCTAGCCAATAAGAACCATCATCCATCACCTCCAAGGATTCCGTCCCTGACCGCCCTTTGACCATGACCGCTTCAATTTGACTAAATGAAAAAATGAGTGTGCCAAAAGGGCAGTCGTTGGAGGCCGTAGATGATCTACGAACGTAGACAACAAAAAAGACATTGCTTACCCCACTATTCATGTACGTATAAATTTAACAACGTCAATAGTGAATGTAGGCAACCAACTTACCTATGTACATAATAATGAATGCAGTCGAATTATTCTCAGTTGTATATCAAATGCTGGGTGTGAAAGGTTTGAGGCAGACGGGAAATCTGGGAAAGATGAGGACTCTACATACAGCACTAGCCACCTTCTTTGATCCCCATCCACATTGATATTCCGTCGATCCGCAATTTTCTGCGCTCTTGTCTCCAAGAATTCCTTTTTAATAAAAAACAAAGAAAAATACGTCATGGATCGGTTGAGGGGCTTTAGCGATTCATTTGAAGGCGTTCGCAATCCGTCGAGAAAGGAAACCGGTGGAAAGTCTTAAAGCAGCGGGGATGAAATTGAGGACAATGTTAACGTAGAAACCCATGCTTTTTCGACAAAACCGATGGGAGGTGAAGACGCATCCACATAACGTCAAAGCAGTGCGCGATATATTGTAAGCAAATCAACATAAGAACCACAGATCAACGTTCCGTCAAGGACGGGAACGGGTGGGAGGAAAAACCACACATCCACGTTCCGTCAAAGGAGTGAAGCCATATGCCGCATAGCATCAAAGGATAAAATAAGGACAAAGTAGCGTCATGGTTTCGTTCGACATCAACGTTGTGGGAGGTGAGGACGTGTGCATCTGCATAGCTTCAAAGCAGCGATATGAAATATGGAGAAACCAACGTAAAAACCCGTCAAGGTAGGAAACGGGTGGGAGGTGAAGATGCATTTTTATAGCATCGAAGCGGCTAGATCAACAAATCAGCGTCAAGCCACTTCATCAACGTTTTAGTGGAAGGAAACCGGGTGAGGAGTGACAGTGCATCCGTATAGCATCAATAGGATAAAACGACGTTTCTACATCAACGTTTTAATGGAAAGGAAGGGCTCTGCTTTCATCACCTTTCGATGTCTCTCTCCCACCATCTTATGTAAATCGCCAAAAGGGAATATATACCACGAAACAATCAGCTTACACACTCTTCGTTCAATTGTGTTTTTTTTACGGTTGAGTGAGCCCCCTATTCATTCACATGTTGATGGAGATTGCCCATTCATATGAAAACTGGGTGATGTGGATGTTGGGAGATACACATGCTTTGATGGACTTGATGGTATTTGAAGAATCAGCAGAAGCATGTGCGTTTCCATTCATCGTCCAAACATTAGATGGGGTTTTGTAAGCGTTTTCATTCATCGTCCATACCATACAGTGTAGCAGTCAACATTTTTCAACAAAGCTTTTGAACCCACCCATATGTTGTACCTCCAAAAAAAATTCTTTGAAAAAAACCACCAACAAAAAAGAAAGAAAGCATTATGGCCGCCGTTGCAGCAGGTAAGGAGGACGGTTGCGTTGGAGAAGGTATCCGGGACGTCTTCATTTCTATGATGGAAGGTTTTTGATAATGGGTGTGGGTTGAGAGGGTGGCAGGGCTTTTTGTATTGGAAATGAAAGGTAGAGGGTATAGGGGTTTGCAGAGTGTCTCTTGTTTCCTATGGCCTTCCTTTGTCCTTTTCTCTTGGTCGTAGTATGCGACGGCGGGAGTAGAGGGATTTATTGTGGAGAACGCGGGATGAGTGTAAAACGGGTCCACGTTTGTGCAAGTTGCTTTGTACACGGGGGGCGGCCTCGGTGGTGGTAGAGTTGGAGGTGGTGGTTGTTGCAGTGGTGTAAAGGTGGTGGTTAAAGAAGGTGGAGGGGTGGTCTGTAATGGGGTTGAACGTTGAGAGAGGGGTTTACTGTAGAGAACGCGGGATGAGTGTAAGATGGGGTTATGGTCGGGCTCTATTTCTGAACCCCTCTCCCCCGTTTTACCATTTGCTTTGTACATGGATAAAGTGGGGGCTTATGGGACGAGAGGTTGGACGTTGAAAGAGGGTTGATTTGGACAGGGACGGGATTGGAAGAGATAAAAGGTTTTTGAAGGAAATGGGATATGCTGCTTATTCTAGTTATCTCTTCTATGCTTTATTTTGTGTATGAGATGTGTTTACCAAGTCATGACGTCCTGTACTTTGTGGCTACGTTGCCCCTCTTTTCCTTTAACTTTGTAGCACTGCCGTGTTTACTTTTTTTGTTTTCGTAAAGACTTTTTTTCATATTTTGGTAGCGCTATCCTCTACCTGGGTTCCTATCTTCCGCTTTGAAGGTTTTTTTAGTTGTAGAAACTCCACTACTTGACCTTTGTTCGTAGTAGTGAGCGTGTCCGGATCTTTCGGAAATCAAACTGACAAACCAACTTTTCATTTTTGAAATCAAGAACCCGCCTTCCCTCAGAACGCTCCCTATGCCGTAGACCTGGTTCCTGGAAAGGTAAAGAGGGCCTCAAATCATTTGCTTTCGTTACAAGTACTGACGCGTTTGTTTGGCTTTGGTTACTTTTTATTAGGATTATTACTGGTGTACTTGTGGAAAGAGCAAGGGACAGCCGTTCTGTGATGGAAGTGTGAGTAGAGTTTTTCGTTTCTGGTTTTTAATGTGTTTTTTCTCTTGTATAGTTGAATTTTGGAATTAAATCTTTTTTTTTTTTTTATTTTAATGAAATGATTTTGGTGGATAGCACCGCGGCACCTCTTTTACACCCCTCAAATTCACGGTCGATGAAGCCAAAAAGTATTTCCTGTGTGGCTGCAAGATTTCCGAGAGCAAGCCCTTTTGCGATGGTACGTACTCCTTTTTTTTTTTAGCCCCGTTATATCTCCGCTAACAATACACACACACATTTATATTTACAAAACAGGTACACACCGCAAAGAAAAGGGATTGAAGCGATACAATGAGTTTCTGTTGAAACGGAATGGAGAGTTGCAGAGTAAACTCGCTGAAGCTGATAAAGGGAGAAGGCAGTTGACGGTTGTAGCTGGTGTTGCAGCTGTTGTGGCTGTTGGAGTTGTGTTGGCGGTCAAGTTGAGGGTGTTGGAGTGATTTCTTGTAGAGACAGCTTTTATTATATTGTTTGTTTTTTTTTAATGTTGGTTTGAAGAATATAATTTTATTTTGTTGGTTTGATGGTTTGTTTTGTTTTGTTTTGGATATGGGGCGCGGTGTTTTATTGTAGGTTATTTATAAAGGTGCGGGTGGTGGTTGTTGAGGGAAAATTTATAGTGTCTTGAGGGAATGAGGGAGTTGTTTGTTGTTGCAAGAGACCGACCGGCGTTTGCCTTTGCGGAAGGGAAAGAAGGAGGAGGAGAGCGAGGAGGAGAGAATGTAGTACAATGTATGACAAAGTGAAATGAAGTCTGAGTGGAAAATGTCAGCGGGAAAGTGTTACACAAGTGTATTTCTTTTTTTTGACAAGTTTATATTTGTACGTTGATATATGGTTGATGGGGTTGGATTGTGCCCGCAATGACTTCGGAAAGCATAATGGATGGATGATGGTGATGATGGATGGATGATGGATGATGGATGATGGTAATGATGGATGATGGGTTGAAGGTAGGAGGAGTCCATGTGTATATCCTTGTTTCATTCTCGTTCTCTTAATAAATGATTAATTCTCTGTGAGCAGGTATTTATGAATAACTTGCTCATATTTATTTATCATACGTTGGGTGAGGATAGTATTTATTGAATATTGCATGACGATGGGTTTCAGAAGTTAAAAGAAATAAAAATTACGTAAGTATTTATATAAATATAAATATATAAGAGGCTTCTTCTCCTTCTTTTAAATACTAGTAATAATAATAAATAAATAAAAAAAAGAATACATGAACAAATAATACATGCATGCATGCAGGTAATATTATTATTAATTAATAAATATTAAAGGGGAAAAATAAGAATTCAATGAATAATAATAGTAACAAAAAGTTTAATGACAAACCTTATTACTAATAGTACAGAATAATATATATAATACATAACATAAAAAAATTTGGTTGCTTGCATTACCATCCATCCACTGTGTGTCACCCATGTGGAAAAGAATAAAGAATTAAAAGAATTTGAAAAAAAAGAAGAAGAAAATATACACAAAAAGGATAATAATAATAAAATACATTATACATCAAAACAATCCATAATATTCATTCACACCTCTCTCTCTCTCTTTTCATATATACAATACAATTACTTTTACATTCATTCATTGACATACTCACTACAACTACAACTACTACTTACTACTACTACCTATCCTCACATTCATACATATTCATACACACTCATTCACACATTCACTCTTACGACAGGATTATTCTATTCTATTCTATTCTATTCTATCTTTGTTCTATTACATTCTATTACATTACACTACAGAAAAGGTGGGGTTTCTTATTCATCCATTCATTCATACTACTCTCTCTCTCGGTCTGTTCTGTCTATTCTATCTGTCTCTATTGACATGGAGAGTAATGACATTTAATTCTCACTCCTCTTTTGATCACTCACTCGCACCAACCCACGTCTGCAACATATACTATGGACAAATGGAAGTGTGTGTGTGTGGTGTGTGTGTGTGTGTGTGTGTGTATGCTAATGGGATGGACTGGCTGCATTTCATTGCATATCTTTATTATCATTAACATCCATCATCACCATCATCATGACGGGCGACAACAATGATGATGATGACGATGATGAGGGACGATGGATGGACTTGGTTCTTTTTTGCTTTTTGGCCCTTTTTTGCCCTTTGCAATTTCATTTTTGCCCTTTTTTTTTTACACATTATTTTTTTTTTTGTGAGCCTTCAAGCCCCCCCCACCCCTCTCACCTCTCACCTTTACACCAACCGTCATTCATCCACACCACCTCAAATGCCCTAACGTCTAACTTTCTTGCTCGCATTAAACAGAAAATTAGACTAGAGAGGACGCTTTATAGTTTGTCGTAAAGAAAAAAGAGTGTAAAAAAGTGTCAAGGTTGGATATCAACAACCACAGCAGCAAGTCGGGTCGTTGGACATTGAGTTGGAAGGACATTGCCAGGAAAGATGATGACCTCCTCAGCACCTATACCTTCCTCTGCTCCTTCCCATTCTTATCACCATTTCGATTTTACCAAACAACAACAATATCAACAACAACAACAACCAATTTCACCAACACCAGCTGCACCAACAACAACATGTACAACATGCTCCACCTCTTTCCCCATCAACCTCAGGATCAGCGTTCCTTGCATCATCCCTCCCATCCTTTGCTCATCACAGCGGTTTAAAATACCCGCATCATCAGCCGCAACAACAGCAACACCATCATCACCCTTTCCATCACCGGCTCCTTCGTCTCCCGAAAACTCGACATCCACTTCTGCTCCATCCACATCGTCCGCACCAATGATGATGATGATGGGAGGACAGCAGCAGCAGCAGCAACCCTCCCTCGTGGGGAACAACTCTATGCTCATGAACACGGGGAACGCGTTACCGTCAAATAATGGAAACAATAACCCTCCCACGTCTTCCCTGTCACGTTCAGCTTAGGCAGATGCAGATGCAACAGCAGCAACAACAACAACTGCATCATCCGACATCATTGGGGATGGGCACCGCATCGTCTTTAATAGATCAGGATCAAACTCTTCAACTTCTCCTCGGCAACTCAAACAACAATAACAACACCAACATGGACTTTTCATCACTCACCGGATCAAACTCCTTGACCCTTCAACATCCCTCATCCTTTCCATCCGCCCCTACACCAGCTCCCATCCCCTCCACCTCCCTTCTCTCCCGTCACATCCATACAGTCCCGTCCTCCTCCCCACACGTTGACACAACCGCCCTCCTCTTTCCATCCACCTTTACATCCGATCTCGTAGGCTCCCCCTTCTCCCCTCCTCCCTCTCCTCCTCCCTCGCGACAAACTCCTTTATCGATTCCTTCCAAAACCATTCCCTCTCCTCATCCTTTTCATCGTCGTGGGCACCCGAATCGTTGGCAGGAACACCCACATTGCAGTCGTTGGATATGGCTTCACCGGGACCGCTGGAGGGTGTCATGAATTTATCCATGGATGATACGCAGGTGGCGTCATCGCCGTCTGTGTCGTCACTGAGTTTTGCCTTTTCTCATCTCGCGTCTTCGGAACTCCAACAACAGCAACCTCTCATGGGCATTGGTATCCAAATCCCCGATCAACAAACCATGGGCATGTCCATCCAAATCCCATCCTCCTCCTCCTCCTCATCTTTCTATAATAACCAACCATTCTCCTCCTCCTACCCATCCTCCCCAATCCCCATCACCTCCTCAACCCCTTGGTCCTCCACAACCCTCCCCAATCCCAACCCACAACAACCCGATTTCTCCCTCCGTCCCGACGGCGTCCTCCGCAAACCCGTCCGCTCCACCTCGATCAAACTGGAAGACCCTCCTCAAGAAAACGAACCAAACCCAACCTCGTCACCGTCACTGTCAAAAAACCACCCACCTCCCCTGACGGCCATGTGGTTGCTAAACGCGTCCTCCCTTCCACCTCTACACCCGGTACCGCCTGTCGAAACTGCAAGACCACGAAAACCAGCCTCTGGAGACGTGGGACGGACGGGGAACCCCTGTGTAATGCTTGTGGCCTTTTTTTTAAACTGCATGGCGTCGATCGACCTGGAAGCATGAAATCCGATGTCATACGGAAACGAAACCGGGGTGGGGAACTGGAAGCAACAACACATTGCCATCGTCGTTGCCTGTAAACCATGGAAACATGCATTCTGGGAATACGACTGTGGGCGCCTTGTCACCTGTCTCTGGGAATGGAACCCTATCTCCTGTCCCCATCAACGTCTCACCTACGCTTTTCAATCCCCCGTTTCATCCATCACCGTCACCCCTATCATGGGTGGAAGCATGCCCACCCATGCACCCATCCATGCGCATGTCCCGCATCCTACGACGTCGGTGCCTATCCCTGTTCATCGACCGGTGATGATGAATCAGTCCATGTCGCTTCCGAAGGGGGGGTTGTGGCGGGAAGAGCCGGAAATGGGTTTGGACGGCTTTTGAGACTGCGGGGTTGGAGGAGGTGGAGGAGGAGGAGGAGGAGGGGAAGAGGAGGCGGAGGCGGAGGATGGAGGGGGGGCGTTGGAGGGGGCGTTGGTGGGGGGGGTTGACGGGGGGGGGTTGACGGGGGATGGGAGAGGGTTTCGGGGATTACGGCGGGGTTGAAGAGGGAGGGGATGGGGATGGAGCGGGAGGAGATGGGGTTGGGGATGGAGGAGGGAATGGATGGATGGAGGAGGGAATGGAGGGAATGGGATTGGGGATGGAGCGATGGATGAAGTTGATGTGATGATGATGATGATTTTGAATAGGGATCCGAGGGTGAATGAGTTTGCGGGAGGAAGATGGAGTTTTAGAGAATAGCTTTATAATCTTTTCTGTTTTTTTTGTTGGTTTTTCATGGTGCCTTATTTTTTTTTTGTTTTCTTTTTTCGGTTAAATATCTTTCTCTCATCCCCGTTTTTTTCTGTGACCCCCGTCATCATCTTTTTTTCGGTTCTCAGTATTTATATTCTATCGCCTTTTTTTCCCGCTGTTTTTTTTTTGGGTGTGAAGGTGTGCGTTCTCGTTTTTTGGTTTCTGTCAACATTTTTTTAGCGTTGGTGGGGGGGTTTGGAATGCCTTTTTTTTTCATGTTTTTGGAATTCTTTTTTTTTTCTTGGTATGGCGGTTTGGGATGGTTTGAACGTCTCCCGTTGGAAAAAAAATAGAATATATGTGTGTTTGGGTATATAGTCCTTTTTCATATAATGTGCCCGTTTTTTGATTTTTTTATTGGGATGTTGAGCAGTGGGAGGTGTTTCTGTGGGTTTCGCGGTCGTTGGATGTACGGCGCGTGTGGAGCTGTGTTTGTTTTTTTTTGGTGTGTTTTTCTCCTGTTTTTGTGCGACATAGTACCGAGTTTTTTGCTTTTGGAATCTCTTTTGCATCGCTTCAGACGACGGACGGGGTGCATTTGATTATACTTTTGGAGTTTGGGACGTTGAGTTGAACACGGCATTGACGACGCTTATAACGAAAAAAAGGTGGTGGTTTGAGGGAGGGAATTGCTCTTGCAACGAAAAAAACAACATTAAGGATTTCTTATTTTTAACGGGAAGCGGGTTATATATTTTTTTCGCAAAAAATGAGTTGCTGTTCACAAAACCTCCACCACCTACAATGGTCTCAAGAGATCGAGGGGGTTCCTTTTCGTCGACTCTTGCGCATCAGACCAGTCCATCCCCACATCCACATCATCATCATCATCATTATGGTTCACTTCAGCGGTTGCCTTTACCGGTGACTCATGACCGACGACAACGGCATTCTGGTCATCGGCAGTCGCACCTTCATTCTATGGCGCAAGGGCAACAGCACCTTCATCATACTCAATCGCCTTTGCAAATTCATCATCATAATCCTCAACCTCACCTTTCTATTCAACATTCTGTACCTCAAGCTCACCTTCACCTGCTCAATCACAACCTCCTCAACTTCTACCTCACCATCCTACTCAACACCTCAACCTCAACCTCACCTTCATCCCACTCAGCCCTCCCAACCTCATCCTACTCAACACTCTCAACCTCAACCTCACCTTCATCCTACTCAACACTCTCAACTCAACCTCACCTTCACCCCAACCCCCCAACCTCATCCCCCTCAACACTCCAACCCAACCTCACTTCATCCCCTCAACCCCCCAACCTCAACCCACCATACTCCGCACCCCCACAACGCCACTGCACCATCTGCGGAACCCACCACCTCCTTCCCATCATCACCCTACTGCACAACCTGCGACACCCGTCCATCACAAGACCTTTCCACCCCCCAGATCCTCCATCATGGAACTGCTGCCAAGACTCTTTCCAACTCATCCTTTGTCCAGATGACCCCGCTTTTCAGCTAAAGTGTTGCGAGGAGGAACCGTTTTCGAAACTTCATTCGGGGAATTGTTGTTTGGAGGAAACGTCGTTCGGTTGCAACGTCGGTGGCGTCTTGTTGTAATGATGAGTCGGCGTTTCACTCACAACCACCGGCGTCCTTGTCTTGTTGTCCTGACGAACCGGCGTTTCACCCGCAACACCGGCGTCATTGTTTGTTGTCCTGACGAACCGGCGTTTCACCCACAACCAGCACCGTTACCCTGTTGTTCAGAGGAACCGTCGTTCCACCCACAACCAGCATCGTTACCCTGTTGTTCAGAGGAACCGGCGTTCCACCCACAACCAGCACCGTTACCTGTTGTTCAGAGGAACACCATATCACCCTCCCCAACCGTCTTCCCTTCCTGTTGTTCAGAAGAACCCCATTCCATCCTCTCCACCCCACCCTGCTGTTCCGACCCCCACCATGCTGTTCAGAAGACGCCCACCCTTCCCTGCTGCTCCCTGCTGTCCGACGACCCAACCTTTCAACGCCATCCACCACGACCACCTACCCACCGCCTGCACCCCCGTCCATGCGAAGAAAAAAAGGATTACAGTTTAAGCGAGATTGGTGCGGCGGCGATTCTTGCGGAGATGCAGTTGGAGGAGGATGAGGGGGGTAGTCGGGAGACGTCGCCTAGGAGGATGGAATGTGATGCGCCTTGTTGTGGTGGGGAGAGGGAGTGGAGGTGATGGTGCAGACGGAGGGTGGGGATCAGATGATGGAGGAGAGTTGTCCGTGTCCGGTCCCGCATGAAGGTGGGAGTGGAGATGTGATGTGACGGGAGTAGCGTTGACTGAGAACCTGGTTGTACGTTGAGGGTGAGGTTTTGGGAGAGGAGGTTTTGAGGATGACGGGTCTATGAGGATGGGATGGGGGAGAGGATGGGGATGTGGAGGGGAAGGTGGGAGGAGGTTTTGCCGGTGGTTTGACGGGAGTTGTGCCTTGAGAGGGGATGAGGTGAGGGGTGGGAAACGACGGAAGAGTGAGCCGCCTTTGCCGGGGTCTTTGTCGCCGTTGATGAGGATGGGGAGTGGAGGAGGATTGGAGGTTGGGAGGAAGAGAAGATGGCGGGGGAGGTTGTTGGGTTGGGGGTTAGGATGGAGATGGAGGGGGGTTGTGATGGGGGAGGGTGTGATTGAGAATGGGGAGATGACTGGGAAGAAGGGAAGGGTGGTGAAACCAAAAGGGTCCAAGGCGACGCCTACGATGACGACGGTGAATGTTGTGGGCGGACAGGATGGGATGAGGGTGGGGGAGACGAATGGGGGTGGTGGTGATGAGGAGGAGGTACCGAGATGTCGATGGTCGACGTGTACGTCGGTATTTCCAAAGACGGAGGATTTGTTACCGCATATATCTCGGTATCATCTTGCGGCGCATCGGATCACGGCGACGGGGCATGGTGTCAAGACGATGGTGGAGGTACCCCGTGTAGAATCTGATCGGGACAGTGGGGTTTGGATAACGCGTCAACCAACTTGCTGTCACGATGGACCTAGGGTTCTCCTCAGGCTCGATCTGTGACGCTGTTCCGACGTCTCCGATGCAGAGTGACATGAGCTTGTGACGGTGACGGTTGGGAATAAGGTTGCTGTGACGTGTCATTGGGCGCAGTGTTCTGCGGAGAATGAGGGGTTTGGGAGTATAGAGGATTTGGTGAGACATTTGAGTTCGGCGCATTTGGCCAAGGTTGGGGTTGAGCTTGAGGAGCCGCATGGGTGTTTTGGAAGGGGTGTGGTGAGTTTTTTGGTTTCGTTTTTTCTTTTTCCCGCCTTTGTTAGGTGGTGGATGAGACGTTGGTTTGACTTTTTTTTTTTGTTTAGATCATCGGTTTAAACGGTTTGAGGATTTGACGGATCATATTGCGTCAGGTCATATTGCGAGGGGGACAGAGTCAGTATGTTTGTGAATGGACGGGGTGTTCAAGGGATGGGAGGCCGTTTACGCAACGGCAAAAGATTATACGGCATGTTCAAACTCGTGAGTTCTTTCTTTATCATGGGGCGGGGGGCGGTTGATGCACCAGATCTTAACATTGATTTTTTTGTTGTTGAATGTTGTTTTAGATACGGGAGATAAACCGTATGAATGTACTGTCTGTAATCAACGGTTTTCGGATCAGAATATATTACCGCAACATATGAGGACACGTAAGGATTTGTTTTTTTTTTTTGGGTGACATGGTTGTGCTGATTTCCTTTTTTGCCTTTTTTTTTTTAGATACGGGTGAAAGACCTTACCGTTGTGAAGACCCTGCGTGTGGTAAAGAATTTGCGATCCTTGGGGCGCTCAAGATTCATATGCGTCTTCATACTGGTGAGAAGCCGTTTGTGTGTAAAGAGGAAGGGTGTGATAAGAGGTTTGCGGAGAGTAGTAATCTGACGAAACATGTGAGTGCTTATTTGTTGTTGTTTTTTTTTCTTCTGTTTTTTGTTGTTTTTTTTGGTTTGCTTTGTTTGTTTGTTGTTGTTTTTTGTTGGCTTTGATCGTTTAACCTGATAGATGTTGTTGACTTTGTTAAATGTTTTTTTTTTTGATTAGTTGCGTGTGCATACGGGCGAGAAACCGTTTCAGTGTATTGTGGAGTTTTGTGGGAAAAAGTTTGCGAGACCGGATCAGGTTACGAGACATGCTAAGACGCATTTGAAGAAGACTGCGGGGATGACAAGTGCGGCGCAATGAAGTTGGTGTGGTGTGAGGGTGTTTTTTGTGGGGATTAAGAGGGGTTTGGTTGTAGGGATCACGAGGGGGTTTGGTTGTAGGGATCAAGAGGGGGTTTGGTTGTAGGAGCAAGAGGTACGAAGTATGTAGGGGAAGTGTAGCGGGAGTGTTTGTGATGGCGTTTGCTACTTTGCTTGAATGGTGGAATTGTGTTGTAAACGTGTATTTTATGTTTGTTTTCTGTGGGGGGTTAAGCTGATCGACCAGGTTGCAAAGTAAGGCATCCGTATATTTCTTTTACTTTTACTTTTATTATCGAATCATCGTTTACTAGTAACATATCCTTTTTTCCTTTAAACTGATGATGCCTCTGAATCGCGTTTGCTTTTTACATCTTTTACATTTGTTCAAAATTGCTTTCCGTACCCATATAACTGTAGAAATGGAGTCATTGAAATCCAGCCCCCTTTTTCTAGCGGCCAGCTGTTGGAATCGGAAGGGGACCTAAAAAAGAGCACTGTAACCGGTCCTCCTTTCCTCGTTCCCGATTCCCTTGGTTGATCTCGCCTTTAACGATATAGAAGTCGGCCATCGCAAATCTCTTTCCAGTCGTCGAAATGATTGAACATCTCCACCAAATAAGGCAGTGAAAAGAGTGGCTGGAAGAATTCAATGTCAATCCCGCCTCAGCTCCTTCCCCTTTCTACAAATGACAGAAAGGAGGTTGACTTTTTATATTTGTGCGTTCTCATACCTTGATCATGGACGATTCCGTTAGAGATGGGGTGTCGACATCATCGGAGAGCAGCACTTCGAGTGATAGCACGGATGAGGAGGACGAGGAGAGATGGATGGCGGAGATGGAGTCGGGGTTGAAACGGTCGGCGACGAGGAAGACGTCGCTGTCAAAAAAAGCGGGTTCACGGTTCATCAAAGCAGTAAACGAGTGTTGGCAAATTCTTCGGGGAACACTCTCAACCAGCGGACAAGTCGAAAAGCAACGTCAGATAGACCCAGTGTTGTTTTGGTGGAGAACTTGAAGAGAAAATTGGCGGCTGAAGCGAAATCGGAGAGTCATGAAATCCTTAGAACGTTGGCGACGAAAACACCGCAAAGAACGGATAGCAGTAAAAGTAACCTGTTGAAACGAAATTCGGTCGCTGTCGAGGTCAATGTTCTTGAAAATCATTCTTCCAATATTGATGTACGGCTGGGTCGAAGTTTCGTCAATATGAGTCAAGCAGGCGCCGAAGGCTTGACACCACTTCTTCCCCTCAAATCAGGTGTTCTGGATAAAAAGGATGGATCAACGTTGCAAGCTGGAAACACGAAACAGGAGCTATTGCGGAATCTACTGCATGGATCGCCGTCACTATGGGGTCGACGGTGAGTATTGCAGCGCAGGCGAAGACGGGGGCTCTGCCAGAATTGCATGACGGATGGAAGGGACCACCAAATGAAAAGGGTTGTGTTGTGACGAGGACAAGGGGAAGGAGGGAGGTGCTGCTGTATGGGCGGGGGATGTGTATATATTTGATAAGATTGCGATGTGGAAGCAGCAGTATCCGATGAGAAGTATGGATGATGCTTGGGATTCTTTTGGTAATCATCTTTAATTCTCTCGCTTACTTTTAATTCTTCAGTATATACATCTGCGTCTGCTCCCTACCGTATTATTCATTGCTTCTTCTATGATTTTCGAACCTTTTTATGAGCTCACATTCACAATTGTTCTTTTCTCGTTTTTGTTCATTAACCCCCATTATTAGTCCTCGAATCTCTGGGAAGAACTAAAAAGCTTGACGCCCTCCTCAAACTGCAGTACGGTGTACAGCGATACGATTACATCCTTAAATTCCACAGCGGTATCGTAAAGGACGAAATGGTCAGGAGATCTTTTGAGAAGAAGCTATTAAAGAAGGGGATGGTGGTAGAGCGAGAAACATCTTTGGAGGAGCCAAAGGAATCTTTTGTGAAGATCTTGACGCCGTTTATTGCGTTGTGTCATGAGGCTCAACTTATGAAGCTCATGTTACCATTAGATCATGTTGATGAGATGGTAAGGTTTGATTTTTCAGTGTGTCGTCGTCCTCAAGTGTTGAATTGTCCTCTTTCAATTATGTTTACCTTAACCTTTAATTGGATTTGACTATTTTACCGGTGGAAAAATATTAAACGACTCCTATTCTTGTTTGCAGATACAAGAAGATGATATCAACATAAACGATGGTCATGAGAAAGTGGAAGAACGGAAAGCAAAAGTGTCTCCATGGGTTCAAGTTCTTCACCAATTCTGCAATCCACTTTACGATGACAAAATGGATATTAGTAGACAGGCAGCTGTGTTTCAGCGGAAACGATTAAGCACGTTCAAAGGAGGGGATGCTGCGAAATCGTCGGCGTTGGAAGTTCAGTTAAAGTTTTTCCGGGATAGTCATAGATCTTTATTGGTGAGTTGGAGACTTTTGGATTGCAGTTATTTAAGCTCTGTTTTCTTTACCATGTCATTGTGTCCTCTGACATATTTGAAAAGACCTATAGTTTGATATCAAAGATTGAGATTAAAGTCAAAAATTCTGGTTCAGGAAAATCGATGCGGAAAGAAGGTACGAGAAACTGCTTTACTCAAAAGTTAATGTATATCAAAGGTATCGGTCAACTTCTCGAACAGAACATATACTTTGCGATGTTTCATCTTCATGATGACGAATTTCCGTTTCCTGGGAGAGAAGCCTCCCTTCGTGCCTTTCTTCGAAAAAATTGGGTTCAGGTTTACTTTGCTTTCCAGCCTCTCGACGAAGTTTCTGCGTACTTTGGGGAGAAGGTTGCGTTGTACTTTGCTTTCATCGGGTTTTACAACCGATGGTTGATCCTTGCGGCGCTTGCAGGATTGTCGTGATGTTGTATGGTTTAAAAGAGGCAAATAGGTATGAGATGGTTTTCTTGACATCGGTGGTCATATTACCCTTTACCCGCACCCTTTTCCTTGCTGCTGTTCAATAGCATTTACAGGCAACGTTGGATGGCTAACTTTGTTTTCAGTGGTCCAGTTTTTACATGGACAAAAGTCTTTGATAATGCTCTGAGTCCTTGGTTCAGTCTCTTTATCTCCACATGGGTGACGGTCTTACCGTCAGTATGGAAACGACAGACCAATATGCTTTGCGTGGAGATGGTTCACGACCGATTTTGAGCAAATTGAGGTTAAGAGGCCACAGTTTCAGGCAACCGAAACTAGGTTGTAGCTTCAAAGAGTGTTGATTCACGTTTAAAATATGGCTTCTGCGTCTTTGTTTATTAGATAAACTGACTTTACCTGAATTGCAGACGAAACCCTGTGACGGGCAAGCAGGAAGTATTCTTCCCATGAGAAAACGCATTACGAGACAAACAATATCGTGGATATTTGTTGCTATTTGTATGTTTACATGCGTTGCTCTTAACGGTGCAGAAGTTCTTGGAGGGATCATGTTGTCGCGGCCTTTAGAAAGCGAAACTGCTATGGCTGCAGTGATTTGTGGGCTAGGTTAGGAAGCATACCCTTTCTACGTCTTCCTTTTGTCGTGAAATCACGGAAGGGCTAATGTATCATATTTTTTTAATAGGTTTGGCGGGTATCATGTTTTTTAAAAATCCGTCACGGTACTTTGCTCATTTTTTGAATGAATGGGAAAATTAGTTAGTATCTACTTCTTCTGCTGTCTCTTTACAACTGCATTGTTTGAAAATATCTAACTCGAGGCTAAAAAAAACAGCCGCACAGAATCAAATTATGATGACGCTATTATTCTTAAAACTTACGCACTGGATTTCATCAACTATTATTCACTGGTAAGATATGAAAACATTTTGCGCGATGCAACTGCAATTAGACATTAATCACATTTTATTTGTTATTGCATTGCACAGCTCTTTTACTTTTCAATTGTGAAGCCGAACCTTCATTACCATGGGCTATGGGCATTTCCTGACGTAAAAAAGGCTGCTATGTGGTCACATCTGATGGCTATGATGAGTCTCAGTGCCAAGGACTACTCATTATTAGTATTTTTATTCTATTCATAGGCGGACAAAGTAGGCATTTTAATTCCTCACCTCTTTCTATGAAGTAGAATATAACACTATCTTCCTTAAAAAAGTTTTGGAACGATTTGAAGAGCTCGTCATCCCGTGGTTAATTAACAAGTCTGCTGAAATAATCACGGCTGTCAGACTACAATATAGATGGAAAAGGATGATTAAAGAGCGACATCGCAGAGAAAGCCACGTGTTTCGAGGTGCAGACTCGTTTGTTCGATCCCCAACACCACTCCCCATGCCTCATATAGACGCGGTAATACATTCAAACCATCCGCCTCCACAACCCGCCACCGCTGGTTTCGGTGACGCGCCATAATCCGGTTAAAATGCCAATTCCATGTGTTTCGGAGCCGGAAAGGGCGGCTGCGATTGCAGTGCCTACTTTGCAGATTGTAATTAGTGGAAGCAGAGAATCTGGGCTATTACAATCGGCGCATACAATAGTGGATCAGAATCAGCAACCATCTGCCTCCATAAATAACCTGACAACACAAACACACCTGGATCAGCTTCTCTAGGCACTTCTGTACCTTCACTAGACATATCAGAAGCACCGATCGTGAACAAAGCGGGTTCAAATTTAAAGCTTTCTCAAAACTCGTTTGGATCTGTTGGCGTTCGTCGAGCACTCTCTGTTGGATCTGCAGATCCTTCAAGGTACACTTCAAGCGGGCATATTGCAACCCGAAACCAGTTGAAGTCGATCTCTTTCAAATCTTCAAATTCCACGTCTTCTGGAAAGGCTACCCCGAAACAAAGTACCGCGAACGCATCTGCCGCCTATTTAAATCCATCGTCGGCTCCACCTGCAGAACCTGCTCAACCTTCACCACAACAGCTGATGGAACTAGCGTTTTTCTCTCTGTCGTCTATGAGCACGGATGACTATGTGGAGCAAATTCGTGGTGGCTCCGTCAATGCTACATCCCGTAGAATGAGTATCGATGTTCAAGGTTTTCGAGGCGCAGCTCAGTCCAATTCCGCCAATGCCAACCGTGCAAAACTTTCAAAAATCCGGCTACCGCAGTTTTACCGTGACGACAAACTTGTTCCGTTTTCAGGGATCCGGGATGAGTTTTCTCAAAAAATCATTCAACTTGGATACATTGCGATGTTCTCGTGCTGCTCGTTTCCTCTGGCACCCTGTTTCGCGCTATTAAACAACGTCTACGAGGTCCGCACTGACGCCTTTAAACTACTCTCTATCAACGCCCACTCCCCACACGAGCTAAAGATATGGGATATGGTCCAATATTCTGAAATTCGTGGCAAATGCTTCTGTATTGACGAATTCTGCCATCATTGCTTTCAACTCTCCGTCTTTCGAGTTGTTATTCTTAGATGGCTTCGACGATACTGGGTCAAGGTTTGCCGCAAGGTTCACTTTCATCATTGCGTTCCATTATTGCGTGCACTTGCTTGTTACGGCTTTTTTGTTAATTGTGCCAGAAATGCCGAAATCTGTGCACCTTGCGATGGAGAGAGCGGCGTACCTTGATAGGCTGAGGCGTGGGAATGAGGTGGAGGAGGAGGAAGAAAGGTTAAGCGTATCGTCCTTGGAAATGTTGCGGAAGGATTGAAGAATGTCGAATGAGATATTGGGGCATGATGGGGCTGGAAACCGGATGTAGATAAACTCCCATAATTCTTTGTATATTTGGTCGTAATTGTATATAGCGTGAAGAAATGTAATCTTTCCGCACAGTAATAATACTTTGGTAACATCGCAAGGACAAGTAATATAACTTGGTATCAGCTCAGAAACGTGAAAAGTCATGGCGTTGGTTATTGCAGTGTTTTTCGTGATGAAGATTTGAGTTGATGTGAAAAAGGACCACAAAAATACCGTATGCCATCACAGCCTTTGAGTATCCACCGTCTGCCAACGCGTTACTGACTTTACGTCGTGCTTCTAATTGGTTTTTTGATCGCTTCTACTGAAAGGGTTGTTATACGACGGTTATTGATAAATCTGGTGATTGTAATCCTTTTTTTTTCTTAATTTTTTTCAATGCATTTTTATTATTTTAATTTTAATAAATATTTTAATAAAGTAAAATAAAATTTTGAAAAAAAAAAAAGGAATAAAAAAGAATAAATTATTTTAGCAATATTTATTTAATTAATGTACTGAAACTGAGGCCAAAACTAAAAATAAAATAAAAAGTAAAAAAATAAAAAAAAATAGAAAAGAAAAGTTAAGATTATTAAAGACGACGAGGGGATCATCGGAGCTTCGCTGCAACTTTTCTGTTTCTACACCGTATCAGCTAAACGACGGCATTATTGCGTCGTTCTGGAAGTCTTAGGTCAATTAGTGCTGTCGTCGGAGTTAAAACATTACTTTAAGCGACAGGATGTACTCTATTCAGGTAAGGCAGAATACTGAATGTAGACGGGCAGTGCATGGTGCGGTGAAGCATAATGCCTAAGTGGTTTAGTTGGAAACAGCAAGGGTCTTTGTTTGGGGGATTCCCCGATGGATCATTTAAGATGGACCTCCCATGCACTTTTGCTACACCTCCACATCCTCCCTTCTGCTAGATAGAAGACTTATAGAATGTCTATAGTATACGAAGAAGAAGACTGAAGATTTAAAAGATCTTAAGGAATGCATTATGTGCTCCAAGGCCCAGACTCCTGAGGTGAGAATGTGTTTCTTTTATTAGTTTACGAGAGTGGGTGGACTCTCTTTATGAGGCTTTTGAGTAGCGTCGGCTATCCTTCTCTTCCCTTTTTTCATGTCCCTCTTACCCTCTATTTCTTAAGGGAGGGGAGTTTGGCATTTACATCGCTCGAGGAGTTTCGAACGGGAAGCGGCTTGAAGAATGGCGGCATTGGTAAAAGCCGATTTCTACGTTCGTTTGTTTAAGTGGTATTTTAGGATGTGTGTAGATACGCCACTTTTAATGAAGATTGGAAGAACCAGTGCCGTCAGGGGATTTTCTGAGCTGTTGCCGAAAGACAGAAGGAGGATTAGGACGGCTCTTAAACGACTATCCGTTCAAGTAAGGCCCTTGCATCATTTCTGCATTTTGGTTCCAAATATCGCGCTATTGATAAAGCAGAGCTTGTTTTGTGTCAAGCAATAGAGCCTAACAATGCTTTTAGGTACTATCACAAGATTCGGAAGTTTTGTCTGATGACTCTGGCTCGGAAGAAAGCAACTCAGACGTCGAGATGGACGTTATGAAATCTTCCGACGAGAGATTTGAGGATGCTTTGACAGATAAGAAACCGAGAGGGAGGCCACGAAAGCATCCTCTTGTTACTGGAGAAGAAATCAAGAAAAAGCGTGGTCGACCGCGGAAGGAGGATATCGTAAGCATTAAAGAGGAACACACCGACTCTGTTGTGAAGACCGATATATACCGTCCCATTCCCGAAGTTGCTCCTGCTGAAAAGTCCGCAGCGTTTTCACCTTCACAAGGAGTGAGTCCTGGAACCCAATCCTGCCGCAGACAGTCTGCTTCACCAGGGGCCGCTGCGAAGGCGCCCAACAACACGCCCTTGCATAACTCTGAGTCGATGTTGATGACTTCTACGCCGATAGCGTCAGATGTAGTTGAAGTGGCTTACGTTGTTCCAAAAAAACGCGGCCGACCATCCAAAGCTGATATTGCTCGCCGAAATGCCACCCAAGCCCAATTGTTAAATGAGTCTACACTTGCACCATCTTCTCCTGTGGCATTGGAACAATCGATTTCGCACTCTGCATCAGAGGGACTTGGAACCTTGTCCATTCCAAAAAAACCTGCTGCCTCTCTGGTCAACACGTCCGTAACTCTCTCCACCTCTAACATTAATACCCCCATCGCCAAAGACTTCGACGTTAAGCCACAACTGGAGTCTCTAGTACCTGGTGTGAGACCCTTATCACATCCGTCTGAGGCTGCTATCCACATTGAGCCTACGGCTGACTGGATGTCTTTGAGGTCAAGATCGTCTCCGGAATTACTGTATAAGCGCAGGAGAATTGGGACCTCGGCCAACACTAACACCAATGCGGCGCACGTTCCAATGGAATCCTGACGATGTTTTTATCGTTCTCACTCGACAGACCTTATTTTTGACCTTTTTTTTTATTTAAGTGCGCTGGTGTAATGTATTCTCACGCACACCATTTCCTGTGTTTGTATCTTAGTTTTTTTTTATTATTAATAAGAGTTCGGGAATTTTTACCTCTCTCTTTTTATTGCGTGTTGATTAAGTAATGGATCGGTTTCCACACCCATTTTTTTATTTATTTTTTTAGGTATATGCCTCCAAACTTATAACTTGATTTTTACTGCATAAGTTGTATTCATTTGTTATTTCAAGGCTATCTCTAATCCTTCCGATGTCTATTTAATGTTTGACCGCATCAAGCGGCCCATGTTACGGGAAAGAGCTATACTGAATTGGATACAAGATCCTCTTCATCTCAGTAAGCATACAGTGATTAGAACAATGAAATGAGATTAACAACGAGTGCAGCGTGCGTCCAAAGGATGCACTTAGTTATAATCCTCCAACCAAACAACCTGCAAGAGCCCAACCAATGTGACTTACATGCTTTTTATTTAAATCTGAACAATGAGTCGAGAGGCTGTAGATCAGCACATTCGCATATTTAATATTTATTATCAGGCGACAATACGGAGGACGGTAATCTTGAGCTACACGGCAATCTCTCAAACAATTCTTGATTTATATTTATTTATTTTATATCAATGTGTCAAACGACTCGACAATTTCAGAAACTAAACAACAACATCCCTCAAGAAAAAAACCTCATCTTCTTTGTTACTTGATCTCGTCGTTCACCCCTCGCTACCTACCTCTCAACCACCTTCGGCGACAAGCTCAGTCTTTAGTGACGCAGAACACTCAGCACCTCAACTCACTCGACACAACATCCCAACACACACACACAACAATGGGCGGTGGAAAGATCGTACCTGAGAGCTCTGGCCAGGCCAAGGAGTGGAACATCATGCTGATGAACTCGCACACGGTGAGAAGCCTACGATAGGCTACTACATATCCCAGTCTCCTATGATGCCTTCTGCCTTCTGCCACGGAAACCAGTGTAGTGTGCCCGCAGTGGGAAGAAGTTTGGGGGAAGCTGAACAGATCATTTGACAGGGGAACCCTTCACGTAACATCAATCTAAAAAATCTTCTCTGGGACGCCATAGTGTGGACCTTTCATCAATAAGACCCCAGTTCCCAATGATCTCGTTCTCGTTCTAAACCCACATGTCTTTTTGATCAAACAGGAACTTTACCAAACCTTCATGTCTTGCTGCTGTCCTTGCATCACACACGGTCTGATTTGTGCAAAGGAGGGCTGGGGATCGTTTATCGTCGGCTGCCTCGTCTACACGACCTGTTACATGTGCGGAGTAAGTATTTTATCGTGATTTATCTCTCGCTTCCTCCTTCTTTCACCAAATGTGATCTCTAACAAAACCCCTCCCCCTTTCACTCTTTCAACAGTGCGCTCAGGTTAGTTTGGTCGTCTAACAACTCGAAACAATTTCTTATGCTGATATCATGGTCGCAATCTAACCGTCTTTCACTTCATTAAATCGTTTACCCTACTGATTTTTCCCTTTTATCACCTACATCTAGTGGTAAGTACCTTCGCTAGTTGGTTTTGGCTCCTCTATGAAATTTTACTAACCAGTTATTCCGCTAATCAGCTTGAACACCTGGAGGCGTGAGCAGCTCCGTCGCAGCCGCAACATCAAGGTAAGCCGAGACCATCCTTTCCTAATTGAGGAGAATTCTAATTATCCATCCCGCTAAATAGGGTAACATCGCCGATGACATTCTTGCAGCATCATTGTGCGAAACCTGTGCCCTCGTCCAGGAATATCGCGAGGTCGAGCCTCAAGATCAGATGTCAGCTTAGGTGTTTCAACATCCACTGTCATGAAATCCGTCCCGTAACCGCTTTCAATCAAGATCAACTTAAAAGACACATGCAGATCCCAGCATCCGTGTTTATTTTATTCCGTTCAACCTTTTTTTTTTAATAAGTTGGTTTGACCGGAACTGCGTTCCATCTCACCTACTGCTTTGGCCCCCCCATTCCTTGGAAAGAAAGCAATGCCCCGCTTTCTTTCTTCCTTTTTCTTATACATTTTTAGTGCTTGAAACGAAAGCAAAAGATGCACAATGTCCCCATGCCTTTTCTTTTTCTGTTTTCATAACTTATCTACTTCATGCTTTAATTGTAAAATGGTTTTTTTTCCCCTCCAAATCCTCTTCAATGCTGTATTGTCAAATCACCGTCTCTCACCCCAACCCTACCGTCAAGTCTTTTATTTTATTAATGTTGTCTTTTGCCTTGTCGTAAAAGTTGAAGAACGAAGAATAACAAACTTAAATAGAAGCTACTTTGTAATAGAATCGGATTATTTAGGACAGTGCAGCAAGTATTGCTATATAACCCATCAAGTACGCAGCAAGCTTATAATAAAAAATCATCCCGCTTCCCATTTTTAGTTCGCAACAGGATTCTCCATTTTCCGACCGATATATCCTGATTTTCATAAAAGTCGCCCTCAGTTTCCGACTTTGGCTGATTAGCATCTATGAGTGAGTGAGTAAAGTATAGTTGTTGCCAAAAATCTTTGTCAACTAGAACAATGCTTAAATCGTTACCACAAGAGTTCTGTGAGCTTATTGCACTGCATCTGCTGGTTCGAGAATATCTCACCTCTACGTCAAGTGTCTAAGTATATTCACAGCCAGTGAGACTTCTGTCTGTCGTTGCCGTTTGCACTGTTGAAGACGAGGTCCCTTTCCGTGCGGTGATTTCCACTCGAAGGCATACATTTTGTCTTCTTTCCTGCAATCATCAAGGGCCATGGTTTCTCAAGGCAACTGGCTGGGCCTGTTTCTACGCAAAATATGTGGTGCACTCTGCATCACTTTATCGAGGCGTCTGGATGCAGGAGACATGACAGAGGCTTGCCACATGGTGAACAACAATGGGGCTTCCATAGACTGTGAGACTGCTGTGTATTCCTTGACAAGGCTAGTCCTGCTTGTCTTGACACTCCATCCAGTACTCCCAGATGAAGGCAAGTTTTTCGAGTTTACACGTCTCGTCACGATTGAGTATAGGGCTTGGTGAATGAAGCTGAGGTTGTACCCGCTTAGCAGGACATTGATATGCAGAAGGCTTTTGGCTCTCATCAATGCCATTATAGAAGATCACATTACACTGTCACAACTTGAAATCTTAACCAAGATCCTGTTCACGTCATCAAAGTAGGCATTGGACGAGGACAGTTTTCAATGCTTCATCGATCATTGCCGTATATTCGACCTGACAAGATTATTAGATATCCGAGTTAGTGTGCTAAGTGATCATTGAGTGTCTGGGTCTATGCATTAGCCGAGAATTACGACGACATCGTAGACTAAGGGCATCCGAAATTCAAGTTTCAATATTGGGACAAGCATCTGTGGAGATGCTGCATCCTGAAGTATTTCGCTGCATGTCTGAAAGATTGTTGATTAAGTAATGTTGTTGGTTTTGGCTTGGGGAATGGATGTTGGAAGCTTTTCGGAAGGCTTTGCAGAGGGATGAAGCGATTCTGGTTGCAAAGCTTGACATATCTGTATGGGGTTTACGCCTGGTTAAAAGTTCTCCAATCGGATAACTTTCTCGCAGGAATCTTATATAAACTTCGCAAAGCAGATAGATTTCGATGCATCCTGAAAGATTGACGTGATAAGCGGTTAGGTGTTAGAGGTGCCTGAAGTATCTCGTGGTATCTTGTTTGAGGGTGGGGTGGGGTGGGTTTTGTGGTGGTGGTCATATGTGTAGGTTTCAGATGCACTCCCGTTCCCGCGCTTCCCTCCCCAATCTCCCTGACAGTTACAACTATTTTGGTACCGTTTCTAATCAACGGAACCGCAAGCTATTTTGTAGTCACCGTCCTTATCTTTCGATGGTCACCCTCTCCATATTTCACTCAATATCTAGCGAACGCTTTTACCTGCTTTGTACGCGTGTGGTTTATTTCTGCTGTTATCAAATTGACAACGCGGCTGTCGCCCCTTGCCCTCAAATCCCACTGTCCTGATGTTATTAGCCCGAGTTATTAGTCACACCTAATGAATTTAAATAAAAGGGGTGCCTTTTCGCGCTTTTCTCTGATACGTTTTATTCATTTCTTTTTCTGCTACTGCTGGCTGAATTTACGTTTATAATACTAATCTAAGATTATGCAAATAATATTTTTTTTGTTTGTCTTTTTTAAAGAAAGTTGTTAGCCGAGACATTCTTAAGGCTCTCATCAAGATAGGAAGTTGTGTCCAAACCTAATCATAACTCGCATTTCGGTATTTTGTAATAATTTTACGACGGATCATTTATTCTTTCTTTTGCATCTTCACTTTTCTTCTGCGTCTCGACAGGTTTTTTGGTTCCTCGTCACGTTTGAGGTGTGGTGAGTTTCAATGACGAAACTTTAAAGACACAGGTTAACAATAAGTACGAAGATGAGTATTAATGATAATTTATTTTCGTTCTTTCTTTCTTTAATTTTCAGGCAAATAAGTTATGGTGGTGAGGGGATCGAAACAACAAGAAATTAGGGCACACATAGGCAAAGCTTTAAAAAAATACTATAAATTATGGGGAGACGGGAGCTTTAAATAATAAAAACAGGAAGAAACAACTCAATGGGCATCCATACGAGCAAAAGAAAATGCCTCCCAATAATCATCTTCATTCTAACGATCATATCCAAAAAATTCCCACAACCTCACTCCTTCAGCACACAAACGAAACTTCAATTTCTAACTCCAGAAACTTCTTCAAATGCTCTTCAGCAACACTCCTGTCTTCAGAGGCTACCACTAACCTCCTAACACCACGCAGCTTCTTCTCTATCAATTTTATCAATAAGTCCCAAAATCCATCCCTTCCGCCCATTCCCCATCCTCCGCCAGCATCCACCCAAAGCGTCTCCACCTCCCTATTCACCTCTACACCTTCTCCGATACCGCGTATAATCACCCCCGCGTCTACCCGTGGATCAAGCACAACGTGAAGAAACGGAAGCGTCGCATGAGCTTTCAGCAACAATGCAGTAAACTCATTCATCGGAGCCGTTGCCCACAATGGCCCAAACAAATTCATACTAGAACCTGTCACCTCATGGGTCTTCAAAAATGTAAACAATGACATGGCATATTCGTCATTACACTCAAATTTTTCAAGTGTCTGTGCACAGGGATGCAGCAGATCCAAAAATTCATTTGGGTGGTTAAACGCCGGTGGATGACTGAGATGAAGATTCACCAGTCCTCGAAACACACGCAACGATCTCATCACAATATTCGATAGAGCGTTCATGTAGGGTTTTGGAATGTCGTCATAGTTTCGGATGGCGAAGGTGAGAGTCTGAAGTGGTAGTTTTGTGGGAGAGAGTGAGGCTTTGAACACATGGATAAACTCCTCTGGATCGGTCGTTGTGCTTTGAGAGAGTTTGGAGATGGTGATGGTGAGAACTTGGAGACGGTTTGGATTGAAGAGAAGGTTTACAATAGGGAGAAGATCGCCGAGTTTGAGATAGGCGAAGCCGAGATGGAGGGAATTAAGGGTCGGGAAACCGAGTTTAATGTGCCGAA
Organism: Chytridium lagenaria; assembly: GCA_025449115.1. Lineage (NCBI taxonomy): Eukaryota > Fungi > Chytridiomycota > Chytridiomycetes > Chytridiales > Chytridiaceae > Chytridium > Chytridium lagenaria. The sequence goes on from JAHLKC010000084.1 coordinate 72,006, forward strand.
AAATTGGTTGTATGCATGGATGAACATAGTTGACGTTATCAATACGAATCTGCGTCATATGTCTTGGAATAAACCGCCTAGTAAAAGTATTGTTAACCACAGGTTGTTCAGGGCTATTTTCCGTAACGGTATAAATATCTCTCCGGTCATTTTGCCTTGCCACCGTAAGAGAGTGGCTCCAATACCATCCGATTTTCTATTCACCATATCTATGAGATCCACGTAATGCTTTGCGTGAGACTCCGTCATATTCCATGTAAACTTTTCCAAACTGCCCATCCGATAAATCAACACTTTCAGGAACACACTCAACCCCATATACTCATTATCTGCAGCAACTTCTGTGCAATCCACTTCAAGACATCTCAGATTCCGGATAGACAGAGACATTAACGCCATATTGACGCCTGTGTTGTACGAAAGGGGAGCGCCTTTGCTAAACGTAATGGCGAGCGTCTTAATGGACGGATGTTCGTCAAAGTAGTAGTGAAGATTGGGGAACCATTGTAGGGATGATTCTGAGATGCGGAGGCGGAGTTGTTGAAGAAATACCCAACTTCCAACCAACATGCGGTGCTCGATAAATCGAAGGTTTGTGTATGGGTTTTGAATGATAGAATGGCCATGTGAGAGATCTAGATTAAGAAGTGCAATTCTGCGAGCGGAACAGGGGAGACCTCTAGCGTATTGGCGAAGAAAGTCATCAATATCAGCTAAGGTGTTCAGCTCCAAAGTAGGGGAAGGCTTCGGAGGGGGTGGTCTCGGACGAATAGGTAGACTTGATTCGGCCGTTCGCTTGTTGTTGTTGTTAATTATTGGAGCTGTTCTTACGGGGGATGGATTGGTGGAGCCTGATAGAGATCTTTGAGAAGTTTGCGTGGTGGAGACTGGCAGAGATCTTAGCGAACGGGTGTTGCGAACAAGTGGAGTGGGTGGGCCGGGCGGGGTTGTGATGAACGCCGCAGAATCTGGGGTGGGGAGGGTGCTCGCAGCAATCCGTGCTGCTCGTCGAGTCACAACCGTCAATGGGCGGGTCTTGTTGGTGGTCATTGCCAGCGAGTGAAAGTGGGGGAATTCTTTGTTAAATATTTATTTGGTGAGCGGGTGTTGAAAATGAAATGACTCTAAAAATTTTCTAGTGGCTTTAGGTTTAAACCTATCGAAGGTTTTTATTCTTACGTTACGTTCTTGCTGATAATGTTTACCCAATATTTTGTATGATTATAAAGTAAGGACCAAAAATACTTACTAGTGGATAAAACAAGGAAAAGAGCGAGGTACATAAGAATGACATAGAGAAAGTAGCGCATGTGCATATTGACAAAATAAAATACATAAATAAACCCACGGCAAACCAATCAGAAACAAAATCATCTATACAGCACCCCACACGTCAACACAACAACACCAATGACCCAACCTACCCTTGATCTCAAGCCCCCAGCCGTCATCGCCGGTGCATCAAAAGCTCCCGCAGGGCTCCACAACCTCATCAAATTATGTGTCATGGGCGTCTTCTGCACCTCCTTCAACGCCTCCATATATCTCCCCCCTTCCCAACAACATAATCCAGTCGAAACGCCATAGCCATCTTCAAAACTGGCAACAATACACGATTATCAAAGCCGCGACGCGAGTATGGCCATGTTGTACCGTTTTTGAGAAAATGGGGTATCAGAAAATCGAGAGCTGAGGGAATGGATTGACGGGTGGGACCTTGGTAGCGAAGGAGATTGACACTGTAGGTGGAAGCGAGGCGGGAGGCGACAAGGAGAGCTCTAATATCAAGAAGAATAACAGTTTGATCATTCAAAAAATGTAAATGCAAATGCCGCGAAGACAGAAAAAGAATTGAAAAATACCTCAAATCAAAAGCCGAGTATCCAAAACTATTGACACGGTCTATCTCATATCTCATAACTCCACCCCGCGCCATATCTATTGCCTCGTCGATATGCCAGGTAAGATTTCGAGAAACCCAAGTTCCAATATCAGTGCGATTCACAAAGATAGAAATGGCGGCGACCTGCACCCTATACCACGTTCCATGATTATTCATCATCTCTCGGGCTGTGTTGAGCATGTCAGCATTGATGATAAGCCATAACACAATTTCTAAAAACTATATGTAAAAGTCGAGAAAACAATAACTCACCCAGAGAACCCAGCTGTCCCGTCCACAGCCAATCCAAATACGTTGTAAACCACCTTTGCAACCCCGCCCTATCCGATTCCGAAAAAGTACCGGCAGGCTCAATAAGCTGTAACGCATCAAACACCACATAGACTTCCCGAAAATCTATTATTCCTTGAGGTCGACCAAATTCACCGTAGTATCCCTTATCACTGATGCATGGTTTTAGGTGTGGATTCATGGCGGTGTCAGAGTCGAGAAACCATTGACGGATGATACGAGCCGCTTCGGCAGCCCAACGTTGTTCATTGAGAAAGAAATAGCCAAGAGAGAGGGATTGAACGCTTTTGACTGTGCGCTTCCACCTGATTTTTGGTGTTTAATTAGTAAAGAGGAATTGGAGAGCATAATTTTAAACAATAAAGAAGGAAAACAGATTTACAAATGAAGATTGATAAAACACTATCGCCAAACTAAAAGCAGGGAAATGAATAGACGTACAAGGCTTGATCCGTTATTCCATCCACTTCCGGATTCGGCTCCCCATCCTTCCTCACGTATGGGACCCCCCCACTCACATCCGGGTTCGGCCAATAGTACCTCGCCAAGCTTAAATAATCATGTTTATCCCCCGACACCGCCGTCACATTCTTGACCGTCACAGAATACACCATAGTCGAACCCCTCCCTACAATCTCATCACAGCTCTTTCTAAGAGCGTTCAATAGCCCTCGATAAGATTTTAACCCTGCACCGGTTTCTTGGATTAACCGTTTGTTTTGGAGGAGCGTGGTGTAGTCCCAGAATGCTAGGGTAGGGTATTCAGAGACTTCGATGGTGTGGGTTGGGGTGAGGAGGGTGAGGATTAGAATGAATGTGGAGAGGGTTTTCCAGTGTGATAGCCGCTCCACCATGACGTGTGTGATGGACGTGAGAATGTTACTTGCGTAGACTGGAATTTAATGAAGCGACGACGACGACGGCGGCGGCGTTCGCTGTCCTTTACTGCGGGGCTTTGTTGAACTCCAGCCTCGCAAAGATTGTTCCTTGTCGACTCTACAAGCACTGGCCATTTCTAAGGAGGCCGGTGACAACTTTTGGTTTTTGAAAACGACCAGGGTCAAAAGGTGACTGCGAGAGAGAATTCACTTGGATCTTTAGTGATATACGCAAAGGGACGGCAAATGCGTAATGGTTGTAACTGATGATTCAGTCGCGGAATCCGAGAAGCATTCTTTGGAATCTTTCTAGACTCATCGCTATCTTTCCAGGGGAGCCAACATAACCATTATACCACTTCGGCACTTGAAATGCAGGCTTGTCCTACAGCTCTGTAGATAGATCAAATGACGGCCGCATCAATGAAGTTTCAAACACGGTATTAAAAGTGAATGTGGAATTAACGGCAACGGAGGTCTTTTTAATGCTGTATAATATGACGAAACATGTATACGGATACACTCGAATTCTTGACTTGTGATGGACTTTCGTCGGAACTTAAGGTGATGTCGCTGTCTCAAGTATGCATACAATTGCTAGATCGCCTCTAAGTCTGTATACACTCACACACACACATGTGTCCGCAATCCAGGAGCGGAATGCCCATCCACCAAACACACACACTAATGGCCGAACTCCACTAATCCTCAACTAATATCCCGTTCCAACCGTCATTTCTAAAGATTCCATCATCCACGCTAATGTGGAGGAATCCCTTCCCAGTCGATGACCAATCCATATATTTCTGTGACGTTCAACGCTTTGGTTGGACACCCAATCGAACATTTTTCGTTTTTCATCAAGCCTTTGAAATCAAAAAAAAGCTCTTGCAAACATGTCCAACGACAAAGAATCGGTTGATGCCCCAACCACCGATGCCACCCCAAGCGACGTCCCATCACAATCCTCACAAGCAGAAGCCTTTAACCCCGAAACCGGTGAAATCAATTGGGACTGTAAGTCTTGCCATTCTCATCAAAGACTGATAAAAGGTGAACAGGCCCATGTCTTGGTGAATGACGAAACCACCATGCGGGGAAGCGTTCAAGGCAGCGTTTTCATGTTTTGTGTATTCGCAGGAGGAGCAAAGGGCTTGATTGTATTGAGCAGTTCCGTGCCATGCAGGAATGGTTAGTGAACGGCGTTTGGTTGGTAACTAACAATGTTACAGTTTTAGAGAACATCCTGAGATTTATAGCCCAGAGTTGACTCGTGAGGATGTGGACGATGACGATGAGAGGATGAGGAGAAAGAGGAGGTGAAGGAGGATGTTAAGGCAGAGAAGGAGTGATGGGCTAGGGGTGGTTTTTTATTAGAGTGAGACTCGGCGATTTTGGTTATCGATACATACCCTACTCCCTTCTTTCTTCCTTATTGCGTATGCTACACTCGCCTATCCTACTTTTTGTCTTTATACTGGAGCCTTATTGCCTTCAAGCCATCTTATTACACCCCTAGGTTCCTTTATTTGTTCGTTCTTCTCTTTATTTACACTTGACGCAGACTTACACTTGATAATGAAGAGTCTAGATGTTAAAGGGAAACGGAATGGTGGTGTTTTTATTATAATTTTCTTTCAGCCTTTCCCCCCCCTGCATGTTTTAGTTTGTTTTTACGCTGCATCTAATAGAGAGGATATGTGAACGTTAAAATTCGAATTTCGGATAATGAATATACATATTGGCGAGCGTCTACAGATTATGATGATTTTGATCGTTTTGATTTTCCATCAACGGAGTATGCGGGTGATAGGCCGGAAGTGTCGGCAATGACGACCGAAGCAGAATTTGTCAGCAGTGCGTTTTACATGGCAAAACCACTACTACAACATTGACAGCATCATTTTGGTTAAGTCGCGTCCAGTCTGAGTCCCTCACAGAATTACATCAACACTTTGCTTACTTCACTGCATCTTTCACCATCGCAGTGCCTCCATTTAGAGTTTCCGATCTTTCAACCACCACTCTAGCTTTTATCCCCTCCATCATCAAAACCTCCATCCACGTTCCCACATCATCCACGAATCGTGGAATAACCCTTCTTCCTACATCAAATAAGGGAAGAGAATGTATCATAGGAGGGTTTCATTGCTTTACGTGGACTGAATGAAGGATGTAATGCATGAAAGGGCATGGGTTTTTTTTCGTGATTCTTTGTGCTTCTATTTTATTTTATTTCATTTAATGTGACATGTGGGTTTTATACGCTGGCATCTGTATGCACTGTATATTGCACCGTGAGTTTTAGAAAAGTTTAAGCGGGGAACGACTTTGAAAGTTGAGGTTTGTAACAAACATGGTTATCCTGTTTCATGATCATCCTGTTTCATGTTGAAAGAACATGAAAGGGATGGTCGCTTTCCGGATGATTCAAGTTTAGACAAAATCTTGGGTGACTGTTTAAGAGTTAAACTTGACGCGGATAATGATAATGTAATGTAGGGGTAGTCGGCAACAATGCGACTTTCACACTTTGACGTAGCTGGAAAAAGTCTTGAATGTGTAAAGAAGAGTTGGTGAAGAGATTTGAAAAGACGTTTGAGAAAAACACTAGCTCTTCCCCGGCCACATCCTCAGAACAAAGGACAATAACGCAATTCTATCCTCCATTTCATTATCATCCATCATCCTCAGAGATCCGCAAAGGACAAACAACAATTAATGGAATGTATTTTCATTCATCCACTATCCTCAAAACTCCACAGAGGAAATCAAGGTAATTATATATCCTTCTTTTCATTCATCTACCATCCTCAGTAGATCCACAAAGGACAGCAGTATCCCTCTTTTCATTCATCCACCATTCTGAAGGTTATGCATCGGGTTCAACGGGTACGAAACACGAAAAAAGCCGCGATAAACCTCCACAGTGCTATCGTTAACGTGAACGGCTTACAATGATGTTCGAAATTGCCTTGACAAACCATTTATAATGTTTCAGAGGTGACATGTTTCAGGTCAAGTTTAAATTATCGGGTACTGCCGTTCTATGGAAATTTAGAGGATGAGCAGTTTTCGTAAAACCATGGAAAGAGGGGTGTTTTATCGATGGCTGGGGATGACGGGTGAAGTTCCGCATAAACACCGTCCATCAAGAAAAGAACAAGCTGATCTCTTGGACGACTATAGAAAGCCATTCTCTTGGATTCCGGTGTTTTATCATTCCGCATTTTTTGGAGAGACCAAGGCCAAGGGGCTTCTCTATGGAATTCCTGGAATGAAAAGGGATGTTTTTTTGACTCAACCACCACCCATTTCGCGTGGATTGTCAAACCTTGGCAGGTTGTAATTTATTTTTGAGGAATGGTGGGCGCCTTTCTTCTTTATTTGGGTAAATGGAGAAGACGCATTGTTGATGTCATGGTGTTGAGGGTGGAGGGTTTAAAGGGGAATGTGGGCGTTTCGGGTGTTGTTTGAGACATTGGTTTTGGTTAAATAAAGGCATCGTTGTTGTGCGAAACGTATCTGCTTTATACGATAAACTGGTGACGATACATTCTACAACTCATATATTTACACACTCATCTGGCATTCCATACATCTCCATTCATTCTACAACTCATACATTTACACACTCATCTGGCATTCCATACATCTTCATTCCTACGAGCACGCAGTACATCAAACCATGACATACGATCACCATCGTCACAGATCCCCATCCTCATCCCGTTCCCCATCCCCATCATCCCCTCTTCTCGTCGACACACACATCACCGTCCCAGATACCTTACCCAAGGATACAACGTTCACAAAACGACAATCCATCCCTACCCTCCTCACCCACGTCCTCATCCCCCGCCGCGTCTCATCTCTCCGAAAACGACTCCTCCCCGTCCTCCTCCTCACCCTATCCTCATCCTCCTCATCCTCCATCGTCCATCCAATGCCCTGCATCACCGTGTTCCGGAACACCCTTTGGCGGACGTACCGCTCGCGTACCTCTATCTTGCGAGGCGGAACAGTGGGGAGACGTGCTTGCGTGCGCATCGTGGGATGATGTTTTTGAGGGGAGATTGGGGTTGCGTGTGAGAGGGGTGAGGGAGTTGCAGAATGTGGAGGGGGGAAGGGGGGAAGAGGGGAGAGGGTATTTGGAGAAGTTGAGGAAGGTGGTGGATGTTTGGAGGAGAGGAGACGGGGGGAGTTAGGTTTGAGGTGAAGAGAACGTGAGTGATTGCCTTTTTCATTTTTGGGGATTTTGTTTTTTTTTTACTTATGTCTTTGTGTGGTGTGTGTGTGTGTATGTGTGTTTTTGTTGTTTTTTTTTTCCGGGGCGTGTGTGCGTGTGTTGTTTTTTTCTTCCGTAGTTATTTTTAAGGGGGTTTCTTTTTTTCCCTTACTTTTAGCGTGCAGTTTTAAAACGCCATGATGATTATTTTTCGTACATGTTTTAACGTTTTCTGTATAGCAAAAACAACATCAACTCATCGCCTCCGAACCCTCTCCACCCTCATCAACACCCCCGACCACCACCACCCCCTCACTCCCCTCCTCCTCAACTTCACACCTCCCTCCCCGCTCCACCTTCCTCTGCGGCGACCTCGACACCGACGCCATCGTGACAGAACGCATCTGCGACACCGCAACATTGCCATCCGGCTCTCCCATCTCCCCAACGTGTCTGACACGGAGGGGTTGGACCTGTGGCCGCCTTTGGGTGGTGTTGTGGAGGGTTGGTGTGAGTTGAATGAGACGAGATGGTGGGGCGGGAATGGGGTTGGGGGGGGCGGCGGGTTGGTTGATGAGAGGGTTGGAGGTGACAGAGGAGGGGAGGGAGTGTGATGCTTGGTGAGTGTGGAAGTTTATTTTATGATTATAGAGTATTTTTATTTTTTTTCAGAGTCTTCATGTTGTTGTTTATAAAATCGTTTTTGTTTGTTTCCATCCTCTTCCCCTCGTTACCAAAAAAAAACAAACAACCCATCATCCCCGATATATTCCATTCTTCTCAATTTCTAACAACCCCTCACCACAGGATCGAAACCCCCTCTTCTTCATCTCCCGCTGGGACACCACAAAACCCCTACCAAGCGCACCAAGACTTTCTCAACACCTTCCGCGTCTACTCCACCTACGGTCTCACGACCACCACCACCCTCCCCATCCTCCTCGACACCCGTCAAGTCGACGGCCCCTACACCTCTCTCTACGCCTCCGTCTTCTCCTCATCCCATCGTCTCATGGATATCCGACAGTTGCGGGATACCGTGCGATCTCGGGGACGCGTGGAACGACTCTGCGTGAGACGCGCGGTGTGGGGGGTGCATGGGGGGATTTCACCGTTGGCGAGGAATGGGGGGAGGAAGGAGGAGTGTTGGGGGTCGGCGCTTTTGAAAGCGTTTAGGGGGTTTGTGGAGGATCGGGTGAGGGAGGCTGTGGGGGAGGCGAGGGGGGAGGTTGGGGAAAGTGAAGTTGGGGATGAGATGGAAAGGGTACGAGGTGGGGATGTGGAAGGTAAAGGGATGTTGGAAAGAGGTCCACCGCTGCCGTTGCCGGTGTTTATGACGAAGGGGACACCGAGGACGCTGCGAGTGACTTATGCGATACGTAATGCGACGACTATGGCGAATCCCATGGTGACGGAGATGGAGAAGCGTATCTTGAAGGGTGGGGAAGGGTTTATTGATGTGACGGTGAGAAAAGGTGATAATGTCTTGAAGGATGAGGAAGAAGGGTTCACTGATGTGACGGTGAGAAAAGGTGATACTGTCTTGGAGGGTGGGGAGAAAGGTTTTACTGATGTGACGGTGAAAAAACGCGATACATGGTCACCGTTACCTCCACTCAACATCTCATCAGAGCACAAGATATGGTTCCCCTCATTCATGTCTCCACCCCCTCCACCGTCCCACCCTCCCCGGCAACCCCGCCGCACGGTCTCCAACGCACGATTGACAATGACATTCAAGTGATGGCGTCACTCCAATCCTTTGTCGAATCCTGGCATCCCAACAACAACAACAACAACAACAGCAGCACCCAAAATCACGGGTGCGACGTTCCAATCGATTGATTTCGCCACATTACCGCTTGAATCCCAGATCTCTGTTGCGCAACACACGGATGTGTTGGTGAGCGCGCATGGAGCCGTGATGGTGTTTATCTTGTACCTGAGGGGGTGGGGGCGTTGTGGAGATGCAGCCACCTGAGCGGGCGAGTGGGAATGAGCAGTTTAGGAATTTGGCGAGAAGGGTTGAGGTGGTATGAGAGGGTTGCGGTTGGGAGAGGGTTGTGAGGGAGGGGGAGTTGAGGGAGGTGATTGAAAAGTGGGGAGGATGCTGGAGAGGATTGCTGAGGGTAAGAGTATGGAAGAGGAGTAGTTTTGTTATTGATGTTTTTTTTGATGTCATTAGTTATTGATATGTTGTTAGTCAAGTTATGTATTTAGTTATTGTAATATTATTATTATTAATTATTATTATTGTTATTATTACGCGTTCATTCCTTTTGTTTTAATAAATAAATAAAAAAGTGAAAAGCATATCATCCTTATTATTAGTCAATATAGAGTAAATAATATTGTATGTGAGGTGTGAGTATTTAATATTTAATTAATAGTGGTGAATTGTCTTTTATTTATTTATTTATTTATTATTATTATTTATTATTATTATTTAATTAATTATTCATGGCTGCATGGGTGTGCATGGAATAATGGAATACATATATATGAATTAATTATTGTAATTGTATATTCTTGGGTGACTTTGCCCTTTTGAGGGATTATACATATAATTATATTATTTTTTATTTTATTTATTTATTATTAATAATGAACAGAACTGTCCACACACACTCTCACAGACAGACAGACAGACAATTTATTAAAAAGTATAAAAGGGTCTCTTGGGAACAGAGGGGTCGTTGATTCTCCCCCTTTGTTTCTTATTCCTTTCTTCATCTTCTTTATCATTCATTAGATTACTTACAAGTTTTTATTATTTTACATTTGCTGCATAAAGAGAGCGAGTATATAGAGAGAGATGCATCCCATCATTGCTGCTTCCGATGCATGCATTCTCACACTCATCCTGCTGCTCATCTTGCCAGGCCCACGACGCTTCCTTCTTCGTCTTCGTCATCATCTTACAGAGAGCATCACAAGGATAGGATGGATCAGAAGAGTCTTGTTTGTTGCTGGAGTGATTCATCCACAGTTGAAGGGAGAGCATGCACCCCTTGTTGAAGATGACAAGAGCCTCCTTGTCTCTGGAGTGCATGTGTATGAGGCTGTGCCTAGACTTGGAGTGGTGTGGGTTGGGATGGTTGGAGTGATGTTGGACAGATGGTTGGGCTGGTGATGGGGGATGCAGCGGGTGAAGGACTTGGAATGATTGGAGCAGCAGTGTTGGGATGGGTGAGTAGTAGTCTATGAGTAGTTAGTTATTTCACATATTCTATTTGATGCTATCGTTACTTTGTTATTTCTTGCTATTTGTTCTTTATCAAAAAGTAGTGAGTGTGGAATCATCTGGATATATCTATCTTGGATCTATATTTATTAATGATGATGATATATATTGATATTCTATATTCTATATTCTATATGTTCATACGTCATTCTGCCTGGGGTGCATGCATGGGCTGCTCCTTTTCTTTTCCATTTATATATTTCTATTTATTCAGTCTTATTCGTGTTATGGTTACACACACCTTATACTGACAATTACTTTGTTTATTATTATTATTACTAATTTTATTTTAATTATATATAGACCATTGTCACTATCCTCATCCTCATTCAATCGGATGTGCATCCAACCGCATTCGTCCTCGCTACTCTCTCTTCCATCACTCATGCCGTCTCTCACATTCTCGAATCCATCGACAAGGACCTCCCCACATTCCTTCACCCGCCGCAATTCATCTCTACCTGGCCATCCTCTCCACCCTTCTTTCTTTCATGGTCTTTACTGCCGTCAGGTCAAGGCGCCATGACGAGGAAGATGCCGCTATCAGAGCTGCCGGGTGGTGTTGTTCCCAGTAGGGAGGAGGAGGCTTCGGTTTTTCGCGAGGTTGTACTTTACTTGGGTATCTCCGCTTGTCAGGCTTGGAAAGGTCAAGAGTTTGACCATTGGTGAGTTTTTTTCTCTGCTCTTTTTTTTCTCTGAATTATTTCTGGTTTCGACATGAAATTTGTGTTGACGAAAATTCGTGGTAGATGACCTTCCGGATTTGTCGGCTTCGGACAAGGCGGAATCTGTCGTAATGAGATTCAAAGCGTTCAGGTACATGTCGTTTGTTTATGTTTTTTGAGTCGTTTGTTATGTTTTTTTCATTTTACGACTCCTTTTCTTTTCTCACTCACTCACTGATACCATTTCTAAATTTTTTTATCTACAGTAACTCGTCCAAGATCAAGCACCTCGGTCTTCGCCTCCTCGCCTTTGAACTTCCCTACTTTATTTTCCAAACCTCCTGCTCCTTCTCTGCCAACATGCTCGCTATCGCCGCCCCTTTCCTCCTTTACCGTATCACCGGTTTCATCCAAGACGAATCCTCCACCTCCACCGACACGGTCCTCGTCCCTCTCGGATACGCCGCCCTCCTCGGTCTCGCCTGCATGTTGAGAGCCCTTTGCGATGGTCAAGCCTGGCATACTGGTCGTCGTGTCGGAATTCGCTTGAGGTCTATCCTCATTGACGCCATCTACAAAAAGGGTTTGAGACGCGTCACCGTTGCCCCATCCGCCGCTGCCGCACAGGCTCTGGCTGCATCCGGCAAGGACCCGAACGCTGCCCCCCTCCTCACCACCGTGGAAGTCGAAGAAGCCGATGAGAAACCCAAGGGAGCTTCATCCACCCCCGACACCGCCTCCACCTCCACCACCACACCCACGGTGGACACGACGAAACCCGACGCTGCCAAGTCCGAAACCAAACAAGACGACACGGCATCTGTTGGCAAGATTGTCACCCTCATGTCGTCGGACTGTGAAAAGATTCGTGAATCCTGTTCGTACCTCTTTTTCGCTTTGACGGCGCCTCCGCAGATTGTTGGGAGTATTTGGGGGTTGGTCATGCTTTTGGGGTGGCCGGCTTTTGCGGGGTTGGGAGTCATGTTGTTGACGGTGCCCGCGCGTGGTATATTGCGGAATGGGCGAATCGGCTTTTGGAGGAGTTGATGGGACGCACGGATCGGAGGACGGATGTTGTGAATGAGGCTTTGCAGGGGATTAGAATTATCAAGGTATTTTTCGACCTTCCTTTTTCTCAATTTGTAATGTTTGGGTTTTATCAGTGTTTTTAATTTTTGATTTCTTTTGCTATTTTTTGGTCTAAATGTTGTGTTAATACCGTTATTTCCACAGTTTTTTGCATGGGAGAAAAACTTTCTTCGCAAGATCAAGGAAGCCCGCTCCAAGGAAATGTCCTCCCTCGTTGCCTTCTTTTACCAAAACGCCGTCTCCCAACTCGTCTGGGACGGTGCTCCACTCCTCGTCTCCTTTGGTACCTTTTTCGTCTACACTGTCATTGCCGGTAAAGAACTCGACGCCAAAACCGCCTTTGCCTCCATCTCTCTCTTCAACTCTCTCCGTATCCCGCTCCTCGCCTTCCCAGAGATCATGGTCGAACTCTTCCAGCTCAACGTGAGTGTCGGCCGTATCCAAAAGTTCCTGGATTCCCCTGAACTCGAGAAATATGAAGCCAAACGCGATGTCGTCGTTGAGGAGGGCGTTGACCTTGGTTTCAAGGATGGATGGTTCTCTTGGCATGTTGCGGATGAACCCGAAGAAACGTCCACTAAAAAGAAGGGAAAGAACAGTACCGACGAAACCACTCCACTCCTTTCTTCCTCCTCCTCCTCCTCCACCCTCACCACTCTCACCGACTCGACCCAATCTCCCACCGCCGCCTTCACCCTCCGCAACCTCACGCTCAGCCTCCCCATCCACGGCCTCACCATCATCACGGGGTCAACGGGATCCGGCAAGTCCTCGATCATTCAAGCGCTTTTGGGTGAAATGAAACGAGTGTCTGGAGAAAAGTATCTGCCGACGGGGGGTGTTGCTTATGTTGCGCAGACTTCTTGGTTGATGAATGCGACGATTAGAGATAATATTTGCTTTGGAGAGGAGTTTGAGGAGGGACGGTATGGGAGGGTGGTGAGGGCTTGTGCGCTTGAAAAGGATTTGGAGAGTTTTGAGGCCGGGGATTTGACGGAGATTGGGGAGAAGGGGATTAATTTGAGTGGTGGGTGGTCGATTTTTTTTTTTTTTTTTTTTTTTTTTTTTCCCCCTTTTCCCATCGCGTTCAAACATGCCGTTTGTTTCTTTTTTTTCATTATTTTTCCCGCATCCATTCTATGACTTTTTTTTCACGTAAGTTCACAACTCCTAAACCATATCTCTTTTAGGTGGCCAGAAACAACGTGTGTCCCTCGCTCGTGCGTCTACTCCCGCGCCTCCTTTATCCTCCTCGACGACCCCCTCTCCGCCGTCGACGCCCCAACCGCCCGCCACCTCTTTGACCAAGCCATCTGCGGCCTCCTCCGCGACCGCACCCGCATCCTCGTCACCCACGCGGTGGCGCTCACCCTCCCCCGGGCCGACCTCGTAGTGGTCCTCGGCAACGGCGAAATCGTCGCCTCTGGCCCTCCCCGCGACATCTCCACGGTGATAGCTGGGATGGAAGGCGCCGATTTCAACATCACGCCGATCCCGACCGCGTCCATCAATGAACCTCTCCAAGAACCGATCAAAGACTATGGGTTTGGGAAGACGCGTGAGGATGCACGGAAGCTTGTTGCGGCGGAGGAATCGCAGACGGGGGCTGTCAAGTTGAGTGTGTATGTGAGTTTTTGGTTGCGGCGGGTGGAGCTTTGTTTTTGGTGGTGTTTTTGGCGGCGTTGGGGATTGAGAGGGGGGCTCAGGCTATGGATTCTTTTTGGATCAAGAGGTGGGTTGAGGCTTATAAGGGTGGGAAGTGTACTGAGGTGTTTGGAGGTGGGAGTGGGGTGGGGTGGGTGGGAGTGGGGTGGGTGGGAGTGGGGTGGGATTCGGTGGAATTGGATTTGGATGGGGGGTTTGGTGGGTGAGGGGAGGTGTGAGGAGGGAGGGGAGAAGGTGGATACGTTGTTTTATGTGGGTGTGTATGGGTGTATTGTGCTTTTCTGGATGTGTTGTAATATGGGAGGTAAGATGAGAGCTTTTTTTAAAAAAAATTCCTTGTTCTCCCCCCCCCCCCTTTTTTTTCTCTAAATCCCTTTTAATTTATTTTAAAATTCCTTGTTCTCCTCCCCCTTTTTTTTTTTCTCGCTACTTGCCCTTTTCTTATTTATAACTTCTTTATCTTTTCTATCTACCTCCCTCCTTTTTTTTTTGTTTTGCATTATTTTATTTTGGTGACACTTTTTTTGCATTACTGTTTTTATTGACACGCTTCCTCCCCACCTTCTTTTCTTTCGTTTTTTAGCGTACACTATCAGGTGTTTTGGAAGTTACACGGCGTCGTGTAGGTTACATGATCAGCTTATTGATAGGATTTTGGGAGCGCCCATTCCGCTTCTTTGATAAAACGCCGGTGGTGAGTGAACCCATTTTCTACATTTCCATTTTTCTTGGTGATGTGTTGTTTGGGATTGCTGATAAACATTGGAACGGGAATGCTGATCAACATTTTTTTTTTTGTTTTTCAGGGGCGAATTCTTAATCGCGCGTCAAAAGATATTTCCACCATTGATAGAGAGGTGATGATGTCGTATTACTTTTTCTTTGCATTGTTGTTGGACGTGAGTACTCCCTTTTTTGTCCTTCCACAATCCTCCATTCCATGCAAAATCCCATTTCTCTTCCGCTGATTAACCGCCACCCCCTTCTGCAGCTTGTCGCCATCACCGTTATTGTCACGAGTATCACGCCGTTTTTCATTGTAGCGTTTTTACCGTTCATATGGATTTATTATGGGATTGCGAAAGATTATTTGGCGAGTTCGAGAGAGTTGAAGAGGTTGGATAGTGTGACGAGGAGTCCCATTTATTCGATGTTTAGTGAATCGCTTGTGTGAGTGTTTTTTTTTTTCTTCTTTATTTTTAATGGGGCTGGGAGGTTGGCTACCACTTTTTTGATGCGGGTTGGTTTTTGAGATATGTGGTTTTTTTGTTTTAAGTTTGGATTTTTGGGAAGATCTTTGTCTTATGAAACTCATGATCGTGCTGCTCTTTTTTTTTTTTTTTTTTTTTTTTTTTTTTTTTTGCTGTTGTTAACCCCTTTTTTTTCTTATGTAACTCATGGCTCATGTTATTCAGCGGCGCCTCCACTATCCGCGCCTACGGAGCCGAACAACGTTTCCAAACCGAATCCCTCCGTCGCGTCAACCTCAACCACCGCGCCTACCTCTACCTCTGGTGTGCCAATCGATGGCTCGGAGTCCGAATCTCGACGGTTGCCGGTCTCGTCATCTTTACAGCGGCGGGCATCACGGTTCTCTCTCGTCAGACCATTGGACCTGGACTCGCAGGGATCTCGTTGATCTGGTCCTTGAATTTCAGTGATTATTTGATTTGGTTGATTCGTGTGCATGCTGGATTGGAGATGAGTTTGAATGCTGTTGAGAGGGTTGGAGAGTATTTGGAGATTGAGCAGGAGGCGGGGGAGGCGGTTGAAGGGGTTGTGGTGCCGACTCAGGTGAGGCGTTTTAAGCTTTTTTGTGTTTGGGTTTTGTGGAATTGTTTTTTTGCTTTCATCTTTTGGGTTGGTTTTTGAAAAATGGCGGAATCGTCTTGGTTATAAATGGCGGAATCTTGTTCGGTTTTTTTTTTTCCTTTTTTTTTTCTTGCTTGAACGGTTGAGTTTTAATTATTATTTTTTTCTAATAATTGCTTTCCTTTCCTTTTGACTTAGTGGCCTACCGCTGGCGCCATCTCGTTTAACAACCTCGAGTTGAGGTACGCCCCTGACCTTGACCCTGTTCTCAAGGACGTCAGTTTTGAGATTCCCGGTGGTTCCAAGGTAACTTTAATCCCTAACCACCTTTACCCCTCCAAAAAAAAATAAAAAATACTCAAACCCATTTACTCAGGTTGGCATCGTCGGCCGCACTGGAGCCGGCAAATCCTCTCTCACCCTCGCTCTCTTCCGCATAGTCGAACCCTCCTCTGGTCACATTACGATTGACGGTCTCAACACCTCCCACATCCCGCTCGCGACGCTCCGATCCAACCTCACCATTATCCCGCAAGATCCCGTCCTCTTTGCGGAACCATTCGAAGCAACATGGATCCGTTTGGGGAGTTTGGGGATGATGATGTGTGGAGGTGTTTGCAGAGAGTGCATATTTTGGAGACGATGCAGACGACGGAGGGAGGTGGGGAGGGGGGGGAAACCGTTGACGTTGGATTCGGCGGTTGCGGAGGGTGGGGGAATTTCTCGCAGGGGCAACGGCAGTTGTTGTGTCTTGCGAGAGCGTTGTTGAAGAGTTCAAAGATTGCTGTTTTGGATGAGGGTGAGTGATTCTTTTTCTTGTCTTTTCTTTTTTCGTTTTTTGTTTGATGTCTTTCCTGTTACTCTTGTATGTTTTTTTTAAATTGGTCGTTGTTTTTGTTTCCTGTTCGCAACCGTATTTCCGGTCATCCCTCTCTCGCCACACTTTATCCCTTCATGATCGTTTTTTATTGTCTTTGTTCATGACCCTTCCTCTCATTCACTTGTCCATTTTCCAAACCAACTCTAACCTTTTTCCAATTTCCAACTTAGCCACCGCCTCGGTCGACCACGAAACTGACGCCCGCATCCAACAAACCATCCGAGGTCCCGACTTTGCCAACGTCACGGTCCTCTCCATTGCCACCGTCTTCGCACCGTTGCAGACTATGACTACATTATCGTCCTTGATAAAGGCGTCGTGTCGCAGTTTGGCACACCTGCTGAATTGATTATACAGGATGGTATTTTTAGGGGAATGTGTGAGGAGAGTGGGGAGATGGAGGAGTTGGTGGAGATGACGAAACGGGGGTGGAGGTTGCGCCGCCACCACCGTATGTGTAGTTTTTCTTTTCTTTTTTCCCCCCCCTTCATGTCTTTTTTCTTGAACACATTGGTTATGGTGTGGATTTATTTTTTGAAGAGTTTGCTATTTTGGACTCGGTTTTGTTTGACAACCCTTGTTTTCTCGGTTTGCTTGGGGTGTTTTGTTTATTGCGTTATTACGTGTTGTGTTTCCTCATAGGGAAGAAGGGTTATTGAGTATTTGCTTTTGGTATGCAAAACCATTGCTTGTTTTTCCCTCTGCTTTGTTTTTTCTAGTAAAGAAACAATGGTGGTCGAAAGATGTGTGGCCGTCATCATAACTGAGTTATCAGCTGTTCTAAAAACATTTTAAGAGGACAGTAGAACACGGCAAAGTCAGGGTAAGAGCGGTCTTTGGATTGACTTGACCGTCTTTATCCATGCCATTACCGCACGAGGCCGTTTCCAAATTTGAATATGGTCTTCTCATACATATTTTTGATAGTCATCATATAATGTACAAACGCGGCCTTTATTTAGATGTTGCATTTCATTCAACCCGCGCAACGTACTCTAAGAAATTGCTTTCAAATCCGCGTTACTGAACTCGTGGCACATAGTCCGTAACCTCGTCCAAAAACTGGAATCCTAAAACGAATATAATTTCTAGCTTTTGTCTATTGTTTAACTTGATTCTTTCTTCTCACCCGTATCTCCTTGGATCGTCCTGCAGTTACTTTTTTAGAAAACAGGGATTGCGTCTCATAACCATGGATCGTCCTGTTACTCTTTTGAAGAGGCATTGCGTCTCATCCCCAACTAAGGATCGCCCTGTTACTTTTCTGAAAGATGAGCGATTGCGTCTCATCCCCCAACCATAGATCGTCCTGTTACTCTTTTGAAAGAAAATTAAGAGGGATTGACATCAAGTCAACTTGAGACGAGGCGTCCGCGTTAATCCTGCATGCAATCTAAAACACTACTATAATGCAGGTCCATCCCATTCCCACACCCACCATCTTCACTTTCACTATCCCGTTCCTTTTCCCCTATTCTTCACCCTCAACCCCTCGCTCATCTTAACACAACACCATGCGCAACAACAAGGCTACAAAGAAGACCGCATCGACGGCGCCTGCAACTCAAAAGGTAAACACTCAGCAGGGACGACTCGTTCTAACAATGTATTAGACTGCAGCTTCTCCTAAAACAAAGAACCACAGCAAGAAGGAGAAGAAGAAGGTGGAGACTCTGCAGAAGATGGAACCCGCGAAACAGGTGCTGGTGGCAGTGAAGAGGTTTGAGAGGCCAGAGCCTCTTCCTGGACCTTTCATTAGATCGGTGACAAAGGCCAATACCAGCCATATCATGCCATCCGGGAACAACTCAATCTCTGTCGCCGCTGAGAAAATCGAGCTTGAGAGAATTCCCTCCCTTCTTCACAAGGTGAACGTTGGCTCCCAAAACACGACGGTGCCACAGCTTGTCAACCAAGTGCCTGCTCACCGCACCTTTGCCGAGATCCTCGCGTCTCAAAATGGAAAGACAGGTCTTCAACAGAATGTTGCAGGAATCCAGCAGCAAAAGGTATTCGATGCCTTTCATCTAATGGAATCAACTAACCCTCAACGTATTCCTTCCATCCATTAGAATGCCTCAAAGCACTTTACCGTCCCTTCTCAGAATACCTTGAAGCCCAACGTTCCACCCTCTCTACCCATTTCGAGGCCCCAGCCACCATCCTCGCCGTCCAAGTCCGTCACCAATAAGAGACCCAAGTTTGTCCCTCTCACATTTGCCGCGGACACCAAAAAAATCGCATCGGCTTCTACCGGCTTGCGGACCTACAGTCAAGTTGTTGTCGGGATCGCTCCTACACCCATTCATGCACCCTTGAAATCTTTTGTGTGCGAAGAGGATAAAACGGAGATGAAGGATGAGGATGGTGCTGGTTGGATCGTTGTGGAGAGGAAACGATGAACGTTGGGTCTCCATAAGTAGCTTTGTTGGTTATCAATGCCTTTTAACTGGCACGAGGATATTGGTGTGCCGTTTTTTTTATTTTATTTTTCCTCCTTTTATCTTCCTTAACACAATTTTTTGCACGTTCCATCCCCCCGCTCTGCAAATGCGTTTTTTTCTTCTTCTTCTTTCTTCAATTAAAGTGTTCTTTGGTTCACCCATCCATCATCTCCTTGATGTTTTTGTTCTCAGCGGGTCGCTCCACACCCCTCGTGTTTATTTCCTTCAGCATTAGTTGCCCCAAGTTTTCTTTTGTGAGAAATCGAATACTCCATAACTGTTACTTCAAAAGAGTGTCTTTTTTTTTCTCCTCTCTTTCTTTCCTCGCATGTTTTTATACATTATTTCATGTTCGGCATATTTCATCCTTATTTTAAAATTCTAACCCCTAAACTCCCTCGTTTTCCTATTTAACTTCAACAACTTTGTTCGAAATGAAAGCCTCTCAATTTCTATTAAACATAATAAAAATATGAACTTGGTACTGTTTCGTCATCTCCCTTATTCAAAAAAAAGAGTGATAGACTACAAAATGTTATCCTTATCCTTCAGCACCTTTTTTTTTTTTGTTATACTTCTAATCATCCTCGTATATGTCTGCAACATTTTGCAACCTCGCCACTGTAGCAACAAAAATTCGGTAGAGGTATAATTAAATACATTTTCATCAACACTCTGACCTTTGGGAGTTCTTGTTACTTGTATTTCCTGTGCTCTCGTTGCATTGGCCCCATTCCTCCTCATTATTTGTTTTCTCTAACACCCACACAACGCCAAATATATCAAGCAATTGGTTTTCGTTTTTTCGCAAGTAACGTGAAACGGATGTGATGCCATTAACAGGACTTGGGATGGCGTGTCATAATCGTATCTTTGCTATATAATAAAGGTGGAAAATACAAGGCTTTGCTACGATATACATTCACTGATTTATTTCTTTTAATGATTAAAGTGTTGGATACGATATTTTTTTTAACGTTTCTCTACATGGCGAGCCGTTACCAAGTTAATCTAGTTTTTTGATTTTGTACAATTGCGATTGTTTTTATGCCTTATCGGCGTGTTGTCAAAATATAAGTAACGAGGTGTACCCTTCATCATAAATTGTTTATTCGAGTCCTTAAAAAACAATCTTGATGAATATCGTGAAATACGCCAAAATGAGGTTGAAGAGGTGATGGTCGGATTGAATTGAACATCTGTATCCATGTCGTTACAGAAGATGGTTTTAAATCCAAGCATCCAATTCTATACATATAGTTTGATTGTCATTATACAATATCAACCCGTCCTGAATCTTAAAGTTGTTGGTTACTTTTATTTAACCCGCGCCGCAGTATATTAATTGCGTTATTCCCAATTTATTGCACGTATAGTAAATATTAGTACGATCCCGTAACCCGTCTGTGAAATAGAGTACGGGTTGATGTTTGGACGTGTTGTCCTGGGATCCCCCAACTTTTTTTTTGATGCGGGGGTATGGAATTGAAAAACCTTAGCGTGTGGGACTGATGTTAAGCCGAAACCTTGGCGTGTGGGTTCGATGTAGCAGTAGTGCTTTTAATGGCCGCTTATATAAAATGGGGTTAAGGTGGTTTATCGATAACTCGGTTGAACGCGAAAACAAATTGTAGGACGAGTTCTTCAACGTAGAGGAGAGCCAATTCTTAATTCTTTATTTTACTTTAGAATAGCTGTAGACGTGTTGGGTCTCCTTTATCTCCCTCTGGGCATGGTGAATCTTATATCGGGTCATACATACTTGTGGATTAAACCGTAGAATCCCATTCTTATTCATTTATTTAAAGTGAGGACGTAGCTAATGTCGTATCGGGTTAAAGGTGTCACGTTCACGATTCCTTTGAAAAACATTTAGTAAGTAAGGGTTTGATTAGCGTCGTTTGATGATTCGCACTTTTTCCTTTTTCTTACAGTCGGTGACGGGATGAATATATATGTATCGAGACAGGTATAGGATAATGAAGACTCGGACGGTTGCATTCTTTGAAAGAGTCGCGTACCTTGTCGTAGTTTAGGTGATGCTTGTATCAGGTATGAGGTAAATAAGGTTACCGAGGCTGCTTAGCGTAAAGCCGTGTGTGTAAAGTAAGGGTGACGCCGTGTCCATAATCACATGCAACGGGCCAATTTGTATGTATATTATAAATAAGGTTGGGCTTGCTTTTACTTTTCTTATTACCCTGTTCTCTTTGTGAGAAAACACCATGGCTTTGAATCGGAAGACGGCTTCTGAGCCTTATTAACAAAAAAGAGGATGGCACGCTAGGGAATGGTAAGGATACCGTCAGTTTTCCGATCCTCTCTCTTCCATCTCTCATGTCCTCCTCCTTTCCCTCCTCCGCTATAAGGTTTCTATTAGGTATATTTAAATAATAGATTATTGGAGAGGGGGCACCGTCACGCGACTGTACACCCTCATTCAACTTCAAAAGACGGTTGAGAGGGCTTCACCTTGTTGAATCCAAGGATCCGTCAATCAACTAGACAAAAAACAAAACCTAAAGAACGCATCGCTGAGGACAGGTTACTTGCTGAGGGCTTTCCCGTATTTTTTTACTTTAGGGATTGATTACCAATGATAAGGTTTTTCATAGAGGTCCAGATGCTTTTTTATAAATGAGGTAATAATTAACTAGGTAATAAAATAAATACTTTCTATTTTATTTGATGAATGCGCATGTGTTATTTACCGTCGGCCTAGACAGGCAAAACGTGTCTTTACGCGGCTTTTTCGCGGACTTGCATGGTCATATTTGATTGATTATATTTAATAATATTATAAATATTTATGATTATTGACTTGGTCACCTGAACATGTTATTTTATTTATTTGGAAGAGGAAAGCCTCATTATTGTGATATACAAGTCATCCCTTGTCATTTATTTATTGATTAAATATTTGATGGTTGATTTGACATTTGACAATTATGGACATTAATGATGAAGATGATTATAATATTAAGGTTTGCCTCACACTTGGAGGGCTTTCTGCTTTGATGTTTTCGTGTTGTTGTTTATCCATCTCATTCATGTGTCTTTTACATATTCAATTCAATTCAATTCAGATCAGGGCTGGTAAAAACCTTTTTTTTTTGGAGAAAATCAGGTTTGGGTTTTATTCGATTAAAACCGTAAAAAACCCGATTTAAATACTCGTGTAACAATATATATGTATAAAGTATAAACCACATAAAGTAGGAACTTTTTTACTGCAACAACTATGACATCATAATATAATTGGCTAATTTCCTTCAATTCTCAACGGTTACTGCACCTAAGTATAAACAAAAAAATCCCCCAATAGAAAAAAATATTCGGATAATATATATATCCGTAATAAACCTGATTTGGAGGTTATTCAAAATTCAGGTTTTTTAAAAAAACCGAATAAAACCGGACCGATATAAACCTTGCTCTGCCAACCCTGATTCAGATCCATGGAAAATGATGAATCAAGGGCACGCGACCATGACATGACGATCTCATTCTCATTTGTAATATCTGAATATAAGTAATCAAAGAGAATGGAGTCAAGCCCAGGGTAATACGAATAATAACATTTGTATTACACAGTTGCCTTAATTTGGTTAGTATGACAGTATAGCGGACTTTCAAAGTATTACTTGATTTGGGTATTTATTAATTATTCATTGCAAGCCCTTCTTTTCTTTTCTTTAGCCGTTTGCTTTGCTATATTGACATTTTATTTATTTATTTATTTATTTTATTATTCAATTCCACTTTTATTCCCAAGTCACCTGACAATAGAATCAAATAAAGTAATAAACGTCATTCCGATAATCAACAGAATAATAATAGTAGATAGATAGGGTTTACACTAAGTGAGTGATCACGCATGCTTGCCTTTCACTTTATTTCGTTTTATTCTTCTTTTCATTCTATTCTTCTTTTTATTCCTCTTTTTTATTTGCTTCTTTTTTTTTTTTCCAAGTATAAATAGAGCATGCCCCGTTCTCCTTCTTCCTTTCTCTACTTCACATTCCTCATTTCTTATTTCCATATCCCCTCATCCTTCACCCCCTGTATTATAATACATATACATAACATAGCCTCTACCTTTTCTTATTTGTAAAAACACACACAACTTCACATCCTCATGCGCTTCTCTGCCTACGCCGTGGCCCTTGTGGCCTTTGTGGCGGCTATGGTCTCTGCTGCCCCCCTTGAGACCATCACTGCCGCCAACGTTCCTTCTTCTGGGAATGTTGTCCTCCAATCCTACACCTACGACTCGCAGTCTGGATTCTTCAACCGGTGGCTATTTGGGTAATTACTCTTTTCTTCTTATTCTTTTATCTATTTCTTTGTTTTTTTCAACGTAAACGCGGATCACTTGTAAAACAATCACATTTTATTTAACATTCTCGCATCGCCTACAGATCCGCAACATTGCATTCACCAAAACCGTCGAAGTGTTTCTACTCCACCCCTTCCAACGTATGGGTCCGTCAACAACAAGCTCACCGCAACCTACTCTGGCCCTGCTGCCAACGGCTACGAGGTCTGGAGGTTCTTGGGCACCCCCGCTGACTTTGGCGTCAACTCGCAGTTTTACTTAAAGTATGTCGCCTCTGGTCAGCAACAGCAGACTTCCTTTGACAACAACGGGAGCGCGAAACTACTTGATCCGTGCTGCTCTCCCACCAGCGTCCCCCCCACCTCTACCGTCGCCACGACTCAGCCCCCTACCACCACCCCCAGCACCACCTCCCCCAGCCCTACCCCCGTTACTCCCGTTGTGACCGTCGTCAGCGCTAACGCCCCGACTAACGGCGTTCCCGTTCAAGTCAACCAGTACTCGATCGGTAACGGTGTCTTCTCTGGCCGTATTTACATCCAAAACTTGAACTTCAACAAGGCTGTCCAGGTCGTTGCCTCCACTCCCTCTGGAACCTGGGGTATCCCGTCAACGCCGTCTACCTCTCTGGCCCCGCCTCCAATGGTTACGAACTCTGGTCATTCACCTACACCCTCCCCGGTATCGGTTCTGGCTCCCAGTTCTACGTCAAGTACACTGTCAACGTCAGGACTACTATGATAAAACGGTAGCCCCTCCAACAACTACCGTCTCTCGGCTCCCATCTCCCCTGCCGCGTCGCGGATCTGGTTTCGCCTCTGACATCACCACCTGGTTCACTCAAGCTGTCCCCTCCCTCAAGCGTTACCTCTTCAACAACATCTCTCCCGCTGGCACCCTCAAGGGTATGGTTGTTGCTGCGCCAAAGGTTCAAACCTCGAACCAGTTCTACTTTTTCCACTGGATCCGTGATGCCTCTTTGGTCATGGACTTGGTCAACAACTTGTACATTGATGGAGATTTGTCTCTTGAGCAGGTCTTGTTTGATCACCAGGTCTTGACCAAGAACTTGCAGGGAAGGCCAGCGCTTGGTGGTCTTGGTGAGGCTAAATACGAGGTTGACGGAACTCCCTTCTCGGGGCCTTGGTGCCGTCCGCAAAAACGATGGTCCCGCATTGCGGGGTGAGTTTCTTTTCTTCTGTAATTCGACTTATTAGTTATTTCCGCCGTATGCTTAAAATACTGATACCTTTTTATTTTTTTGTTTATGCATGCAGCATCCCTCTTTATCCGCTTTGCTAAGACCTACCTCGCCCGTGGTGGTTCCTTCAGCCGTATCGTTGCCATGTACAACTCCACTGCTACTGGTATCATCAAGGCTGATCTTGACTACACCGTCAACAACTCTTACGACACCAACGGCTGTGATCTCTGGGAGGAAACCCGTGGCTACCACCTCTTCACCCAAATGATGGACCGCAAGGCCCTCAAGGAAGGCGCTGAATTCGCCGCCTTCCTCGGCGACTCTGCCTCTGCCGCCGCCTACACTCGCGCCGCAGCCGGTCTCGACACTTTTGTCCGCAACTACTTCAACCCCTCCACCCAAACCCTCATGACCACCCTCAACGCTCGTCAACTCGACTCTGCCATTGCCCTCACCGCCATCCACGGATACAACAATGACGGCGTCTACGGACCGCTGACGACCGTGTCCTCAACTCCCTCTACCAACTCACCCAAGGTTTCATCCCTGAATACGACCTTAACAAGAAACCCTTCCGTGATGCCGCTGGACTCCCCCTTTCCCCCGCTGTCGGTCGCTACTACGGTGACGTCTACAACGGCTTCACCTCCACCCTCGGAAACCCCTGGTATCTCTGCACCAACGCTTGTCGCTGAAACCTACTACCGTGCTGCCATTGACTACATCAAGGCCGGTAAAATCGATGTCACCTCTCTCAACCGTCCCTTCATCACCGGTGATCGTCCCTCTGGTCTTCAACTCGGTGACATTGCCATTGGATCCTACGCCAAGGGAACCCCCGTCTTCAACGCCATCATTGGCGCTCTCCAATTTGTCGCTGACACTTTTGTGAGACGTGCAAAGAACCATGGTGCCGCTGACTTTAGGTTTGGAGAACAGTACTTGAGGAATGATGGGACCCCTACTGGTTTGGGAGTCACGGATTTGACTTGGAGTTACTCATCCTTCTTGACTGCTTGGCAGGCTCGTGAGGAGTTGAGCAAGCTTGTTTAACCTCCTCCCCTCTCTCTTCCCTTACCTTTTTATAATTGTATCTCGACGTTCACCCCCTCCTTTTCTTGTGAAAATAACCTCCCTTTTTGTTGTATCTTGAACCTCTTTTTGGGATTTCGTGTTTATCGTTTTTTGTTGTGCCTCGTTTTTGTTGTCGGGAAATTGTAAAGCTTGTTTTTGGTGGAAAAGAAAAACCAAACCCGCCCCCCCCGAGTGTAAACCTACCTGGATATTGGAAATACAAATGAATATGTATTATCTTACCATAGCGGTTATTTTTTTTTGTGCTGATTTTTCTTACCATAGCGTTACTGGTTTTATGTGATGATAGTAGTTGGAGAGCTGAGACTATAGAAAATCTAAAAAAGCCTGACCTTCTAACAAAAACTCACCCACAACATGAAGTCCAGACCGTTGGCCTCAAATCCCTATCCGCTCTTCTCCAACAGATACCCGGACTACACAAAAAAAAAAACGTGACAAAAAGATCCTCCCCATTTCACGTCCGATTGAACAACCCCATCAGCTACACAAGCTGGCTCGCCATTGACGTCCACCGCGAAAAAAACCGCAATCGTACATGATTGAAGTCCTTATCCACTCTTTTTCCAACGGATGCCTGGACTACACAAAAAAAATACGTGGCAGAAGGATCCCCATTTCACGTCTGATTGAACAACCCGCCATTAACGTCCACCGCGAAAAACAAACGCAATCATAAATCTAAATATTGTTTATACCAGTGAAAACACCCTCCCGTACATTATTCTATCACCGGCTCATTTTTTTTTATTGGCAAAAAAGTCTATCCAAAACGGGACTTGCTCTACACGTTATGGAAACGACGTGAGGGGGATGGGGGGGTTTGAATGGGAGAGGGAGGGAGGAAGGAGGATGAATTTATGTGTAATTATGAAAGGATACCAGCTGTGGTATTGGATATAACTATGATATTTTTCTTTTCGTTATTTGGTGTTATGCGTTTTTTTCCTCCGTCTTACGTTTCTCTTTGAGTACTGATTATTGTCCCCTTCGCAAGATTTGATGAGTAGTGGGTGAATGGGGTTTTAATTTTCGTGAAAAATAGACGTCATATTCTCCGGGTCGCCGGAAAGAAATTGGTGGCTCTTTCTTTTACACCATAAGCTGGTGTGTGGTAAAGTGATATTTTTTTTTACAGCCCTTAAAACGTCATATATTTTTATAACATAATGCCCTATTTTATTTTATTTTTTTTTTGGTTTAGAGTTTATGAAACGCGGATCTGAGGGTTGTTTTTGGATGCCTCGTGGGAGCGGTGGCTGATGAACTGGGAGGAGTTCTGAAACAATTGGATGGGTTTGGCTATTTATGGTGATTGGGGGGGGGAGGGTGGATAGAAATGGTGTGATGGAGTGTAGCTAGTATGAGAGCGTGGTGATTATAAGAGGGTGGAAGGAGATGAGGGTCTGCAGGGTGGGGATGGTTGTGTCGTTGAGGTTTGTGAAATTGATGGGCGGGAAGGTATAGTGACCTTCACTGTTTTTTCTTGCACTTGCAGGAACGTGCGTTGTAAAGTAATTACTGAGTGATTGTTTATTGCATGTCACAGAAAATTTAACCCAGAAAAGGCGATTGTATAGATAGGGGGTAGAAGAAGAATTGTTTCAGATATACTGCGTCGGTGGCTGCTGGACAAAAAGATTCAAAAATATTGACTGCTTTAACATGTAAGGGAAGGTTTAAGGCTAGTGTTCTTTTTTTTTTTTTTTTTTTTTTTTTTTTTTTTTTTTTTTTTTTTTTTTTTACAGTACACGATCTTATTACGCCAACATGCAAAAAACTCACTCGGACATTCATGGCACTATAAAGCCAAAAAATAAAATAAGCGCTCCCTCCTTTTCCTCCACCATCTTTATAGACTACTAGATTTTTAGAAAAATGCGTCTTCTCACCATCGTCACCCTCGCTCTCACCGTTCTCCACACCATCGCCAGCCCGCTCTCCCCCTCTGACAATACAGGCGTCAAGATCCCCAACCAATACATTGTCATCTTCAAATCCAACGTCAACGCCTCCATCACCGCTGATCACACGCAATGGTTGAGAGCCAGCGCTATGGCTGGTGCAAGGGCACCCATTTTTAGAAGACAGGATATGCCAGCGTTCCCGGCTATCCCGAAATTCGATCAGTTTGAGTTCTTGAAGAGGTTTGAGGGACGGTTTAGAGGTTATACGGCGAGGATTTCTGAGGATATTGCGAGGGTTTTGGAGGTAAGGAAAGGAGAGGGTCTTACAATGTTGTTATGAGTTACTGGGCAAATTGAACTTGATTTTTTCATGTGTTGTCATTTGCGGCGATTATCTTAATCGGCTTTTTTTTTTTAGAATCTTCCCGAAGTGGCTTTTGTCGAGCAAGACTCTTACGTATCCATCATTGGTTGGGCTCCCGTTCCTCGTACCAGCCCAACCCCGGCTCCCCAAAACCCAACGCAACCAAACCCTCCCAATTGGGGTCTTCGCCGTATTTCCAAACGTGAACTTCCACTCCCATCTGGGTACACTTACAACTCTGCGGCTGGTGGTGGGTTTCCCCCTTTTGTTTTTTCCCTTTTTTTTTTTTTCAACCGTGAAAACTTATTGGATATTTTGCTTTTTACAGCTAATGTTGATGTGTATATCATTGACTCTGGAGTTGAGGTCTCACACCCTGAGTTTGGCGGTCGCGCTCGTGTCGGGGCTTCTTTTTCGTCTGACAACAAACAGTGTTGATGGTAACGGTCATGGAACCCACGTTGCGGGTATAGGTAAATTAATCTTCCTCCATTCAGCCAGCTCTGTTCACAACTATTTTGATGCATTACTCACACCGCTTTCCTATTTTCCACCACCTATAGTCGCCAGCAACACCTACGGAGTCGCCAAACGCGCCAACATTGTTGCCGTCAAAGTCCTCTCTGGTTCCGGCACCGGCGCAAACTCGGAGTCATCGCCGGCGTCAACTGGGTTGCCAACGCAGCCCGAACCTCTGGCCGTCGTTCCGTCGCCAACATGTCTCTGGTGGTGGAGCCTCCGCAGCCCTCGACCAAGCCATCGCCAACGCCGTCGCCTCCGGTGTAGCCTTTGTCGTGGCAGCTGGAACTCGAACGGCAACGCCTGCAATAACTCGCCTTCACGTGCACATCTGCGTTCACGGTGGCTGGCTTCCGATATCAACGACAGGGTGGCGAGTTTCTCTGATGATGGGGCTTGCGTTGATATCGTTGCACCTGTGTTAGTATTGCGTCTACGTGGATTGGAGGAGTTCAAGGGCGTTGTCGGGGACGAGTATGGCGAGTCCTCACGTTGCTGGAGTTTTTGCCATCGCGTTGTCAACCGGTCGAGCGTCTACCCCGAATCAGCTTGCGAGTTATGTGAGTTCGATCTCGGTGCCAGATAGGATTTCTGGGTTGTCGTGGGATACGAGAAACTTGCTTGTGCAGGTTCCAATGTAGAACGCGTGTCACAATTGTTTTGGAAAGTGAACGCTCTTCATCCCTGATACTATTTAATTCCTTTCTTTATTACACGCCCTTTGCGCATCCAAGTTTTTGCTTCTTTTTTTTATATATGGCTTCACGGCTTGAATCATTTTAATAATAAATTTGCCCTCTTTTTGCTCTCAATTTTGTCGAATGTCTCCTGTTTCATGGCAAATTCCCTTCTGTGTTTTCAAATGTTGGAAGCTTCCCCCCTACGTTTTAAATTCCAATACAGTGTAAATACACGCTTATTTTTATTCCTGACGGCTGACATTGACCTTGTTAGGTATTTACTTGCTGTCAGCCATGAAAATACTAATTTCGCTTACTTGATCATATCCTGAAACATTCAACAAATATGGGTGGCATACATATTACCCCGTTTTTATCCAGGCCTTTGGAAAAAGCCCAGCAGCAGCAAGTAGTCATCAGCACATCTGTTCAATCACGGTTTTTAACTTTTGAGCTTTTAACTTTTTTTTCTCATTTGTACCGATTTTAAAACGAGCTTTATCAGCACTCGGCTGAATGGCTAAATAGCTAATAAAGTTATGGTTCATGTCATCTCGTACCACCCTATTGCGAAAATACCCAAATTTGGAAATGACATGCCTTGCCATGTGAACCTGGAGAGAACGGATGACAAAATAACCTTGGCTGACGCCATGAAACATTATGCGGATGTCAGCGAAATGGGGGAGATGGGTGTCTTCTGTCCTAGAAGATCAAGGTCATGCAAGCCATCGTTTTAGTCATCTTCGTTAAGTTCATTTTTGAGGAAGGTTTGGGGTGCAAATTCTGAAAGACACTATCAGTCATGAATGATCCATGGAAACGACGCTTGTCCTCAATTGCACCATCAAGGAATATAAAAGGGACGCCCCTTACCCCCCTCTCCTTCATCAGCTCCCACTTAGATCTTTACAACAACTACATTCTCATACACACTCCATACATATACACAATCATGCGCTTCCTCGCCATCATCGCCATTGCCTCTGCGGTCTCCGCTCCACCACTGCCGCCCCGTCGCTGATACGACTCCAGGCGCCAAGATCCCGATCAATACATTGTCGTCTTCAAGAACGATGCTAACAACACCATCGTCTCGGATCATGAAGAATGGCTGCAAGTCACTGCCTCGCTGGCGAGGGTGCTCCAGTGTTCCGTCGTCATGATCTCAGCGCTTTCCCTCTTATCCCAAAATTCAAGGGATTCTCGTACCTTAAGAAATTCAACGGAAGGAGGTTTAGCGGGTATGCTGCAAAGATCACCCAGGATATCGCTAAGTTGTGGAGGTGAGCATTTTCCAACATCCTTCATTTCTTTCTTCCGTATTTAGATCGAGATTTTTTAATTCGTCTTTATTTTGCTTTTCCTAGGCTCTCCCTGAAGTGGCTTTCGTCGAGCAGGACTCGTACGTCTCCATTGACGGTTTGAGGCCCATCACCTTCCGTCCTAGGCCCATTACTTCCCAAAAGTCCCAACCACTCCAAGGCACCTCCCGCGACCACCACAGCTGGCAACACTGAGCTGCCCACTACCACCGCAGTGGAACCGTCCACTACCACCGTAGTTGCGGTTGATCCGCCGACTACCACTGTTGCTGATGAACAGCCTACCACCACAGTTGTCCCTCCTCCTACCGCTTCAACACCTGGCAGCCAAGCTGGAGCACCTTACGGTCTTCGTCGTATTCCAAGCGTGATCTTCCCCTTCCTTCAGCCTACACCTTCAACTCTGCAGCTGGTGGTAGTATTTTTCCCCAATAATCCTCTCAAACCTTTCCGTTCATACCTTCAAACAAATTTTAATCGGATTTTTGTGGTTGTAGCCAATGTGGATGTCTACGTCATCGACTCTGGGGTTGAAGTCTCTCATCCCGATTTCGGCGGCCGTGCACGTATCGGCGCGTCCTTCTCCGACGACAACAATGACATTGATGCTAACGGCCACGGCACCCATGTGGCTGGAACCGTCGGCAGCAACACCTACGGCGTCGCTAAACGCGCAAACATCATTGCCGTCAAAGTCCTCGGTGGCAGTGGCTCTGGTTCCAACTCTGATGTCATTGCCGGTGTCAACTGGGTCGCTGAAACCGCTCGCAACTCGGGTCGCAAGTCTGTTGCGAACATGTCTCTCGGTGGTGGTGCTTCTCCTGCACTCGACCGGGCTGTTGCCAATGCCGTCGCTTCTGGTGTGACCTTTGTCGTTGCTGCTGGAAACAATGGTCGAGATGCTTGCAGCAACTCCCCTGCTCGTGCTCCTACAGCTTTCACGGTTGCTGCATCCGATATTAACGACAGGGCTGCCAGCTTCTCCGATGATGGAAAGTGCGTGGACATTGTTGCCCCTGGCGTGAACATTCTCTCGACTTGGATTGGAAGGACCACGAGATCCATCTCTGGCACCTCCATGGCTTCCCCTCACGTTGCTGGTGTTGCAGCTGTCGTACTCTCTGCCAACCTCGCATCTACCCCGGCTCAAGTGGCTAGCTTCCTCACCTCCAACGCTGTCCCCAACAAGGTTACTGGTCTCGCCGCTGGTACCCCTAACCTTCTCCTTCAAGTCCCTCAGTAAATCACTCCTTTTCTTCACTCCCAAACCCTCCTTCTTCGCCTTTGTTGATCAAAGGAATTGATGGAGGTTTTGATCCTTATTCTTACCTCTTTAAACCCCTATGTCATTACTGATGTATGATATTGCTCAAGTTTCTGAACCCGGCTCCTGTACGTCTCAAAACCTCGAATGATTCATGTAATCTTTTATACTGAAAAATAACAATATAGTCGTTGATCGATTATTACCAAAATCACGACCCTTTTCAGCTTTTCGTCATATTTTCGCATTATTGCTTGACTTGAGATTCCCGTCGTTTTTAGCAAAGTGATGTCGCTTCAATTTTTTCTAAATACTATCATGACGCAGCAGCAACATGCTCTCTTAAGCCGACGTTGACCATCATAATATCGACACTAAATCTATCATTAAGAATCACAGTAACATATCGACCCATTAGTACTGGTCACCTATAGTCTGCCGGTCGCGCTCGTACTGGTGCTTCATTTTCTTCTGACAGGCACGACGTTGATTGAAACCGTCACCGAATTCCCGCCGATGGACACTTCCCATAATCTTTGTAATATTTTAAGACTTCCGTGTTTTTTTTGTTTCTGATACCGACATCTCTTTCTTATCTACCTAATTCGTGGAAGCAAGTAAGGAGTCGCCAAGGCACCAACGTTATCGCCGTCAGGGTTCTTGCTGGCTCCAGAAGTGGTACCAACTCTGATGTCATTGCGGTGTGAACTAGGTCGCCAACGCCCTTGTTGCTGCGGCAAGTCCGTTGCTAACATACCTTCTAAGCTCAGTATTTGCTCTCCATGCCGCTGACGTTAACAACGCTGTCGCCTCTGATATGGTTGCATGGCGCATGTCGCATGTACTCTGCTCACCTCCTATATACTTTGCCTCCGCAGCTGCTTCCAACAGATCTAACCCCAGGTCAAGAACTTCTCGACAGGTTTCACCACCCCTTTCCTGTTTTGTGCGCTATATACTCGACGCGCGTTCTTCCCTTTTTTGTTTTCTACGCATCATGTTCTACATAGACATTATTCCGTTCTCCTTCATTCATGTCTAATTTCTTCCTGTCACTCATTAACTACAGATCCAAATAACTAACTTTATGTAAGAAAAAGAAAAAAACTCGTCGCAAGTTACTTTAAGCGTTTCTTGATTTCTCTGTGAATAATATTCTTATAAGTTTAAGGGAAATTCTGATAATAAATACGCCTTGTCTTCTTTTATGGGGGAACAAGGGCTGCCCAGTTCTGCACTACCTGTATTAGGTTTTGAGTCACACGAGTGTTTTCTCAACAACTTTGTTTTCCTCCTGCTCCCTTGTACCTGCTGCTTTTGCATGGCGAATAACAACAACGATGTGGACGTTAAAGCTGACTGCCATCGTCGCTGCCCTCGTAGCCATCACCATTTCAACTGCAACAGCAAATGCTAATAATCCACCACATCCTCTTGAAAAGCGTCAGACAAGCAGCAGCTCACGATGGGATCAGCTTGGTACATCTTTAATAACCCCATTCATTACATGGCAATTTCCCATAATTTCTGATACTTTATTCAAACGCAGATCGGCTGCACCCATGCTACTCGCTAGATCCAAGAGCAAACCGCACATACTTTACATATGAGCAGGGCCAAAGATGTCAGAACAGGATCGACAGGAACATTGAACAGATTCGAACAGCAACCATCGACATTGGCCTCGTCTATCTCGACATGCATGCATCCCTCCCCTATTTCCAGCAATCCACTGGCATAGATCTAGCAAACGAACTACGGGCTATCCGTGATGATACTTCCATCCGCACAACTGTTGACCTCGAAAGGAGGTTGGATACTCTCAGCGTCCGATTCGGTACCCGAGCCTTTGTTGCTTCGTTAACGTGCCGTCCCATCATGCAAGTTTGGCAACCAATCGTTTTGGCTGCAAAGCCGTCACAGGCTGCTGATGCACTGGGAGAGGTGTTTGTCGGGGGAACTCTAGTCGAATTCTCACAATTACAAAGTTCTGGGGTTGTGAAGGAATACTTTGATAACTTTTGGAGGGAAAGACTTCCAAACGCCAACTTTGAAAAGTACAAGGGATTCCTCGTAGAGAGCATAAACGGCCAAAAACCATGGGTAAGATTTTGCTTTTCGCTGCTCTTTTCAAAGATACCCGAGCTTATATTTCCCTCATTGCTTAGGATATGGCACGGTCACTATCGTCAAACCAAAATTACGCTTTCGCTTACCCCACTTTTGGCGAAATTCTCGGAGTCGCCCCTGGATTTATAAGTCAAGGAAGCCCCAGCTATGAATATGATTATTATCGCAACCCTGTCACCTATACTCTTCGGGACCCCTCCAGTAACGCTCTTAATGAGATTACCTTTCCGTGGATGGCCACGACAACGGAACCGAAGAATTCCATGTTCTCTTTCGAAGAGATCCTAAGCGGCTGCATGGATACAAGCACTTTGTCGAAAAATGTTCTCGATCCTGAAGATCCGAAATTAGTCCGCCCACCTACTGTGTTAGAGCGATTCTCGGCTTTTCCTGCGTCAATGATTGAAGGAAACTCTACCTTTGCTTTTAAAGTGGACAACACAACTGCCGCTGTTGTGATGAATAGGTTCTTTTGGGATCCCGATTTTGATAAAATGGACAGGGAGTTGGCCAGCATTGTCCGGGAAACTCCAAGCGTGAAAAACCTCATTATCGACTTGACCAACATGAACACTGCATGCGATCAATATGTGATGCTTGAAGTACGTAAGAGTATTGTTTAAAAACTTCATCTTGTTTTCATTAAACTAAAATCACCATTCTTTTTTGAATAACGACCTCGCCTTCCCCCCCCCCACCCAAAACAAAAAAACAAAAAAAAACAAAACAAAACAAAACCCCACAGTATCTCTTTCCGAACGCAACTCGACCACTGCAATACAACTACCGTTTGACGCAAAACATGGAACAATTGCTTCGTTCGACTGCTGGGCCTATTAGAACCACCTTTTTGAATGTCACGCAAATGGATCCTCTAACTCCTGGCAATATTTTGCTCGACGAAATTACCAATACGACAGTCGGTGGATCAACAGAAAGGTTTTCAAGAAAGTTTACGCGGCGCAGATGCACAGACTATGTGAACCTCATAGTTCCCGGTTTAAAAGTCTTGCCCAGAAACACATTCACACCACAGAACGTGGTCATGGTTTCCGATCAAAACTGTGTTCAAGGATGTAACGAGTTTGTGAGGTATAAGAATTTTACTCATAAATTTAAATTTGGCTTTTCTCATCTTCATATCACTTACTCTTCGTTAATAAATAGAATCGCCAGCGACCAGTTAAAAATTAAAACCATCTCTTACCGTCCGTATGCATCCGACGGCTCTCTCCCCGTTACCGCCAACCGTTACTTCCAAGAAGTCCGTTCATTTCTCAGGAACATTGTCGCCGCGAATGCATCAACGTTCCCAAGCGAACGCTTGAGAGAAATCGACTTCTTCGCAACGTGGAGGTTTCCAAGCGTGAATACATTTGACCCTGACACTCCCGCTAACGCGATACCGTTGAACTTGAATAATGCGTCTATGCCGGATATCACGATTGGCGGAGTTGCCTTCGGTGGGGATTGGCCGATGGGTGTTTGGAGGCGGACCGTGAAGGTGATGGGGTGGGGGCCTGGGACGCCGCCGGTTGCTGGAGGTTCTGGAAGTAGCAAATCTGGAGCGTATGGTGGCGAGAGACGTGGAAAGATGGCAGTCATCGGTGCTGTGTTGGGTGAGTTTTCCTTATCTCTTCTCCTTGACCTTGTGATCTTTTAAAAACATTACAACTGACGCAATCGTGTTGATTTTTTCGAAAGTAGCTGTTTCCGTCTCGTGGTTTTTTGCATTTTAGAAACAATATGTCCAGTTTATGTTTTCTTTAACCCTCTTATTACCGCAGTTACACGTCATTAAACTTGTAATTCGTGTCATCGTTTCAAATAAACGTGAGCCTAATAATCCTATGCAGTAGTGGTTGTAAGGTCAACTATTTTAATAGTACATTTATTAATAATTATAATATTATTATTTAAAATAATAATAATTGAGTTGGTGAGTTTGTCTTCTTGGTGGAAGGTGTGGCCAGCCATGTCTCACCTCAAGTTTTAAATTTAAAAATAAACATCTCCTAAAAATAAAAGACAGCTTGCTACTTAATTGATTCTCCATCTCTTGTAGACGATCATGTCGCCTCTGGTGACGTCTTTTGCAGTGCTAGTGCCGGCGCTCCTATCTCTAGGGGCATCAGTAGTCTATGCCCAATCAACTGTGACATGTGGGGTGAACACCGTAGCGGTCATGGATTTTGACCTGAGGGATACTGGTAAAGAACTTTTTATCTCTTTTCCCAGCCGTCAACTAATATGCTGTTCATTCTTCTGTCAGAGATTGCACCGATGACCACGGAGAGAAATTATTGTGAATGCGCAAGTCGTTGCGAAGAAAACAGAGAGTGTGAAGTGTGAGTATTTTTAGTGGTCTTTAGAGGGTGCAGCTGACATCTTTTTTAGATTCTCTTTTGGAGTGGGTGGATCTGTGCGAGGTTAGTAGCCTATTTACCTTTTGCTATTCCCCAATATCGGCTCTACCCCTTATCAGAAGACTAATTATATGTTTTTTTTCCTAAAATCAGGAAACTGTTTCTTGTAAGTCTTTTTACATGATCTGCCCCTTCCGTCATTTATTGCTATTCGAACTACAGAATTTAACTTCCCCACCCCATTTTCCCCATCAAAACGTAATCTCATAATAGACGGCGAGGCGGGTCCCCATCCGATTACACATCCATTTTCTTCCGGATGAGCGACAGAGTTTTTAGTGGAGGCTACGACCGAGGTTACATAGCCTGTAAGCACTAAGACCTGCTAACTCCACTAACTATTTTAAGCCCTACCATCCTCCTTCACATCTCGTGAAGCCTGCGCTGAAGCCGCAAGATCTAACTCATCATGCAACTTTGTCACGATCCAAAGCAGACCTTCAGGACTCTTTTCTTGTCACATGTATACTGGGGATTTGGGAACTGGGTATCAGACGGGATTTATTATGGGATCAGCACCTTCGCCGGATCCACCCGTTGTTACTACACAGGATCCACCTTTGGAATCGTCATCGTCGGGATCGCCATCAGGAGCTGAAACTACCACATCGCTATCAACGTCGCAATCTTCCATCACTGTTGATGGAAATACTGCCTTAATCACCGGCGCGCCAACACAAATCCCCTCAAGTACTTCCTCCTCACTTTCAAAAACCTACGCCTGGCGGAAACGACGGGGCTGCTGCAATCGTCAACGGTGGTCCTTCCTCCGATGACTCAGCTTCTCAACGCACGAAAATCGCAGTTGGGGTGGCCGTACCATTAACTCTTATCGGTTTGGTTGGTGCGTTTGCTTTAGTCATGATAAGGAGACGTCGAAGATCTATAAACCAAAAACCCTCTGCGCCCCCTTCCACGGTGATCAACCCTACATCAAATAGAGGAGGTGATGGAGGCGGCACCCAGCCCGGATACCTACTCTCTCCTACTTTAGCTGCCGCACCCAGTACCACCTTTGGACTTTCTTCGAGCAGCGTACTTAACGATTCCGTCATGACCTCTGCCGTTAAAACTTCTGGAGCCGCGATTTACCCACCAGATCGAAAAGGATCGTCGTCCCTGGTTCAAGTTGAATTGGCGCCACCACTGCGGTCTGACGTGAAAAGGCCGTATTTAGATGAAAAGAAATCTTTCATGTTTAGTAACAATGCTATTGGAACTGAATATGCCGCGCATGATGTTCCGATGAGAGAGAACCCTTCTCGGGAAGGTTTGCGTGGAACGGTGGAGGTGGCGAGGATGCCGACGGATGAGTTAGTCGCGTGGTTAACTTCTGCAGGCGTAGCATCGCATTTAGTCGAGATCCTCAAAGGTTTGGATGTTTCCCAATTTTGCTATTCTCTTCCATTTCTTAATACTTTTAATTGAAGGACTCTGTCATATTAACCTCGTGTGTTTTTTTTTAGCTAACAACGTGACGGGCTTCTCCTTCCTCGTTCTCTCCGAAACCAAGTTATCGGAAATGAAGATTCCTGCCACGTCCGCGAGATTGATCATGGCATTGGTCAATGATTGCCGGAGAAGTGGAGGGGGAGGTTTTACGCATGATGGACCGAGTTACATGCATCGGGGGGCGACAATCGCTGCAGATGGGGAAGCACCGCCCCTGTACACGACATGAGAACGTCGTTAATAATCAAAGAGAGTTTGGTTTCATTTTTTAATATATAGATTGACGATGTATAAGTAACATAAATCTCATAAATCTCATATTTGTATTGATAATGCAGTATGTGTTAAGCACAGTTCCGCCGAGTTTTACGATCAATCAGACAGACGAATCATAATAAATATGAATGTGAAAGGAAGATTTAAAGCTTTGACGAGGATGTAAATATTAAAGGTGCTCATAATGGGAGTTCAAGGCTTTAAATCCAAAAGGGCTAAATCCAAAAAAAACGAAGGATGGAGTTTTTATTGACAAGTGACTATAGAATACAAAGAGTTCGCTTGAAAACTTGTGTGGAATGTTTAGATAAATATCAATATTCTCGCTTCACCCTCCCTCACCCCGCTCTTAACATGGAAGGTTTAGTAATCGATGCGCCGCTTTTTTTAAAATGTCTTTTTCATATGTTCTAAACCGTCTATTATATGTAAGGGTGGGGTAGAGAGACGCGGGTGACTCTGACTTATTTCTGGGGATCCAGTGATCCACCATTTCAAATATAAGGCCGCAGCGTCCGCCCCAAAGACACACCGTTCTCAACGACCAGAAAGGCAAGAAAAATAATCAGCGTACTTTAGGCAAGAAAAATGTTCACCTTTCCTTCCCAAAAAAAATACTTGACAAATTCCTTTACCGTTGGTAATTGAGCGCGCTATTAAAAGCTTAGCCCCATCCAGAAGCTGATCTTGCACGCAAGAGACAATGAAGGCCGTCATCGCCGTCATTTTCTTGCTGGTGGCGACCGTACACGCCACAGAACTTCTCACTTGTTCTGGAACGAATGTGGTGCACCATAACTTGAATGTGTTGGGGTACAGTGGGAAAGAGTATCCGGATGTCAGGACTGCTTGCATGTGTGCGGAGCTATGTAAAACGGAGGAAACGGGATGTGCAATGTAAGTCATTAGGCTGAAAGAGTAAATGCTGATGGTTTCGTCTTTTTGTTATAGGTTCGCGCATCAAGCTTCGACGGGTGAGACTATAACATCGTCATGAAATCGATATACGTGTTGTTATTTACTTACAAATCTTTATTTCTACGTATGAATGTTATTTTATTGCAGGGAGGTGTATTTTGTAAGTTGGATGCCTACATAATTCACTCACTGATTACCCTAACTATACAGAAAGAAGGCGGCTTCAACCACCCCAATCAACAAGTTTACTACCATCTTCAAAGAATTTCCTAATCTCATCATACCCGGAGACTTTAAACGAGTAAACGTCTCTGATCGTGAGTACACCTTTGTCACTGTTAACTAAATGAATCTTCCACTAATTAATGCGATTTTTAGCTCTACGAACTGTCGTCCGAGGAAACTGCATTTCTCGATGTAATGACACCCCTCGATGCAATTACGTTGTCGTCGAAACCGGAGCTGTTCGTCCAAACATTATTACAACGTATACTTGTCGATTCTATGAAGGGGACTTGACGTCGGACTTTCGATTAGGCGTGCTTGACAAACCATTCGAAGGGGATGTCGTTCCCGTTGTTGCGCCTCCTTCGCAACAACCAGAACAAGGTCCACCTCCTTCCAACCCTGGACAGGAATCACTTCCTTCATCAGAAGGTCTTGTCCCCATTGAATTGGCGGACCAGGAAGAACCCATAACGGCTAACGTGGTTGAGTCCGACCAAGACATCTCAACGGAGCCAGCTCCATCATCATTGGCGACAGTACCACATATGGTGCAGGGCATGGGCGAGGATGCTACCAATACTTTGCGTCAAGAGGGTTCCATCAATCCTGTCGTCATTGTACGGAATGACTCAACCGTTGCCTTGAAAACGAGGAAACCATCCGCAACCGTGGTTCCGGCAATCAGAGACTCGGACGTTACGACATCACCTTCTGTCAACAATGATTCTCCTCAACGCACAACCCTCATCCTGGGTATTGCTATCCCTCTTGGTGCGTTCATATTGTTGAGCGCCGTCGCAATGTGTCTCGTTAAACGACGTCGCCGGTCCGTCAAACCGCGACACTCACCTCCTGATATTCTTGTCAGCGCTGTCGAATATCCCATTCGTCAGGAAACGGCCCCAGTCCAACTTCCGCCAATGACCTTCCGGCTGAATTCTAGGTCAACTACCGTAAAGCCACCATTCGTTGAGCCTGCCGTCAGATCGAGTAAAGGCACACAAGTCCATCGAAGCGGAAAGGTTGCGCTTAATCGAATTGGAACTGTTGCATCCTTGATGAACAGGACGGCTACTGAACGTGTATACCCATTCACTGGCTCACATGAGGAGGGTCGAATTCCGGGGTATGAGACGCTTGCCATGGCTAGGTCGACTGCGCCAGTCCCAGCAGGGATGGCTCGATGGACGACGGGTGAAATGTGTGAATGGCTAGCATCTCGAGGAGCTACGAATGATATATTAGATATTCTTCGAGGTGAGTAGGATATGCCTTTCCTTTGTTTCAAATTCTAAAGGATCAATAGCGAACAACGTGACTGGGTACTCGTTTTTGCTTTTGTCGGACAGCAAGTTGCTTAGATGGGGGATCTCAGATGCTGCTGCGAGGGGAGGGATAATGAATTTGGTAGAGGATAGTAGGAGGGCGGGAGATGGATCTATGGAGGGGTTAGCGTTTGTCTCGAGAATGCAGTCGATGGCGATTGAAGGGGATGCCTTGCCCATTTACACGATCTGATTTATCCCGTTTTTTTCTTTCTATCTATCTATCGTTTATGTTTTGGTGTTTTGTTTTTGTTTTTGTTCGTGGTGTTCTTTTTTCTTTTCTTTTTGCCCGTCATGTCATAGATTCCTTTATCCGAATTATCGCGTCCAGTCTCAGTTCTTTTGTCTTTCTTTCTTTTTGTTTCACCACACAGATAAATAAACGGTTTTTTTTTCTCTCCTTTTTTAATGCATTTAATGTGTGTATCCCGCGTTATGGATATCCACATAAACCGTACATTCGTTACCCTCACCACTAAATATTGCAAAATAAAATTGTCGCTCCGTAAAAACTGCATCATCTTTCTAATGAGCACATCAAAGCAACGGGCTCCACCTCACATCCATCTCGCCAGTGGCGCTGTCTCCGGCCTCATATCATGCGTCTCCGTTCAACCGCTTGATGTCGTAAGTATGAAGGGTTAAGCTGTAGTTGATACTTTACTGACATGATCAACCAGTTAAAAACGGTGGGTGCTTAAACGTGCTCCAGCCTCCCAACGATCCTGGCCTGACAAAGAACGATCATTGAAATCCAGAGGCTTCAACAGCAACGTGCGGACAATCCATCCTGGATGGTTAATGGACAGGTCAGAATATTGCAGCAACTCCGATGCAAATGCCAGTTTGTCTCCAATATTGTTCGAGACATAGTGTTAAAGGATTCCATCTTTGGACTTTGGCGCGGCGCATGGCCGACTGCCCTTCGAACAGTACCAGGGAGTGCGATGTATTTTATGTTTCTGGATAAGACCAAACACGCCTTCAATCAAGGCAGATTGCAAGGCTACACCTTTCTTACAACAACATCTGTTCATCTTCTCTCTGGGGCCATTAGCAGGATAGTGCTGACTTACCTAAAGAACACTTTTACCTAACATTTTATTTTAAGTCTGTTGGGTTAATGATGATGCCTATCACGGTTATCAAGGTTCGGTA
Source organism: Chytridium lagenaria (assembly GCA_025449115.1). Taxonomy (NCBI): domain Eukaryota; kingdom Fungi; phylum Chytridiomycota; class Chytridiomycetes; order Chytridiales; family Chytridiaceae; genus Chytridium; species Chytridium lagenaria. Next base: position 113,715 of record JAHLKC010000084.1, read on the forward strand.
CGAAGTGAGAATATTCTTGCACATTTGATATTTACCATCTACAGAGCAACCTGTACAATTACTCTTCATTAAGAGACGCCAGCCGCTCAATATTCAAGGAGAATGGCTTTCGAGGATTTTTTTATGGAGCAGGCGCTACTGCGATGAGATGAGAGATGCACCATTTGCTGGGATTACGTTATGCTATATGAGGGCATGAAGCCAATGCTGTCAAGTGAGTTAATTGGAAATATTTCTACTAAGTACTTTGAAAGCCGCCATTTGTCTCCAAAACAGATTGCGCTTTCCAATGATCACAGCACTATAGTGTGAACTTAACGTCAAGCGTCCTAAGCGGCATTTCGCAACCGCCATTACCCAACCTTTTGACGTACTAAAACAAGAATACAATTAAAACCATCAAGTACCAAAATACGGTTAAGGGCTTTGCAAAGATTGCTGTGGTATGTTCTTTTTATATTCTTTTACTTCAAATATAGGGCATTGACATTTTTGTCTAAAGGAGGAAGGAATCCACGGGTTCTTTATTGGCGTGGTGCCGCGAATCGTTCGGAAGAGCTTTAGCTCGGCCATCACTTGGACGGTGTATGAGAGAGTGGAGTTATCGCGACTGCTTGTCAATTACAATAGCGGCGCATGATAATGTATATGTCGGAAAGGATCGGATTCGTGGAGAGGCTTCAAGGTCTGCCGTTGGGCTATATGTGGGCCGTTTAATACTGTATTTTAGCCTTCTCAATATACCGTTAATACATATCCTGCAGACATCGTGCTTTACCTTTCCGATCGTTTATCAATTTTTTCTTGTAGGCAAGCGCCTTACTCCCATAATATGCGGGTCTCTAGCATGGCATGTTCACATTTCAGTTGCTCAGTCTATCTAATGTTTTGAAAGAAAAAGCATTTTGAGAAAAAAAGGGGGAAAAAAAGATTAAAAACCTCCCATGAAGCGATAACGGATGGACTGTTCATATTGATGTATTTTAGTGTCTTCGAAAAGTCACCCTCACATTCTTTAAGTAACTTCAAAGGTATCACTTTTTATTTCGCATGAATCTAGTCTATACACTACACAGAATACATCAAGATGAAACAAATTACAATCAATACGCACAAAAAACGTACAAAAATTCTCAGGGATATAATGCTGGCCAAAAAACAAACAAAAAAACCCTCCGATAGAGAGGTGATTACGAGTACTGTGGCGGCGCATCATCGCTCCTTGTAACAGGAGGTACCACCGTAATTTGGATCCCAGCAGTCCTTCTTGCCTCCTCAACAAGCGCCATAATAACAGTCCGTGCAGAAGGTGGTTCAATCCCCATTCCCGCGAGTCGTTGATCGGACAGAAGGAGGAACGTGGATCCAGTGACAGCGTTTGCTAAGATATAGGGTTAAATCTCTTCTGCAATAAAAACCAACAATCAAAAGAGAATGGTAGAATACCTCGTAATATATCTGTTAACGCTGGGCCAATCCCAACTGACATCAACCATTCTCCAACTTCCGCAGTAGACCATCCCGCAACGTCACCCGTCCTACTTGTGTCTCCTCCCGCTACAAAAGCCTCCTTCTTCTCCCCCTTGACCTCCTCCACCCTCTGCACCTCTGTTGAAATCCTACTAAAATGCCTGTCCAATCCCGAAAACAACGCTGTCGGGATCGGTTCCTTCCTATCACTCCTGACAGGCGGCACTGACATGGCGCTGCTTGACTCGCTTGATGGAACGGGTGACGAGTACGCTGTGGACGAAGTCGTGGAGGGTGGGGATGCATAGGTGGTTGCTGTGGAGATGGTGTTGGTGGGCTGTAATGTGGTGGTGGACGATAACGTTCCAATACGTCCGGATCCAACCGTGGAGACGGTGTTTCCACGTCCGGGTTCATGGTTAAAGATAGTTGAGACTGTGTTTCCACGTCCAGCTGCGAATCCGAGAGCCGTGGATCCGATAGATGAGACAGTGTCACCACGTCCAGATTGTAATGACGGGGCAGAGGTCACGGTGTTCCACGTCCAGGTTCCAATGCTGCTACAGAGGAGAGAGTGTTTCCACGTCCAGGTTCCAATGCTGCTTCAGAGGAGACAGTGTTTCCACGTCCAGCTTCCAATGCTCCTAAGGAGGAGACAGTGTTTCCACGGCCAGCCTCCAAACCAACGGCCGATGCGGTAAGTTCCCGATCATCTTCCAATGACAATACCGTCGAAACTGTATTCCCCCGTCCAGCCATGCCAAAGGTCGAAGCTGCATTATCTCCCGCCATCAAACCCGCGGAACTCGCTCCCGGGTTCCCACTTATATTTCCACCGTTTGCGAAAATGAACGGTCTGGATCCTAAATCAAAACTTGAGGGTGCGATAGGTTCCGAATCAAATTTAGATCGTAGGGGGAGGATTTTATCCGGGTATGGTGATAGATTTATAGTGGAAGGACCTTTTAAAGTGGGTGCTTTACGTTTTCGGGTGTAAATGAGGATGCCGATGAGGAGGAGGAGAGCTATGGGGATGGAGACGGCAAGAGCGATAATAGTAGAGGAGGTTAAAGGTGAGGAGGAGGAGGAGGACGAAGTGGATGGATCTGACGAGTTTGCCGCTGGAAGACCCGTTGGACCCAGGCCGACGGTGGATATCGCGGTGAGGGAGGGCTGTTGTTGGGAAGGTTGGGTCAAGGGTGGTGAGTTGCCAGAGGATTCGCTGGAAACGGCAGATGAGGCTAAAGGAGACAGAGAAGTCTCGGTTACCCCGGCGATGATATATTGCTGATGGATGGGGATGCGGGATCGGTAGCACCAGGTTGGGTATTTGATGGAGGTGATGGGTTTGGATCGGATGGACTTGAGGGGGATGGTACTGGTGATGGAGGTTGAGAATCAGGGAGTCCAAGAGATCCAGAGGAGATGATTAAGGTGCTGGCAGTATTGGAATTGCCAGCTAGCCTCGAACAAAGGAGGTTGCCATTGGCAAGAGTGCGCAAGACAATGTAGCGGCATCCGGAGGTTGCTCTGCAGTTATCAAGACATTCGGCTTTGGAATTCAGCTGCGTCACCACTAATTATTTAATTAGGTTTTAACTCAGGACTTTCAAGGCAAATAAAAGAATTGGCATACCTCCTCCAATTTGGTTGGCCCTAATAGCGCCTTGGATGTCCACGTCTGGGGCGTCCAAAAAGGTCATGACACCGGCTTCATTCGACGACCCTTTCCTACGTTCAGACGTTAATTTTGAATGCGCGTGTTGGAATAAGAATGAAATGTTTCAAGGGTTGTTGAGGTTGATCGCTTACAATGAACACGTTCCTGATAGTTGTTATGTTAATGGGCCGCAGAGAAGAGACTGTTGGTAAGTAACAGAAAAAATCGCACAACACATGAAAATAATGTAACAAAGATGGCAATGTACCTTGATTCGAGTATGAGGATCTGAAGGGGTTAAAAAAGGATTATAAAATATTAGTAATTATATTGAAGATAAATAAAGGACAATGGGCGTTCTACTAATTTGAAACAAAACAAAAACCAAACCCACATAATGCATTGCGAGTTGGCAGCGCAGAGCCTGGCGCACTGGCATCGAGACGTTGCTGTTGCCGATTGAATCTCGGCTATTAATTATTAAGTAGATTTCGAACGGGAATATGTGCATGGTGCGTGTGCGTTGAAAAGAGAGAGGGATGGTATCCATTGAAAAAGTGATATGGGTGAACGAGTAAAAGAGTGGTGCGAGCGAGTTAACATTGTGAGTAAATTATACGTAGGTAATTATATTTTTACGAATACATGAACAGACATACCATTCCTGAAATCTAGGCCCTGCGCTAATATTATTTGCCCCGATCCACACGTTTCTACCGACTGAGCGCGCACAAGCTCAAGAGGAATGATGATCAACTGTGAAAGTAGCAGTAAAAGTATTAGGTGATGCCAGTTGCTGTTACTGGATCATTTTCCTGTGAGATTGTACGGATGATGTTGAGGATGCCGATGATGATGCCGATGATGATGCCGATGATGATGATGATGATGATGGAGATGATGATGATGAAAGTGGTGGTGGTGATGATGGTGATGAAGGCATCATGCGAATGCCGAGAGGGTTGCGATGAGGGAGCTGTTTTCTTTAAAGTTAATCTATCCGTTTTCTTTTTCTCCTAAATATTTTTATTTATTTATTTATTTTTAAGAATAAATAAAATCACCTAGTTTAGAAAAAACCTTCACTTGTAACAAGCAAAATTCGCTCGCGGATTATTGCTTATCACAAATCCAAATCCAAATGAAATGAAATGAAGCGGCCCGCAACTTCCGCCCCAAAATATTAAAAAAAATCATGAAAGACAATCCGTAGCGATTTTTGAATTCCGACCACCTGGAAAACGGTTCTGGAGCACCTTCCGGATCAAGGAGGAGGAGGAGGAGGAGGAAAGGTGAAAAGGGAAAATTACTATTTGTTTTATTATTTATTTTATTTTATTAATAGATTTTATTTATTAATAATTATTAATAAATAAATAATTATTAATAATATATTTCTTCTTTTCGCTCTCGAGAGGCCGCCAAAGAGGCCGTCATGACGGCCATCCCACCCCCGCCTCGAATCGCATCCCCGCCTCCCTTCGCTACCATCCACCCCCAGCCATCCACCCCCACCATCCATCCCATCCATCTGGCATCACTACTCCACTACCCATCCAGCGCAACCCTCCACACTCATACATTCATCCGCTTTCCTCTTCCATCCATCCGCCGGGTCCTCCCATCTCATCCATCATCCTTTCATTCATTCACTTAACCATCCCCCCCCCAATTCTCCACACCATCTCTCCATCCTCCCATACATCCGGATTCCATCTCTCCATCCTACTCCCTTCACCTTCTAACCCTTTTCTTACCTATCCCCCGCCTATCCCGGCCCATCCACCTTTCTTTATTCATCCATTCATCTTTCCATCTATTCATTAATTTATCCTTCCCCCCCATCATCACCCCCTTGTCATATTCACCCACCTGCGTCCATTTCATTAATTCCACTAGTTCTTGATTTTTTTATCGTGGGGAACTCAGTCTCGACCGTTCAGGGGTTCAAATCCCCTGATGGTCAATTCATCGACATCTGCTTCCGCGTCCATTCACCTACCTTTGCCCCTTCCATTCACTGCCCATCCGCCCATCCACCGTACATTCATCCATCCATGTACCGCACCATCCATCAATCCTTCATAATCCTTCAGCTTAATTGACCTACTAGGGTCCTACTATTGTTCCTATCCCTTTACTCTTATGGTCAAACTATTTATCGTGAGCATCACGAAAAGCACCGTGTCCGTTTGGTAGAAGGTTATAGCAGATGGATTTTTATATTTTCGTTTTTGAAATTTCAAATTCTTTATACCTTCACTAAGAACATCTTCTACTATTTATCTTTTAATCTCTTCAATTCATCTCTAACAATAATTTTTAAGTAATGGGTAATAAATTAATAAACAATAAAATTGAGCTGGATTAAAATATTTATAACGCGGAACAAGATTATAATATGGATAAAAGATGCAGTTTGCTATTGTCAACAGAGTGCAGGCTGGCTTCGGCGACACACCTTTTTCTCACCAAATTCGTAATAAATATTCAGATTATGAAAAATATTGCAGCGACTTGGTGAAATTTGACAATATTGAGGTTCTTCTAGGACGTGCCTACATTGATGGCATGCTATTAACGACATTCAATGACACTAAATAATATATGTATAAGCTGTATATATATGTGATTAATTGTATTTGATCAGGACAATTGATGTAGATGCCTTCTGAGGTGGGCTGATTAAGTAGAACATGTAAGACGATTTTTTTAACATGCATCATTCTCACTCAAATGATGCCCGATCATTCTCATTTTTCTACCAAAATAGGTAACAGATTCTATGTAGGCGCAAACGTAATTTGACCCGCGTCAAGACTCTGGTTGATGTACTTCATATGGATGTAACTGTTTACAACAATAAAAAATAAAGTGATATTATATAGTTTAGAGCATACACAACGCGTTGCTTGAGGGCTCATATTTTTCTCATATGTGCTTTATCACTCGTTACAGCTTTGGTGTTAGTATGACGCGTAAAAACGTCTTTTATATTACCTCTTGCTATGTACACCAAAATCTTAGGTCTACTTTCAAACTGACGACGTACTTATACAGCCCCCTTGTAAAGTGTTTGAAAATACACCAAATTTCGCTCAGCTTCATAAATTTCACATACACATTATGAGATGGAAATTCAAGGCTGTAGTGTGCGGTGACGATAACCTTCATTAAGTAATATCTGTTTTTTGAGATTCCTGAAAATCATTTTTGCTTTTGACCTCAAGAAATCAACACACCTCACAACCCATCTTCCCATCGCAATCTCAAAAAAGTTGAACCATCCAGCCCAGCACCCCCCATATTATTATATTGTTTGAAGCGTCTCAAGCACATTGATATATTGTCAAAGTAAAGGCTCTGTATAATATCTTTTCAGAACGTTATTTGAAGTAGACAAAAAATTACAAAAATGACCGTACAGCCTCAACCCATCACGCGATAGACTTTAACGTTTACAATAACTATCATCCGTACTTAAGGAATGTATTATTTAAATTTAGTAGAGTTTTTCCAAAAAATGACAGTGTTTGGCATCACGCAGTGTTTTTCTACAGCGCGTTTCAATAAAGTGTGATATCTTGTTTTTTTGAACGTATTGGAATCGCAAACTTTGCTAGTACGTGCCAACACAGGATGTAATTTGATGTTGTTAGTAAAGACTCTCTAGCTAAAGATTTAAGGGTGCGGCAAATAATGCGTGTGGTTTGAATAGAATGTTCCTTCTCGTTAACCATGCTGAACGCGCTTTGGCACGCATATGACATTGCTGCAGCAACTACGGAATGTCATGGATACTGCATCCATTGTAGATATAGATATATGAGGCTATCAATACAATCTTTAAGCCACGACGTATATCTGTAAAAGCGCCAGAATGAAGACTGGAGCAAGATTAGCGAGAATGTTAATGCAGGCACTATAGTGAGAGGAGAGTTTATTTACAACAATGAAAGTTACAATGCAGATGGGCAAAAGATGACAAAGACAAGGATGACGGCAATTACACCTGATAACGTTTGCAGTATTTAATCCGTTGGGACATATATAAAGACACAGTTTGTTTGCGAAAACCAAAACGCACATCTGTAACAAGATAAGAGACAGAGGAGAAAAAATGATAGTGGAGAAGGTATAGAATATATTTAGTTACATTTAAACTATCATTCGCACGCGAAATGTTAACGACGACAAACACGCGAAATGTTAACGACGACAATTACTTAATTGAGGACGGAGAAGGGAATGCAAATAAATGAATATGTTAAATTATTAAAATAGATGAGCAATTACTCTAGTGGATCAGGCTAAAAGCAATGTTGAATGGAAAATGAAGCGCTGGATGGATGAAAGGATTGTGCAGGAGGTTAGTGGAAGTTCGGCGGATGGATTGGGCAAAGGCAGAAGAATAAGTGGGGCAGCGGATAAATGATGGACCAAAATGACAGTCAAGGGACTTGAACCCCTGATTAGTCGAGACCTTTCCCCCCCAAAAACAAATTAAAACAAACGAAAAAAAGAATTGAATTAACGGTGTGAAGGCGGGGGAAGTATGGGATGAGCGATGCTGGTGGTGGGTATGGGAACGGATCAACAAATGGATGGAAAGATGGATGGGATGGAGGATGAAATGTGGATGATACGGGATGGGTAAATGGAGGGATTGGATGGGAGCATGGCGAGACGGAATTCGGATGGATGGGAGGATGGAGAGATGGAATCCGGATGGATGGGAGATAAAGAGATGGTGTGGAGAATGGGTGGGGGATGGGTGAATGGATGGTCAGAAGATTGATGGATGAGATGGGAGGAACCGGTGGATGGATGGATGGGGGTGGATGGTAGCGAAGGGAGGCGGGGATGCGATTCGAGGCGGGGGTGGGATGGCCGTCATGACGGCCTCTTTGGCGGCCTCTCGAGAGCGAAAAGAAGAAATATATTATAATAATTATTTATTTATTAATAATTATTAATAAATAAAATCTATTAATAAAATAAAATAAATAATAAAACAAATAGTAATTTTCCCTTTTCACCTTTCCTCCTCCTCCTCCTCCTCCTTGATCCGGAAGGTGCTCCAGAACCGTTTTCCAGGTGGTCGGAATTCAAAAATCGCTACGGATTGTCTTTCATGATTTTTTTTAATATTTTGGGGCGGAAGTTGCGGGCCGCTTCATTTCATTTCATTTGGATTTGGATTTGTGATAAGCAATAATCCGCGAGCGAATTTTGCTTGTTACAAGTGAAGGTTTTTTCTAAACTAGGTGAATAAAATAATAAAAAAAATACAAAATAATGCCCAAAAAAGGAAACAATCTGGTTTCTAATTGGGAAGGCCAAGCACCAAAGGATTACACAAAACCCTTCTTTCCTCACAAATTGTTTCAAGTCCATTAACCAATAGAATCACTCCTAGCAATCGGCACTTCAAAATTTGACTCTTTTGTGTTGGATTTGTCTAAAGGGTGGCTCCACAACGTTTGAAAAACCAAATATTTTATTTATGAGTCCTGGAATTTCACCGTCGCAGGATCACCCTCTGCTTTATCTCAATAGCGAATTCACACACACTTCTTTGTACCTTCAAGAACGCCAACAGCATTTAATCTGCCGAAATTATTGCTATGTGTATGTGAGATCTTAGAAACGGTGTTGAGGTCGATGGTGGCGAATTTGGAAGAAAGAGCTGTGGCTTCTATTATTCAGTTATCGGCGACAACCCTGCATAATATCCTGAATTCACTCTACCGTAATTTCGTTCAATGTAAACAACAACCCCCTGCAATTAATAAAATGAGTGTTGTTAAATTGAACGATTTAAGAGGCATTTCCTCATAGGAAAATCGACTCTCACCCAATGAAAAACGGATTCCCCGTACGAGAAAACCCTAGTAACGATAAGCAAAAAAAGATCAACCTTCGTGATTGCTTTAACTCTGTTGGTGTGGCATTGTACGTTGCCCCTCAATTTCCCCGACTTTTTAAAAGTATCACGGAAACCACACCAACGCAATGACGAATCCGAAAACTTGATTTTGATTGAGAAAGGCCCCGTAAGCCTGTCAAAAGCTCAGCTCACGCGTATTGTTGCATGGACTCGACGCTGCCTACACGCTCACGGATACAGCCTCGCGAGAAAAATCACCCACGTTGCGCAAATGGTTGAAGTTGACCCTCAAGTATAATTTTAGACTTCAGACTTTCGTGCTCGACATGATGAAAACCTTCAACGTCACGCGAGATCGCCTTGGAAACATGGATCAAACAAACATACCATTTGATCTCATGCCTAAGGTCACAATTAGGAAAAAGGGCGATAAAAGTATTACTGTTAAAACACCAAAAGTGAAAGGGGGTAAGGGATCCTTTTTCACGGCCTTTCAATTACTTACGTTTTTTTCTTCCGCAGGAGGACGCGCAACCTGCAATCTCGCGGTCATGGGGGACGGCAAAAAGCTTCCCGCATTTATTATCTTTTCCGGCGAAAGAACGAAGCAGAGCCGCGTCATTAAAGAGGCACGAAAGATGAGTGAAAACTTTGGAGGACACACGTATTTTTTGGCGCAGAAGAACGGATGGACTGATGCCGACGTGATGATGGAGTGGATTGAGACGATTTGGAAACCGTTTGCGCTTTCTGTGGAACACACGAAAGGAAGTTTGTTTGCACCAAAAGTGTAAATAAAGAGTGGTTTATTAAGTAAGTTGAGTGAGAAAATTGGAGTGTGTCAACTAGAGGGAAAGCGCTTGCAAGTGCAGAAAAGGTAGTGTGAGGGGGGAAAGGGCTCCTTTTATATGCGAGCGCTGTTCCCTTCAGAGTTGCTGCGGGCTGCTTCAAGGGAAGCGTACCGCCACTTTGGCGTTTCGAGACGACGGGTGAAGGGGGTGAGTTGAAAGGACAAAGCAAATCAGTGAGTGTAACAAGTTTATAAACTAAATAAACTAGTATCCTTGTGTAACTTGATTCTTTTATTTGTTTTGTCTCCAAGGTTGGTATCCCAGGAGTCCGTCGGCCTTTGAAGGCGGCAACGGAACCTCACTGGTTTCTGTGAAGAATTACATTATTCACATGGCCTATGGCTCATAAGGACATTTTGTCTAAGTCCGTTGAGTTCCGTTATATCCCGCGTCGACGCGTATATTTACGCGTCATATTGAATCCTCCCTTCTTTTCCCTTTGGGTTTTTATATATACTTTTTCCCCACGTTTATAGGGTTTTTATTGAAGGAGGTGGCGCGCATATGTGCCGTTTATGTGCGTGTGTATGTTGTGTCTATTATTTATTTGTATTTTGTGTATTACTTTAATATGAGAGATTTCTTGATTTAATTTGTTACCTTGTTGAATTTAAGTAGTTGATATTGAGTTGATCCCCTATCCTCTATCACCACGCGCGTGGCCTCGCGGCGTGATCTCCCCTTTACTCTTAGTTGGATGACAGTCGACCCCTCTGCCCCCTTACCACCTGGTGAAGCTGCAATCCGGCCGTCTGAGACAGAAGGCTGTGATGGAACCCCTCCTCATTCACAGTGTCCTTTAGTCGAGGCTTGGTCAGCTATATTCCACCTCTGGTGCTCTCCGACCCGATGATCAGGCGCTAACGGCATGCAATGAGTGAGGTTACCCTGTTCTAAGCTCTGAGAGGCAAACGAGAGCCCATGTTCCAAAAGGTGCCATAGTAGGGTGGCATGGAGACTTATAGCCATCCCCGATCGCCAGGAGACGATCTGGTGCTGATATTGGTTTAGAAGCAAGGTAAGTCGATAATGAAGATACTAAACACGTTCCCTTCTCCCTTAAATAAGCAGAATCTCGCGATCACTCACCCATGTTATAATCTTGTTTATAGCATCCAATTTAATAAATACACTTTTACAATTAAACCATATTCTCTCTTTATTCGCGTTATTGATTTCTATCGTACAATGTTCCTTCAATATAAATACTTAACCATTTCAGAATACACTGAAATAATATACTCGTCGTTGTTTACTATCGAACTAAGGGTTATATTATTGTAGGTGTTGAAACGGGTACATAAAAGTATGAAGTTGAAAAGGTACTCGAAAAGAAACACTTAGACAAAATCTAGGTTACACTAAACTAAGATTTAACGCGAAATCGGCCAAGTCCCCTTCATCTGATGAAGGAGACGCGTTTCCTTCATCCATGAAGGAATACCACATATCAAAGAAACGTTTATACTAAAGAAGGAAAGAAAATTCCACCCTTCAATAGACTTCCAGTTTCAGATTAACAAAAACGAAAATAGTATAAATGTATATTAACGTGGCCTGTTTGGTTCAATTCCAACTTGACTTCCACTCTACTTGTACCCCTTTCGCTCCAGCACCTTACATTTAACACAATAATAACCCACTTTTGATACAACAATGTCTACGAATGGTACCACCTCCACATCCTCCACTGGCTCCTCTCTCCTGAGGCCAGTCAAGTTCAAAGGCACCACTGTCGTTGAATTTGACGAACATATGAGGAAGGTTCGTATTTATGCGCAATCTAAAGGTGTCGCCCACTTCTATGATGCAGAGACTGTCATTCCTCCTGCTCCCACTCTACCTGTGCTCGCGGCTCCTGGGGATCCCCTGTCGTCCCTATCGATCCTGCTGAGTTTGAGGAATACCGTCTCCTCATGACCAACTGGTCGGCACGCTCCACCGGCTACCAACAAGAACGCACTTCCTATGATCGTGATCTCACTCGTCGAGAAAAAGCGATACAGTCAAATGAGATTGCTAAAGCTTTTCTTGATGAATGTTTTCAATCAAGCGATCGAAAGCGTGTGGAGACTCTTGTCAACGCGTCTGAGCAAGTCGCGGCCCTCAGGAACCTCTATACTGTTGGTAATTTGGATGGCCAGGCAGGACAGCAATGGAACGTTCGATGGTCCAAGCTGCAGCTCCAAGAAACCGCGACTCTACCGGATATTCTCATCTACCTTGAAACAGTCGTAGACTTGATTGAGGCGCATGAGCGTATCTATACGAAGGACTCCGATAAACGGCAGATGCTCGATCTCTTAGTCGCGAAGTTTACACACAACACTCCCGCGGTGCCCGAGTTTACTGGTCTCTCAGTCAAAGTGAATGATGGCGGCTCTTCTTCTTTCCTCCCCACTCTCGATGTCGGCGCAGTTCCTCCAGTCAACTATTACAGTCAAGGCGTTAATGCTTTTCGTACAAAGATACAAACGGCCTTGAAACAACTTCAAGCTAATGTATCGTTGTCTCAGAATCACGTCATTAACGCCCGAGCCAAGAAAGCTAGAGCTGATAGTAAAGGAAAGAAGAGCCCAAAGTCGTCCATTCGAGAGGTTAAGCATTGCTCTATCCATGGTGACTGTTTTCACGACGATAGTGATTGTCGTGCCCAGAAGGGTTCTAAACAGAATTCCAAAGGAAAAGTCACGAAGAGGAAAACGCATAATACGCCAACGTCGAAGTCTACCTGCGGTATCTGTAAAAAGGAGCATAAGCCGGAAGACTGTCCATTGCTCAAGACCATCATCGCTGAGGCTAAAAACGTTAAGTCAATGACAACCTCGAATCAGATGGATGTCGACACACCAGCAGCAGCAGTCAAGAAGAGCTCGGCCAAGACCGCGAATCACGTTGAAGTGCCTCTCAGCCAAGACGAGATCTCAGCTATCGTTAAGAAGCACTTCAAAGCAAACCGCGTTGCTCGAAAAGATGTGTGTCCCAATATCTTATCCAGAGGTCAACAACTTGATTGTTTCCGACTTGAAGGCTGCAAAAGCTGTGACTGTCAAACTTGGGGCTCTTGTCGACTCTGGTGCTTCCGCATGGATGACGCCTGACAAATCCCTGTTTGATTCTATTCATTACCTTTCCGAAGGGAGTGAAGGTAAGGTTTACCTTGCCGATGATCGAACTATACCTGTAAAAGGGTATGGAGATATTACTTATACTTTTGGTGACCACCAGCGAGTCATCAAGAATGTTCTTTATGTCCCAGAACTCGCTGAACCTTTGTGTTCGGTTCTTGGGATGATTGAAGGTTCCAGGGACCTTATCGTCTTCTCAGCCGACGAAGTATTCTTACATCTTCAGAGAGAAGGCAGAAGTATTACGATCGGCCGCCGAATTGGTGACCTTTATCACCTCATCACATCATACTCGTCGGTTTCACCAGAGCCGATGGATACGAAGGAAGAAGAACACGGAGCAGCTTTTTCCTCAGACGCAGCATCGTCTGTCCCCATCGACCAACATTGTACGGACCCTGTTGAAGATTCGTATGATGAATGGGTTAGGTTTTGCAAGACCTTAGACATGGAAGTTCAGAGTACCGATATACCTCCGGGTAATGCAGCCGGTACAATTCTCTCTGAAGAGGATTCTCTCGATTTATCGGTAAGTACCTTCAAACCGATTAGTTTCGCTCTGACTATTCGTACATCTACAGCTGGACTTTTGAATAGAAGTACAGGCGAATCGTCCATAAAGGAAATCGTCAACCTGCATAGACGGTTTGGACACGCTCATCCTCGAACTATAGTTCGACTTTGACACATGTAGATGCTCATCAAAATAAAGTAAAAGTTAACGCACAAACACTTGACTTTATTAATTCTTCTATTCTCGAGAATTGTTTGATATGTGCACAAAACAAAGCCGTCCAAAAACCTATTCATTCTACGACGCATGCGGCATCACGTAAACTCTATAGAATTCACGCCGATACAGTGCCTCTACCTGTACAGAGTATGAAGCACGAAAAGTATTGGATTCTTGTAATTGACGAATATACACGGTTTATTCACATACAGTTTTTACATGATAAATCGGAGGCATCCCTATCCACTATGTCCATTATCTCTAAACTGGAAAATGAGTCAGGTCTGTATGTTGCAGAATTACGAACCGACTCAGGTGAGATCCTGACTAAGAATCTGCAGGAAACTTATACTCATAAGATTCCACCGATATCTGTTGTCCCATCTCCGCCATATTCTAAAGAGTTTAATGGATTAGCCGAACGAACAATTCGATCAATCAAAGCAATAACAGCTTCAATGCTATCCCAAGCAAAATTACCAGATATGCTATACTCACATGCACTAGAGTATGGTGCATTGCTGAAGAACGTCCTATGGCATAACACCATTAAAGACATACCATACCAACGGTTTATCAACCGCAAACCGGAAATAAATAAAATCCATACCTTCGGGATCCTCGTTAGCTTATTCCTATTTAAGGAACAACGACGTTCTATTGGAACTAACGCGAAAACCGAATTAGGAATATTTCTTGGCTATGAAGGACAGTCCTTAAAGATTGTTAAAGTCTACAACTATAGAACCCGCAAGGTTCAAAGTTATTACCACGTTTACTTCCACGAAAACGTTTTTCTCGGTTTTAATCCAAGCCGACAGATACTTGAACAAGCTCTGTTTACGTATCCCGTCAATGTATTGACTGTACCAGAACAAGAAAGACAACCCGACAAAATCGTTAATACTCCGTCTGCATCAACAAATGAAATGGATATTGATGAAATAGAGGAACCTGAAGAAGACGAACCTATTACGGTTAGTGTCTTAGTTCCTCCTGTCGTTCTTCAATTGCCGGTACATCCTCCTACCGATATATCATCCTCGTCTTCAGGCTCATCATCGTCGTCATCACCGGAAAACAGTAATGATGAATCAACTGACATGGATGCAGGGCTCGAACCACCATCCAGCCCTAACACAATTCTTCCAGAATCGACTCCTGAATCATCTGAATCATCAGATGATGAAGATTCAGGTGTCTTCAGACGCACCAGATCTAGAGCTCCGGCTCCTGAATGGTCTCGAGAACTTCAGCAAGTGTTTGAAGAGGAAGCGAATCGATCTCGCAAAGAAAACTCTAAACAACCGATCGTGTTCCCAACTCCAGCAATTAGTCCAGTTCCTCCTGAGCGTATACCGATGTCCACCATCAAACCTTTACCACAAACTGTGGAAGAGGCGATGGAACGGCCTGATGAGGCCAAGTACTGGTATGCAGCTATGCTTAGAGAATACAACGAACTGAAAAACAGAGGAACATGGGAAGAAGTAGTCTTACCGGAGAACGCCCATCTTATTGATGGACGATGGGTCTTTGACCACAAATTTGACCAAGAGGGATATCTGATAAGATTCAAAGCCCGCTGGGTTGCTCGAGGTTTCAGTCAAATTCCAGACGTCGAGTATACTGAAACTTACTCACCTGTCGCTCACACAAATACAATTCGATTCTTCATAGCGTGGAGTGTTATCATCAACCTATTAGTCTATCAAATAGACATAACGGGTGCATACCTAAATGGAACCATTAATGAAATTAATTACTTAATTATGCCAAACGGTTTCGAACGCTTTACTGAAGATGGAATACCTTTTGTTTGCAAACTTCTGAAAGCCCTTTATGGATTACATCAATCAGGAAGAGAGTGGTACAACACTCTTAAACAATGGTACGCTGATCTAGGATTCTCCATGAATCTAGCCGATGTGTGTCACTTCCTTAAATATGATAAATATTCAACAGTATCATTCATACAATACAATACGTTGATGATATCATCATATTAGCCGAAAATGAACCAGCTATCAAAGATCTTATTCGTCAAGCAGACGAAAAGTTTAAAGTAGGTTCATCCGGTCCGGTTGATTGGATTACCAAAATCCAAGTTATCCATAAAGACAACGGAACCTTTATGTGTCAATCATTCACCCAGTATCGCTACAAGTGGTAGCACAGAAAGCTTTAATCTGACTCAAAATTAAAAGCTCACAAACCTCTTAATCCAAATGAGGTGAACTGATTTCCGCCAACACTTTGCGGATTTTTACATCAAGTTATTACGTAGGAATTTTAATGAAATATTTTAATGAAATAAAATTAATAAGTTTATTCACACCTCATAGTCCCAGTAAAACTATAATTGTCACATTTTCGTATTAGCTGTTTGGAAAGAAATGGGGACTGATGGCAGCTCAAGCAAGGTCAACAACAAGGATCTACGGCGACTCACAACGCAGCCAAGGCGCGCTCGACGAGGTTTTGGGGCATAATCAGTGACCCCGTCAAGATGGTCTTTAAAGGCAGGCGAGTTGAGTTTGCCTATCGTCCACGGAGCCCTACCCGGCGGAAAGCATCAAGAACGGTGAATGAGGTCCTGCTCGACGAAGAGATAGATGAGGATGGGGAACAACAGGCTGATGGTGCAGGAGTAGAGGCAGCAGGGGATGATGTAGATGTGCCAGAGCGCGGGAAGCATCAAGAGAGGGTTCACAGGCTGGAGGAAGAGATCCAATTGTTAGAGATGGAGCTTGATATGGGCGAAGCTCTGTGGGAAAACAACAGAAACGTGCACGGTGACTTTGGCTTGGATGACATGTTGGCCCGTGGGGTTGATTGGGAGGGATTGACTTTAGATGGCCAGGTTAGGGGCAGTTCTCACTCTATACTGATGAAAACTGTCCCGACAAGTCAGACGAACGCGACGAGACGGCGGTTGTATGCAGAGGCTCGTCGTGTGGAGCTTGAAGCCTTTGAGAGGCTACGGATAGATATGGTTAGGGAGCTTCTTCCGCACTACATGGATGAGGACATTCACCTACTGCATGCAGACGGCGTCAAGAATACGGCTGATTGTGGATGCTTACCTGGTCCATCTATTCATACAATGGATGTTGACCTAATGAGCAGTCGAAGATGTGAGAGGGTTGCAGTACGTTACTGCAACTTTCATCCCCCAGCTTTGACGCTGCTGAACTGTGGGTTTATGCCAGCAGCAGTTCATGGAATCAGTATGTTAATAATCTTTTTTTTTTTTTTTGGAATGCCTTCCGGCTAACTTTTTATTGATAGACGTCGCATTTCACTTAGCAAACATGAAGAATGTTGCGCGATACCGAGAGCATGGAGGGCTTCCATTTCAAACCGTCTTCGAAGCGGAATTCTTCAAGAGTGATTCAAGTCACCTTTTAACGAGCGAACGTCCCAAGTTTTACAAGGAATTTCTGGTTGCGACGCGTGAATATCTCATCCTACGGCACCTGATCTTTCATGGTCGTTTTCTTCTTTCGATTATAGAGAAATACGGGACAGGGCGAAGTGTGTGTCCCTGCCATGGCAAGTCAAATAGCAGTGGAATCTATATATTGGTTAGTTTACGTGTGTTTTATCTTCTGACATACATTAGATGTGCGATGGATATTTTTCAGCTCGAAAACTTGACACAAATCACGGTGGAGGAGGAAACTACGGCATACCTGAGGTCTCAAATGCATTTTTTAAAGTAAGTATTGGCATGTAATATGTTCTTAATGACTAACCTCTTACAGGAAGCAGATTCCTCTTATCAGGGTAAGGAGGTCGAGAATTCGGCTCGTTTAAAGAAAGTCTGCACTTCAAAGGTTTGTTGCTGGAGGCAACGACAACAAGTCAGGTGGACGAACAGAGGTTGCGGCGATCTTTGGGACCTTTTGTCGTCACGAAGTAGCAGGAAGCATTTATGGTAAGTCAATCACATTCTTTTATTACGTCATTGACATTACATAGATATAGATGTTGGGAGAAAAGTTAGTTATGCTACCTCCGCTCTTCTCGAATTCCGACAGAGGTACCCGAATCGCAAGGTCGCTTTCAGCTATGACATTGCTTGCAAGTTGGCTCCCCACCTAGAGAAGCACGGGTATTGAACTGCCCTACCTGATGATGCTTCCGAAGCTTCATTCCTATTGCCACGATCACGGCTGCCAATCCATGTTTTCACCGCACTTTTAATGGGGTTGGGGCATTTTGATGGCGAAGGCTGCGAACGTCGATGGTCTCTTCTCTCAAGGATTATCGGGAGCACTCAGCATCAAACTTTTGGAAACCGACGGCTTACTCTCTCGCTTCCAATGGATTATGCTGATATAAGAAAGATAGCTGGGGTATTTTAATTTAATAAACTTTGTTTTAACTTTAATTCCTTTTTTGTCTTCCACTTTACCTTTTTTCTATCAAGCGCTCCAAGAATCATGAAGAAAAACATAGAAGACGCCCTGGGACGACTTACTACTCTATATAACAAAGGATCCTTACGATTTTTAAGTGTCAGAAACCTTACCTATCGCGACGCCATCAAGATCAACAGGGCGCACCGTGACAAGCTTTTTCGAAATTTTGAGGCCAAAAAAGGGAAGGCGCCTATTGCCGAACAGCTGCGGCTTGCTTTTGGCAATTGAAGGACGGTCAATACTCAGCATACGACGACTGCTGAAGGCCAGACAAGGTTTGATTCTTAACTAGCATTTAAAATTAACATCTTTAGGAACAACCTTAACATCTAAGCTCCGAGTTAAGTTAAAGCGTCATCTTGCCGAACTTACGCGCTTGCTGAAAGAATATAACTCCGGCTCAACAGAACGCCACCAACGAACCATTGAAGAGCTTGCTTTGTCGGCGCGGGAAGCAGAACTGGCCATTATCGAAGAGGAAGGAGCAGAAGCGGAGGCTCAGGATGACGATAGCATTGATGGGCATGAGGAGGACAATGTGGCTAAGGAGGTTGATGATGAGCTGGATGATCTTAATGGAGGGCCTAACAAACTCACCGTCAAGCAAGTCTTGGATGAACTTGAGCTACCGGAACATCATAGCGACATTTTGGAGTACTGGCGCAACCTGGAAGACCTTGTTTTGCACCAAACCGATCTGGACAATGCCGCCGACCACTTTCACGAACGAAGAAAGTTCTGGACAGATGTTGAGAGGCTGGTAAACGTTGCGGCAGACGACGCTTCAGCAAATTGGCCGCAATATGCTCAGAAGGCAGCAATTCTCTGGATAAAGGAGCGTTCTGCCCAAGAAGAAGCCATCGGTGAAGCATGGGCATCGTTGCAAACTTACTTTGACATCAGTCAATATCACACTTTGAGCCTGCCCATTATGGGGAGGTCAAAGGCGGCATACTCACTCTCCTTGGTAATCAGATGTATCCCCCTGGTGAACGTGATGAATAAATTGTTTAATAATAAATGAGCCTTAAATAAATGAGTCTAACCTGATTGGGTCCTTCAACTCTCGCTAGTTGGAAGGGGACAGCATATGCAAATATAATTAATAGGGTGGAAGAAAAATTTTAATTTTTGAATTTTTGATTAATTACAATGAGTCGACGCGTGAGGTTTGTAGGGATTTATAAATTAAAGAAGTTCACAATGATTGAAAACTAACGCGATTTTGAAACTTCACCGATTCTTAGTACTTTAAAGTAGGTAAAATATTATTGATGGTTGAGTCATTTTCAATATTTGGTGCAGAAATTGATTTGTTGCCTTTCTACTATCTAAAAACAAGCATATGCGTAAAAGCACAATGAAACAGCTTATTAGCCTCTCCCTTAATTATAATTATATTCTTGTATCTTACATTTTCTACTCGGTGTGAAAGTTTCAGGCCGGTTGTTCATTTTGGATACTCCTACGTTATTTTAAAAATATCTATTAAAGCTTTTTTTTGTCATTTTCTCTTCCGTACCCACGAAAAACATATATAAACATGCCGAAATAGTTGAAATCTACTATGTAAGAAAATACGAATCGAATGATATATTAATCAATAGAATCCAACACTTTTTTGTGATTCTCCATTCTAAGTCCGGGCAAGATGAATGAACGAGCAAGACTCTCGTAAAACTGAGTGGCTCTACATGAAAAAAAGTGTAAACTGATTTGGTTTTTCATCAATAGTGTTTTTAGGCATGCTATGATATTAAATACAAAGTTTAAGCTTTAATATCATTGATAACATAGAGATATTTGCATTTTAATGTGAATGATACTGTTTCGCTATAATTTGGACAGCGATACTGGATGAACGGACAACGATAAGACAAACAAACTGCAATCCCATATAGATACATACAGTATACGCGAAAATATGCTCTAGTATCTACTAGTTTAAGTGAGGTAAGTCTTGTTTCTTTGATGCAAGCAGTGTAAAACGCGTCCAATTTAATTAGCAATTTTGCCTTCACCTACAACAATTGCTGGACAAGTGCTAACATCATTAATGTTACGTACAATATAGAGCAACAAGTCAGCTACCTAAAAATATATAGTAAACGGCAGCAGTGTTCTTATTGACAGATTTATTTCTACTCCATCTTTTGTCGTTGATGCCTTGCTCGCAACAAAGTTTGCTGAGCTTGGCTCTTTCAAAATATCGAAATTCTGTCCGAACGGATGTTCGCCAACCTCAACAATACAATATGCATCCCCAATACACTCCTAGTTCAACCCCTCCGTTGCCTCATCCTTCTAAACAATCGCTATATATCCATCCTATCCCACAGACCTTAAACTACCCTCATCGTCAGCAGCAGCTCCCGCATTATTCGCAACCTTACCCTCAACTGCATTTACCTCAAAGCATTTCGAGTTCTTCTCCACACTTGCAAGGAAGCCTTCACCCTTTGCACCATTCGCAGCAAGTTAACAATAATGCTGTTTATCAATTGCAGCAAGATCAAAGAAACCTTTCTCCTCACCATCATATCTCCCAGCAACACTCCGTTTACAATCCGATCACTCCCCACCCCCGCGTCCAGCCTTCTTTCCAGCACCAACCTCACTTAAGCTCGAGGCACCAAAGTCCCCAGCCTTTACTGAACGCACATCAACAGCCAATGCTGCAAGCTTCCTCAGGAACTACTACCTCCAGGCGCATGCCTCTTATGCTTCCAGCAAGGCTATCCATTCCTTTGTCCTCGGCGCCTGGACTCACCTTTCGATCCACACCATCTTCTGGAGGTGTGATGGCGGCGCACAACAGCAACAACAGCAGCCTTAACGGCAACACCATCCCGATCGTCCACTCCATTGTTGATAGGCAACCACGCGTCCAACCAACAAGAGTAAGTTATTTTTATTGCTTTTTTGTTTACTTACTTGTCATGATGATAGGATAACAACGTTAACGTTTCACGCCCCGCCAAAACGATTAAGAAGAAGAAGAGGGCCACGCTGGAGCCGAAGCACCTGGAGGTATTGCTTGCAGCTTACCAACGAGGTACGAGAGACCGCGACACTCAGGAGCACATCAAAATTGCTGAGGAGCTGAGAGCAGAAATTAATGCAAAGCAGGTTAAAGTATTTAGTTGTTCATAATTATGACTGACTTATTAATTGAGAATTGGTTGAAGAATCATGCCGCAAAGGAACGGAAAGCAACACGAGAAGCTTTGAATGCTGTTATAGATGACAACTTAGTCCAGGAAACGACGGAAGCCCGTCCGAATTCTTTCGTCGAGGAACCATCGTCACGAGTGAGTCAAAAGGGAGTTTTTTTTCTATTTCATTTTATATACCTGTTTAAGTGGGTTTTTTTGTTAACATTACTTTTGTGTGTGAGAGAGAAATATACTTACAATCCTTTTTGAAGTCAGGAAGCTTATACGCCGCATTATTCAAGAGAAAAAAACATGAAAGTGTTGGGTTAGCTTTTTTTCGTTGGGAGTATTTTGACCTTACTGTTAAGAAAAGAAAAGGTTTGTTTCGATTAACAAGTCTATATTAAGAATTCTTGTTTTAGAGCGTGATGATCTCGATCCAAAGAATGTGAAGGACAATTTTCTGGGCGTCAAAGTGCACCAAAAATGGTCACTACTTTCTGCGGAAGAAAAGGAAGGATATGAGACTCGAGGTGCTGCTTTAGTAGAGCAGTATAAATCTGGGGAGCTGACGCCCTCAAAATTGGCGATATCAGAAGTCTATCGCAAAGCGATGGCATTAATAGGAGATGCTAGAGATTATTGCGGTAAGTTGAGTTTTCACTTTATAGTCCCTATCTTTTTTGCACGTTGCGGCGAAGTTTAATTTTTTTACTTTATACCTAGAGGCCGCAAATATATCTTTCCTCGCGATGAGTTGGGATCAGAAAAAGGACACAGCGGAATTAAAACTACATTTCTCAGGTAATATTCATATATTAAATAATTCTTGCTTAATGAAATCTTATACATATTAGATGATCTAAGCCGCCATACATTTGAGGAGCTGAATGGGATGCAGGGACGGTGCAAACTCTCTTGGCTTAAATGCCGACGTGAAATGGACGACTTAAAAGCTGAAAGTGAACGGAGAATAGCGTTAGAGGAAGCAAGGAAGAAATTAGGAGTACTTAGGGTGGAAGAGCGTCGCGCTGCTTTGAAGGCAAGACTCTTAATCCTGCTACGGGACGCTGAACCTCAAAAGAACCACAAGAAAGTCCCATGGAAAAAGCTGCAACTTGGAACCGGCAATGTTGAAATCGTTGCCCCCACCCTTTCCGAGATGAAGCTAACCAAAATTAAGAACATGATTTCGCGACCTCAAAGCTGGACCGACCGCGACTGTACCTTCCTCGAGGACAATTTCCGAAGCATCAAGGTGGATCTGGTGAGGCGACGGGAAGCGGGACGGAGAGTAGAACCGCTCTCATCTGAACTGATTGGGTCAGACGAGGAGAATGACAGCAACCCAGGGGATGGGGAGAACGGTAGCGAATCTGACAAGGAGAATGGTAGCGATGGGGGTGATGATTGCAGCCTTGGAGCGCAGGGGGAGACCGATAATGGAGTTGGCGGGGGGGAGGGTGAAGTTCGGCAAGAGCATGGTACTGGAGTAGCTGAGGGGGCCGGTTACAACAAAGTTACTCTGCAGGGTTGCAATGGAATCAGTCAAGTTGACAGTGGTGGTGCTGGGGTCACTGATAATGGAGTTGGGGAGAGGGATGTGGACGCTATCGGACAAGAAGTTAGTGTTGGTTCTGGGATGGAAGAAGAGGGAAGCTTGAGTGTGTGTTTCATGGGGAGTACGTGGTCGCCAGCCAACTTAATTGCTGAGCTGGACAGATACGATTTTATTGCTGAGCAGGGAAGTGATTCGAATAGGGGGGGGGAAGCTTGTACATATGTGCTTGAAGGAAGAGATGTTGATGGTGGGAGTGGTGTGAGTGGTGTGAGCGGTGGGAATTATGGGAGTGGTGCGGTTGGGTATGTTAGTATAGATTCTCATCATGCATCGGTGAACGCAAGATGACGATGCCATGGAAGAAGAGAGCTGCTCCGAGAGCGACGGGGTGGATGAGCTGGAGGATGAATAATAAAGTACTTATACATTACCTTTTATTAAAGTTTCCTTTTTACATTGCTGAGCTGGTGGAGAGCAACTTGAAGCACTTTGCTGGAGCTGACGACCACTTCTAAGCTTTGCTGCATTGGGATGCCCGCAAAGCAACACATATGAGCTGTCAAGGGATTTGAACCTTGAGAGCTCGTTCTAGCAGATTACAGGAGTAAAACTATGACGGTGGGTGGGTGGTGATGAGGATGGGTGAGGATGGGTGAGATGCACAAGGTGCCAGGGAGGATGGGCGAGGTGTGAGTGAGGATAGGTGAGGATGGGTGCGGATGGTTGAGGATGGGCGACAGTGTGGGTGCAGCTGGGTGAGGATGAAAGGTTACTAATAAAAAATCACAAAAGCTCACCCGAAAATCCCAAAAATTCCTACGTAATAACTTGATGTAAAAATCCGCAAAGTGTTGGCGGAAATCAGTTCACCTCATTTGGATTAAGAGGTTTGTGAGCTTTAATTTTGAGTCAGATTAAAGCTTTCTGTGCTACCACTTGTAGCGATACTGGGTGGCTTGACGTCAAAAAAAACAAAACCCGAACCCGCCCTTTAAGTCAAGTCCGGCCTTTAGGGTAAACCATAAAATATCTAATAATAAAACAGAGGGATGCTACCTTATATAAAACTAGCGCTACTCCCCACATTTTTTCTCTTCCCATCAACATGACCACCCCAAAAACCATCGCAGTCACCGGTGGCTCCGGCTACATCGCCTCCCACATCATCCTCTCCTCCTCCAAAACCCTCTCTACACAATCACAACCACAGTCCGCACTCTCTCCAAAGGCGAATTCCTTCTATCCCTCCAAACGCAACGTTAGAGAGACTCAAGCTTGTAGAAGCTGATTTGATGAAACCCGATAGTTTTGATTTCACGGGATGCGATGTGGTGATGCATGTGGCGTCGCCTTTGCTTATTAATTCGAGGGATCCGGAGAAAGATGTGGTTGAACCTGCTGTGAATGGGACGAGGCGGTGTTGAGGGCGGCGTTGAGGGATGGAGTGAAGACGGTTGTGGTGACGAGTTCGATTGCGGAATAGTGGATGGTAAGAATGTTTTTTTTTGTTTCCTCATCCGCCTCCTTTCTCTCCCAGCCTTGCTATTATATGGTCATCCTCCAGTGAGAATCATTTCTTTTCCCCATTCACCACCTTTTTTTTACCTTGATTAATATGTTCATCCTCCTAGTGTGATCATTTTTTTATCCTCCATCCACCTCCTTTCTTTCCCAACCTTGATATGATAAGTTCATCCTTCTAGCAAGATCATTTTATCCCCATCCACCTCCTTAATTCCCAACCTGGAAGCTTCATCCTCCTATAATCCTCTTACTTAGCATACAACTCCACATTGACTCACAACAACACCTCTCAAACTACCATCTTTTTCAATGCAGAACCATCCCCGGTAAACCCATCACCGAAGCCGACTGGAACACCAAGTCCTCTCTAACCCGTAACCCCTACTACTACTCAAAAGTTCTCGCTGAAAAAGCTGCCTGGGAATTCGTCGAAACAAACCCAGCTGCTTCAAACTCGTCACCATCACCCCTCCATCGTCATTGTCTTCCTTAAGCCCCGCCGTCAGTGAATCCGTCGCATTCATCAAAAACGTGGCGACAGGAGAATTCCCAGTTCGCATGAATCTACTTTGGCCGCTCGTGAGTCCGCTTTCCCTTTGATCATGGTTTAACGTACAAAAAAAAAAAGGTGGACGTCCGTGATGTCGCACGCGCCCATATCGCGGCTTTTGAAAACGTCGCATCGGAGGGTCGGTATATCGTTCACGCTGAAACTTGGAGAATGACTAAAGTCTGCGATGTGGTTAAAACCGAGTACCCTGATCTCAACGTTCCCATGTCTTTAGCCTCTAACTGGTTCGTGTATCTTTTGTCATACACGATGGGGACGGGGGCTGGATCTTATGTGAGGACGAATTTGGGGGATGTGGGGTATGATTTTAAAACGGAAAAGATTAAAACGTTGGGAGTAGAGTTTATGGATGTGGAGATGTCGGTGAAGGTGAGTTGGTGTGGAGTTTTGACGTTTGAGACTTATGAATTTTAGGATACTGTGAGGATCTTATCAAGTGGGTCATATTGTTGTCAAGAAGCCGTGATGAGATGATTAGATTTATTTTATAGGAATTTGAAACCTTTTTTTTTTGTTATGGTCGTTGTTGACTACTTTTCTTAATAGATTCTTCTTATTAGACTGAATTTGTAAAATTATCGAATCATTACAAAAGTATAGACTGACTTTTTAAAGGCGTGCGTGGTCGTGATATTCACATCCCATCTTGCATCCGACCTAAATGTTAAGACGTGCACGTGTCAGCTTTAATACTGCATATTTTTAAATCAAAAGAGGAATGATCACTGTCGGCCCTGCGATGAACATGCAGCTGATTGATACTAGTGGCCGACCTCATTTTCATCTTTTTTAGGGCGACATATACGTCATTAACGCAGGTGTCCTAAGGGGAACTCAACAAGAACAGAAATCTCGCCAAAAATATGTTTCCTGCACACTCCAACTCGATACTACTGACACAAAAGTAGGTAAATTGTAACAGAGTTTAGAAATTCGAAGAGGTTGGCGAATCTGTGAGTCATTTTGTTCATGACGCAAGAAAACACTTCTAATGCGTTGAGTTCTCTTCTCACGGGCCGCGCCGGTGCTGAATCGACTGCAACGCCACTAGCCAATCAACGCACTTCCAACGACTGCGCAACATTTCTGGCATCCGGTTGACCTCCCTAGCCCCCAAGGCCGTCATCGTCATGGACCGCAACACATCTCCAACCGGCGCTTCAATCACCGCTCGCCGCATCGCAAACCCGACCTCCATGCGTTCTATAACAGGGCTCAATCTCTACCAACGACAATGACGGTGATTCAGGACGTTGTCGGTGTCTTTCAACTTTCACAACGTGCCAGACGCGTTATCCACGACTACGATGAGATCGTCGTCTTCTCGCCGTCGTTTCATGATGGATGTTTATGGTGGTGTTGGCGCCTTTGCAGATGTAGCGGTTATAGGAGGAAAATGCGTTTTTTTTTTTTCATTCAAGTTTAGATAGGATGAATCTTTTCTTTCCTTTTTTTTATTGTTTCTCGGTCCACTTTTATTTATTCACAAGTTTGCTTTTTTTTGCATGAATTTAGCATTGATGCCCATCAAGCTGATTTTCAAGTAATCAGCAATCGACAAATAGATATTATTCTATTAAAAATCGAACCTGGGCTGCTTCTTTTTTTTCGTTTTTGTAAGTAAATAATAATTAGGGAAAAGTTGCCGTCAAGACAGTGTCTAATACGATCTACCCAGTAGCGCCATAATATGTCGGGTATCAAGGCATGACAAGGGCTAAGCTGGGCTATCAGAGTTGAAAGGACATTAATATTTCACGTGACATAAGATTTTAAACGGGTCAAGTAATTGTTTTACAAGACTGCGGCATTTCCCTTTCGCGCTGAAGTTTATCTCAACAACAGGCTTTCAGACTGCAACATTCAGGTTCGACTTCTAAAGTCAGTTCAGGATAAATAAAGGACAGAGACACCTTCCCTCCCCACCACCACCCTTACTTCACCAACCAGGATGACTACCAACAACCAAGACTGCCTCATCGTCTCTCAAGCTTTCCCATCTCTAAACCTCAACGGCACAGGATGCTGCACAGGTGGAGTCAACCTTGGTATAATATGCAACACCGAGAACCGTATAACTGTTCTGTAAGTTTTTCCTATCGGCATGTCCATCAGCTAAGACCCCATGCAGCCAAACCAATGGTGTCTCACTCCCAGGCTCCTTCCCAGTGGTGTTGACAAACCTGACGGAACTAGTGAACCTGTAAGCTTCTTTTTTTTTTTTCACATTCTCTTTTTGTTAATATGGGGGTTAGCGCTATGGATGGGTGTCAGATTGGTGGACCGATTCCGAAAGAAATTGGAAAGATGACGAAACTTGTGTCTTTGTAAGTTATAATTCTGATGTTTAAAAAAAAAAAAGGGCGCTGAATGTTTACTTTGATTTTTGTAGGAGGATGAGCGGAAACAGGTTAATTTTAATCCTGGGGTTTTTAAGATGTTAACCATTCGCCTTAGTATTTCTGGATCGATTCCTGAAGAAATTGGAAATTTGGCGAATCTGAAGACGATGTGAGTTTCATACCTATTTCGTTCATTCTCGCTGTACACGAATTTAATCGCATTTATGTAGGTACATTAATAACAACAAGGTATAGTTTACTCTGGCGATACTTGATAAGTTTTATTTGCCTCGCGTTAAACTAATGAGATGAAATAAATAGCTTACTGGGCCCCTTCCATCAACTTTTGGGAACCTTAAGCTTCTAGAAGAACTGTACGTTGTATATGTTATTACGTGTTTTTTGACTCGTCATAATCTCACTCTGTGTTTCAGTAATTTATCCGAAAACAGGATCAGCAATGAATTAACCCCCTTCAGTCGGAGATATGGTTGGAATGAGAAACTTGTACGTTCCCTTTACTCTTATCACCGAGCTTTTTTTAAAAAATCATTCATAGTTACTTGTCCAACAACATGCTTACAGGTGGAATCCCGGCTGGATTCGGGAATTTGAAGAAAATGTATAACTTGTAAGTGATCATCCCCGTCTCTTAAGCACTAAGGACATTAGGGATCTTTCTGGGAACCTCCTAACCGGGCGTCTTCCCAAAGAACTTGCAAACGCAGAATCCATGATCCAACTGTAAGCCCACATCCCATATATACCCCCTAACTAATTTAATCAAACAGGAATGTTCGTAACAATCGTCTTTACGGGGATTTCCCATCCGAGATCTCGACAAAAAAAGACTTTTATTTCTTGTAAGTGTGGAGTATTTGTAGTCAACGGTTTTCACTAACGTTGAATTGGTGGTAGACGTATTGAGAATAATTACTTTACCGGCGAACTCCCGGCAGCCGTGTCACGCCTCATCGAGAAAGAGTAAGCCTCTACCTTTTAAATCCCCGCAAACCCTCACAATGCGTCTACAGCATTTCTCAAACTGCTTCTCGACCGAAAACATTGCCAACGCCACCGCCTACAAAGAGTAAGACAGCTCTCCGTAATTTAATTTTAACTCTCCCCCCTTCCCGGCCCCTTTTCCCTGCATTCCAGCATCACGCAACGCACACCTGATGAATGCGCAAAGTTTTTAGCGTCAGGAATACTGTGTCAACGACGATGCCTGTGACGCTTGTTGCCACGACCACCACGACGGCGACGCCAAAGTCTGCGAGTTTGGGTCGTCGATTTGCTTTATGGATGTTGGTCGTGCCATTGTTGTTGGCGCCGTTGCAGATGTAGAGTGTTTCAGCTTTCTTTTAAAAGTTTTGTGTAGACCACTTCCTCATTCTTTTCTTTCTTTTTTTTCCGGTTCTTTTGGGCGGGTGTTGTGACGAGTGTTTGGACTTCATACTTTTGAATATTTCTATGATAAAAAAATTTGGGTTTCGTTGTATAATATGTATTTTGAAGGAATAACTATTAATATTGACACCTTAACAAAAACATTTATCGCTCAGTCTATGTTAAGATTTCAATGGGACCACAACTTAAAGAAGAGCGGCTTTATATGTTTCGGATTGGCCACGCTCAGTGATTCACGGTAGTCAGTTCTCACTCCCACCATCAAACGCCTTAACCCACCAGTCTACCCACTCCTGGCAAAGTGTTTCAAAAGAGGGTTCACCTATCCCCATGCAGCTTTCAGCAATGCCTACATCCGACCAACGAGTCTATATACTTTTATTTTTCGTTACGGCCCGCCTCGGGGTTATGGAAGGTGAGCGCAAAGAGGCTTCATTCGTCGGCGGTTTATTGAAAACAATCTTGATGGCTCACGTCATGTATAGAGAAGAGCGGTGCGATTAAGAAAAGTAGAGGTATGTTGTTGTTGTCTTACACTAGCGTTGAGCGCGTTGGTTGTTTTTGATACTGTTTTTGGCGATTGTGAATTGTATATATTAATAAGATGAGCCGACAAGCCTTCCCTCAAAAAAAATTATTAATGATTGTCAAAAGGATTGAGGCTGAAAGGCTTGGCCCGTCAAAATCAAGAGTCAGACCCGTCCCCATCGTCAACCATTTGTTGCGCATCCTCCCACCATCATCACCACCATCATCCAGCTCTCACCTCAAGATCATGTCCACAAGTGACCTCACCCCCCTCCGTGAAAACTCGACATCGAGCAATGTCACCGACCCACTCCATCATGTTGACACATTAGGAACACCATCACACCTTCAAAGCCCCGTTCTTTCCATCAAAACTGCCAGTTTACACGAACACACACCGTTGACGTTCATACCAGAGGATGAAACGATGGATTCCACTGCTTCGATGAAACCATCTTGCATAACTCCTATCCTCGATAAACCCTCTTTCGTTAGATTCAACAGCATGCGTCCACCATCATCAACACCAAGGACCATGAAATCCATGTTAAAAGATGGTAAACCGGCTTTTTGTCTTCTACAAATTATTAATGATGTATAAGCCCCTCCCCGCCGTAAACGTCTCATCCTTATCCTCCTCCTCACTTTTGTCCTCATCACCATCATCTTTGTCATTGTCCTCGTCATCGCTTTAACAAGACTGAATCAACGGTCGACGAATACAATTACGACGATGTATGTGACACCGACAGGGGTGGCGACTACGATGACGACGACGACGACGACGATGAAGACTGAACCTACGAGGACGGTGATTATGTTTCGATCGTCCGAGGATCCGAGGTTTGCTTGGGGACGCGGAATGGGAGGGGATGTGGGATGGAGACGTGTGAAGGAGCGGGGAGATTTTACATAATGGATGGTAATGAAAATGCGTTTTATGTCTTTTCATCCTTTCTTTCGATCTTAGTTTTAAACTATCTCGGTCATAACCTTTCTTAATCTTTTGCCGTATCCTTTCTTTCTTTTTTCTTTTTTTGTTACAGACCTCAAACATTCCCGTACATCCTTGAACCTCCGCCCTATCACCCCCCAAGGTTCTATCATAGCCTTTCATCAACCCTCATCCAACCAGCCTCTATGTCTCGACGTCCACGTAAGTCCGTCCCAGATTTATCCACCTTCCTCTCTAAACACCTCTAATTTTCTCATGTAGATCACGGAACCCACAACAGCCATGACTCTGATCCTAGTTCCATGCCCCTCTCAAAATCTTCGTTTTCGGGAGGCGTTTTTGGAAGCAACAACGGAGGAAGGGTGTTGGAGGTATACACCGAGGGATGCGGGGTTTACGGAGTGTGGATTGGAGGGGAGGGGACATGGAGATGGTTGTCGAAGATGCGATGACGATGACGACGACTCGGGGAGTGAGACGACATCTGTTGGGGTGCGACGAGTGTTTTAGAGGTTTTGATGGAAGATGAGGATATGCCAGAGCCTACAGAGGGTCCTGCTGAAGATGATGATGAGTTTTTGATGACAGAGATGCCTGTTCCGACGGATGGGGAATGATCACAGTTTCAACAGGTTGATCAAGTAGAAATGTTGAGGTGATGAGATTAAATGGTGATGGTAATTTTCTAACTAAAACGTGTTTATATAATATATTTTATTCATTTTTTTGCTGTTATTTTTTGTTTTTTTTGTTATTCCAAACTAAAGAAAATAAACTGACGAAGGACTCTGGCAGAGAGAAGTGAAATATTATAGTACTGCCAGTCGCCATGATTATACGGCTGCCCTCACTTGTTATGAAACCCGTGTCAATGCGGTCCTCTAGACACTAAGGTTATGGTAATCGAGAATTCGCGCATGTTGTGGACTACTGACTCAAACGCATATCTGATTAATAAATTGCGATAGGCACAAAGCCTATGTCCCGCGTCCGTACAGTCGCTATAGCCATAGGCCGTCTTATGGTGAAATGAGCATATTTATAAATTATAGGTGTATTTAGACGTGATTATCTAAGCTCGACGTTCTCGAAGTTAATATGAGCTTGATCATTAATCTTAAAGAAAGGGAGTCTTTGATGAAAATCATGGGCAGGGAGATTTTCAAATTCAAGATTATCTGGGTATAGACAACCATTTCTACAAGAACCATCGTTCTCACACATTGCTGTCGGCCCTGAAATCCCATAAGTTCCTTTCGAGTGTCTAATGTTCCTTCAGCTCCCCGTGAACTAACAGCTGGACACAACTCGCTTACAAAGGAAAATGCGTCAGACAAGCGCAAGCTGAGCTGAGAAACTGCCATAAAAAAATACCAACTTTCACTTTAGGAGGATGATTAATATTTTCCCTGCTTTTAACACAGACGAGAGGGCAGATGCGTGATAGTGAGGAGGACGATTAAAACCAACCTGATATGCATCGAAAAAATCTTTTTAATAAAATATATGCAAGTGCTACAGTCATCGGCAAACCCCCCTCAAAACAACGGAGGAGATAGAGGAGTTTAAATGCTGTGCAAAGACACAAGATCTATGGTGATCGAAAACACCCCAGTCAGAACAAGATAAAAAAATGAGTTATAAAATGCTAGGGAAAGTGTGTAAGAAAGAGATTTAAGCCGAGATGATAAAAAAGCAGATAAGAAAGGGCTTTCGAACAGAAACGAAGAGAGAATTAGGGGACAAGCATTGGTTTCCAGTACAAATTAAATAAAAAAGTGCTTCACCCATTTCAATGACAAGAACGACAGTGATTCCTCAACGCGAGCCCATTTACAAAAACCTTTCCACAGCATGTCCAGACAATATGTTGACTTGTATTTCGTAGATGGTCTTGTAAAGCCCGCGCATGGCAGAAGACGCGAGCACACGATCTATCTGGGCACGTCTTTGTTTTAAACCACTGTGGTTGTTGACGATGCCCGTCATACACTGACAGTTCAACGGTTTCTTGCGGTTCGTTAAACTCCAAATCCTCGTCAGATTCAACGGATTCCTCTTGTGAGGACGAATCGCTGTCCTCGTAAGAACCGTTTGAGTCAAGCCCATCTTCGTCATCCTCATCATAGTCAAATTCCTCTTCTTCGTCTTCATCCTCATCCACCCAAGCGTCTTCATCGTCGTCGCCGTCGCCGTCTTCCGAGCCTTCGTAACTTGGAGTTTGGCCATATTGGCCATGCCCTTCCGCTTGCATAACGGCTTGTAGATTAAGCTGAAGATTATACATCTGAGCACGAGCATGCTCGAATGGGCCGGGAGCAGATGCAAGAAGTGTTGTGCGATATGAAGGATCGTCAATGAAGAGTTCTCGGCATGAAGGGCATGTGGGTGAAGTTATGACCCATTTTAAGATGCACATCATGTGATAACTCTTTTTACAACATTCTGTCCTAATGTTGACGTTATCTTCAAAGCAAATAACGCATGTTGCTGGGGCATTACTGTCGGTGGATGATGGCTGTTGAGGTGGTAACCATGCATTCCGTGGTCCATTTGGGTGGTGTGACTGACTGTTTGTACTTGCAATGTTGGAGTTGCCGGATGTAGATCCTTGCGATTCCGAAGAGGTCCACGACGAAGTTGGAGCTGGTGGTTTCGGATGGAATCGGCGGTTTTGGAGGCAGTCGCAGTTTGAGTCATGTCCGTTCATTTATAATTCTTTTGTCAAAAAACTGCAATCAAAATTTATTCAAACTGCATATTTATAGTGCTTGTCACATCCCTTCATCTGGTATACAATAACAACCACCTCCTAGTCTAAACATTTTCCGGAGTCCTTGACCCGCTCTCGTCATGGTCTAGAAGTGGCTTCGAAAAAACCAAATCGTGTGCCCTTTGCGACTCCAAATTCCAATCGGTGCGGAAAATGATAACGATCTGGATAGCGCTGACCATAATAAGGCCAACAGTGAGTCCAAGCCAGAGTCCAAAAAGACCGAGTTTTAAAGGAAAGCACGCTAGAATACAAAATTAGAATATGTTAATATTTAAAAAGCTACCATAAAATCCAAACGGTAGACCGATAAAATAATACGCTAGAATATTCAGATATGCGCCTATCTCCTGGCGTCCGATTCCCCTAAGAACACCGCCGCTGATTGCTCCTGAAGCATCCGAAATTTGAAATACTTGCATATCTTTAGCTTAAAAGTATAAAGGGGTGCGAACGTACCTGCCGCTAACGGCAATATCTCCGCCACGATTTTAACAACCGTGACGTCTTCCGTCCATAACAGCCCCCAGCTATCCTTAATCGCAAACAGCACCAAAGAGTTCACGAGAGCTAGGCATTGCCCTATGGCTAAGGCTCCAAACGCCGACGCTCGCGCCCGATTGGGACATTCCGCACCCAAAGCATTTCCAATCCTCGCTGTAGCAGCAATTGAAAACCCGAGGGGAATCATGTACGTTAACCCACATGTGTTTAGAACAATAGTTTGAGCAGCGAGGTAACTTTCACCGAGTAGGCCACTTCCAAGTGCAACTATTTCAAAAGCCCACCACTCAGACGCAAGCATGGCAATTCCTGGCGCACCCAGCGAAGTAAATTGCCACAATTTCTGTGAACTAAGTAATTTAATGGATGGCATCAAATGGGTATGTACCAGAAAAGCTCTCTAGACTCTATACCACCCCAGCAATCGCCTCCGCGTACAAAAAGGACGTAGAGAATCATTAAAATCGCAAGAATCCAGTACGAACAGGAAATTGCGATCGGAGCGCCAAGAACTCCTATATTCCAACTGGACCAAACTAAGATAATATGAGATTTTAAAAAATAAAACATTTAAGTAATAAGGCTCACCAAGAATATACTGGAGGATAATGTTGATAGGCGAGACCACTAATATGATTACCATACTTGCAGACATAATTCCCTGGCTTTGTAGGAACCTTTTTACAGCCTCAGAGACGAAGTATGGGAACAAGCCTGGAATCATGCACAACGCAAATTTCCCTGACAACGATGCAATCTCCGGGCTTTGTCCCGCAAAAAACCAGTATGCTCTCAGTAAAACACCATAGCACAGTAATAGGGACGCAAAGAAGAGCTAGAATAAGAATTCCGCGTTGGAGGTGTCTCCCAAGCTCCTTCTTTTCGAGATTGCCTTTCAAAGCTTCACCATAGGCTTGAGAACAGAGGGTATCCAAAGCTGATGCCATTCTTTTTTTTAAATAACATGTAAGAGAAATAACGGCATGTTAACTAAGGCAGTCTTACCCAATACCAATGGAAAATCCAGTTACGTTGCAGAATAGGGTGCAGAGAGCCATGGCTGCAAGAGCTTGAGTTGAATGGCGTCCCAAGAAAAAAAACCGCGGCAATGAAGATACTGTTCCGTAAAATGTATCCTGCGGAGACGGCAAAGACAACGGAATCAAGGATTTGGCCTTTGTGACTATATTTTTAGCTTATCTTGGATGACGCAAATATAACCAAAATGAACGAAATGGCGAAAAAGAGATAAGAGAAAGAAAGGACGCGAGAGAATACTGTAGGCGCAGCTAGATATCTAACCTCAGAAAAGACATCGGAAAGCCTTAATACATCGTCTAAATCTGTATAGAAGAAAGCATCTAGGTCATCGGTGACCTCACAGGTGCTATTTCTTGCACCAGCGACAGCAGTCAGGAGTGACGACGTAGACGTATTGGATGGCAAAGAGGCTTCCCTCTCCTGTCGCAACAGCGCGTCCACTTGGCTTTTTTCATTATTCCGCAACAACGGAGTTGTCTCAGAGGCACATGTGGTTGAGGCATCTTGCTGTGGCTGGTGCATGAGTGATATTTAGTATGATTATAGGTTAGCTCATTTTTTAAGTTGCATTGTAAGAAGAAGAGACAGAGATTTATTATCCCATTGTCCTGCCTCATGGCCTGCCTCAGGGCCCAATATGCATAATTATCTTGGATTTACATTAATCATAGGTGATGATGGGGTATTTGATTTTACCACATCTCTCGTCGATTACGTGATCGATGAAGTGTGAATTCAATACGTCGTATATGGTTTCTAGTTCTACTATTTGCAGATAAGGTAAACCTGTAGCCGCCGCATTGGTTGAACGTCTAGGGAGGAAGACATTCGCTGCTGTCACTAAAGTCAAACCTTGCCTGATTCAAAGCGTTGCCGTGTCCGGCCTTTGTCAGCTGCAACAGTACGTACACACCTGCAATCTCCCAGCATATAGAAGTTTTGAAGTTTACTCGTGACATAAATACATGTTAAGCAGACCTCGCCTTAAAAGTAATTATACTTGCCATTTTGATGATCGTATTGGCTGGAGTTCGTGGTGGTAGGATGTTGATGAACAACACTCGGTGAATAATGAACACCACAAAGTTCTCCAAATTACAAACTGGTAATCTTTGTGGACAATCCCAGTCTCAACGAAAATATGTTAATGACCATTACAGTCACCAGGTAATCTCTCTTGAGGGTCATGATCTTTGGTGGTTGTCTCAGTCAATCTTTCTCTGTGCCCACAGGGCAGATCTTTCGCAAGAATGACGAGAAGCTGCCGAAAACGTGAGCTGGTCTTGTAAATCCAGGCTCTCGAAAGAATATTTGCATTTGTAA
Organism: Chytridium lagenaria; assembly: GCA_025449115.1. Lineage (NCBI taxonomy): Eukaryota > Fungi > Chytridiomycota > Chytridiomycetes > Chytridiales > Chytridiaceae > Chytridium > Chytridium lagenaria. Next base: position 149,561 of record JAHLKC010000084.1, read on the forward strand.
CAGCTATGAGGGTACCGTACAGGTCCGTCTTGACAGCCGTCTCTACAGTAGTGGCCTTTGCGAGCTTCTGTGTAGTCGGTTCTCTTGGGCAAGCAAACCCGCACAATAAGACGGATGTTCTCAGAGTGAGTTGGCTTTTTCTTCTAGGATCTGAACTTAAATCAATTCCAAACTAACTTGAACTTTAACAGATTGGGGTACGTTTGCTTAAAACATATGGAACTGTTTTATCTCACCATCATGAAATAGGTTGTTTTACCTTTTGGAATCCCTGGGGTGCCCATCGAAGCCTGGTCTCCTCTTGGTGCCCTTGCCACCCAATGTTACAACGCTATGTTGTGGTATGCGGAAAAAATCAACAACCAGACCGAGTAAGTGGTTTTGACATGATTTTTCATTTGTATACTAGCCGTATCCTTCTATTAATACCCTTTGCATTATAGAATACTGCCCAATGTAAGGATCCAGATTGTCGTTGCCAACAGTATGTATGATCGTGGAGTCACTTTGACTGCCGCGCAATCTCTTTCGACGCAAGGAATATTCGCTATGGCTGGAGAAGCCATTTCCAGAAACACTGTAACAGCGAGTTTGGTCTCGTCCGTAAATCGAATTCTTCACTGCAATGCTCTTGCAACAACAACAACGCTGTCAAATAAGCAAGGTATTTTTGCGAATATGTGGGATTTCGTTGACTCTTGCAGACTTTCCATTTGCTTTCCGCACTCTTCCGACAATTGCAAGTAAGTAATACCGAGCTGCGTCCTGGTAATCTAAGCTAATTGATGATTCACGCAACGTAGATGCTGCCAGTGCTTTACTAGCTGTCGTTAGATCACAAGGAGTCAACACTGTGAGTGTGATGGCTTCCGATGATGAGGTAATGTTTTAATTACGGGTTACGTTGTGTTGACACTATTCATCAACCACTTCCAATACATATACGACAATCTCAAATTATGTTACAGTAAGTACAGTGTATAAACTTGAAAGGTCTCAATATCTTAACTACAATATAGGGCTGGAAGTGTAATGGTACAAGAGTTGAGTGCTCAATCCAAAACGAAAAATGTCACTATCAGGAACTTTGTTCAATTTGCTGTTGGTCAGAGATCATACGTAAATGAGTTTTCTTCTCTCATTGCAGGGAAAGCACAGACTATTTTGATTATTGCATCAATGTCGGACGGTCCACGCCTTATGTATGTGTCTTTTACTTTTATCTATGTTTACAGATATCCATTTTAGGAACTCTGCAAGAAACTTGAGTATGTTTTCAGGGGACTATTGGCTAATTTCATCAACGGGCTGGGACGCTCACCAGTTTGTTACTGCTGAGGATAAAATCACCCGGAGAGAAATGGCTGGTGTATGGCAGGTCTATCCTCGTTTGGCACCTCAGGTTGGCGAGTGGGGGGAGTTTGCGAAGTGGTGGTTCAGTCACTTTAACAACGAACAACTCAGAGTTAATGCTACTGGTATGAATTGCGATCTTTCTATCCCATTCGCTCGCGGATGTATGGGTAGCGGAATCGTCGGTTCGATGCCTGAATACATCAGAGCCTTGGGCGCCAGGCAACCCCTCACGTTGCAGTTTTGGGCGTGAGTGATCCTCTACGGCAGTTTTTCCGTAGCTAATCATTTATATATTTAGGTCAAGCTCTTTCGCTTGCACCAAACTTGTTGCAGACACGGTCGATTTTGTAAGAGATACCCCTCTAAGATTAACTTTTCTCACATCCGTTTTAGTACCTCAAGTCCGGAAACATCACTTTCGCGACATCACAAATCGACGTCTTCTATCTACCGTTGCGAATGGAAACGTTTCACAGTATTTAACCGAGCGAACATCCCTGACTTTTGGAACAAAACTTGGACATTTGATAAAGGTATTGTATTTTTAATGCACAAACTTATTCCATTAAGGTGGTGATGCTATAATGGATATGGCTGTCATAAATTACAAATGGGACGATATAGAGAACTCCACCTGTTCAAGGAAGTTGGATTTTGGGATATCCGAAAAGGACGAAGTGACGTACACAGAGCCTGTTATTTTCCTCGGAAATAGAACTTCGCCGCCCCAACCTCCCCCCAACGCCAACGGTTCAATTCCAAGCTAATATGACCCTTCGTTATGCATTAGATGGTGTGGTGGCTTTATGCTCATTCACCTCCCTCGCTCTTGCTGCAGCCATGATATTCAACCTTAAGCAAAAGATCTTTAAAGCTGCATCCCCTCTTTTCCTGGCTTTGTAAGTATACCCCCTAATCTTTTGTATCTCCTTGGTCGTGGGTGTAGGTTGCGTTATCTAATATATATGTAGAATTTTAGGTGGAGCAAATATTAGTTTCATCTCAATTTGGCTTTTCAGTCAGGTAAGACTGTATCTTTATACGTCGCTAATATACATTAGTATCCCATGACGAACTCCTCTTGTGTCGTGTACGGATGGCTCAAGTACCTTGGATTTGCTGTTGTTTTTGGTTCGTTGATCGTAAAGGTACAATATCTGGCGTTTCGTCATAGTAACAATTATTTATAAAAGACGTACAGAATCTATGTCATCTTTGCCAGCAAACGCCGCGGAAAGCAGAAGCTTTCAGACCTTATTATGTTGGCCTACTTTCTTATTCTTATTGCATTATGGGTCATGCTACTTCTAGTGTGGACTTTGGTCCCGAGCCAAAGGCCTATGCTCGACTTTGACCGTCGCTTTAAGATTGATGAGACAGGCTCCGTGTCAAGCGTGGAGGAGACGCCGAGGTGTAATTTTGGAACCTTCAACTTTATTTGTCTCGCTGCGATGGTATTGACGCTCGCGCTTGGTGTTTTCTTAACTTACTCGGTTCGTGCAACACCGGGAGCATTTAATGAAAGCAAGTGGATGGCATACGCTATCTATAATTGGGTAGTTATCGGTATTGTACTTAATGCGATTGCGAACTTTGCTGTCAGCAATCCCGACATTATTTTTGTAATGGTGAGACTTTCTTATCCTATCATTTTGATATGCGATATCTAACTGAATCAAACAGGAAGCGTTGACTGTTATCATCACGCAAACCGGAGTTTGCGTTTTAATGATGTAAGACCACGCAACTTCCTTTATCGTAATTGACTAACAATTTGAAAAGAGCTCCAAAACTACTTGCCATTTCTCGTGGCGCTGGCGACGAGGTTGATACATTCCAAAGCGAGACATCATCTTCGAGCAAAAAGAACGCTAGTGCCAGGGGACTCTCATCAGCTGTAGAGTCCAAAATGACTACGACAATAAATGAAGCCAAGGACAAGGAGGTTGAGATGCTTCGAAAGAAACTTCAAGAGAATGAGAGAGAGTTGGAAGCCATGAAGAAGGAGTTGGAAGCGCTTCGTGGGAAGTAATGAAGTTTGAGTTGTGATCATTCCTGTACAGCTTTTGTCGTCATGTTTGTCTATTTATTTATTTATTTTTTGCTTGATTACAATAATACGTTTGCACTGTACTGCCGAAAAAAACCGGTTTTATTTTACAAATCGTTTCCGGCTATTTCTGCAATAATGACTTAAATGGTCCGATAATGTATCGTCAAGCGATATGACCACTCCAAATAAAGCTTATGAAAATGTTTCAGGTGAATATTATTGAAATATGATGGATTCTTCAACAAGATTCTCATATTGAATAAAACCTCGAGCGTTCATTGTCTCCTTGATCAAAAAAAATATGAGAGTATCCAATGAGCTGTATGCGCATTCACACAAATGTTCGAAAATAAGGCGAAGTCCTGGTCCTCATCCGCTTCCCCCGCCACCAACCATTCCTCAGGGTTCCAGACAAAGGTGCCAGCCAGGATATCATTCACTATGTCCATTGTAAACGGAACCACGCCCAGGACCCGGACAGGACGCGCTTCATAAAAAAGTCCACTGTCCCAATTCTGTAAGATGCAAATCTCAAGGTCAAGATAACGCTAGGCAAGGACCTGCAGCGGGGCTCTTATTCGAATCAGCAATTAGGAATGTGGCGCCAAAATTATATGAGAGCGATACATATGAAAACTCTTTCAAAACAAAGCTCTGTTATTGTTTCTGCGATAACGATTCTCGTTTGTCAATGATGTCATTTCCCGCCTTTAATGTCACCGAAATAAGATATATGTAGCTCGCCTTCACTGTTTAATCAGTTATTTGCATGTTAAGTTCTTTCAGTATGTGGATTTGATACATAGTCCATTGTAAATCCAATAGAATTGTTGTGGAAAGACTACTGCTTTGATAACGGTAAAAATGGATTGGGAACTTGAGCGCCTTCCAAAAAGTTATTTTTAAAGGAGAGACGCGCAAAAGATAGTATAATCGATGCCTGACGCGATGCAATAACGGCCTTAGCCACACCTCCACTCTGGTTACTATTGCAATATTTGATGTGATAACTCAAGATAATAAACCCTTTTATTAATTTCCATCACAAAAACATATTTCCTATCTCTTTCCTCAAACTCTACTCTTCTATAATTCTTACTCCAACGACCATCTTTGATCAGGTTGATCCGCTGAGCAAGCTTCGCTACCATTATTAGAACAAATCATGTTTGTAAAATCCCTACCTGAACTGTAAACTCGACGTGAGGCACAGCCGGTTCGGGTTCCCATCAAAATCCGCGTACTGAAAAATAAACCCGTCCTTGTAATTTGCGGGTAGTCTACTACAATCGCCTAATGCAAGGACCTAGGAAATTATGAGTGGGGAAGGAGTGAAGAAAGAGTTACCTGAAAATTATACACAATACAGCCTCCCGTGGGGACGTATTGGAGGGCTTGAGCGTTACCGATAGGGGTTCCTGGGACCAACAAAATGAAGGGAATCGTTATAAAACAAATCAGGGAGGTAAAAAAGAAGGACACCAAAAAAAAACTTCCAAGTAACTAAAGGAAATACTCACGCTGAACAAGATTAAACACATTTGCACCTTCCCCGCACTCTCCCAAATCTGTTCCGATCAAACACCGACCATTCGACCCTCTCAACTGGTACCTTCCTCCTCCAGGACCTCGAATCGGGGGCGGGCTTGGACTCGGAGACGGCGGTGGATTGGGTGAAGGTTGTGGGTTCGGGGACGGTTGTGGATTTGGATTTGGTTGAGACGACGGATCTGGGTTTGGCCCTTGCGTCGTATTAGGATCTGTGGTCGAACCACCATTGGTCGCCGTCGTCACGGATGAGCTATCTGTAGCGGAAGCTAGCGGTGCAGTAGAAGTGGCTTGCTGTCCAGAAATAATAGACCTCCTTGTCGAGGAAGACGGCGCCAAAGTGGAAGAAACAGAACTTAATGCCGAAGATGAAGTCACACCCTGTCCGGTATTCCCAGATTCCGACGATGACGTATCGGCGGGTTTAGGTCTCAACCCGAAGTATGTCCCAACAATAGCACCAACAAGGATGAGCACGACCAGAACACCCGTCACAATTTTTGTTTTAAGGCTCATGGCTCCTGATGATGTAGGCTTAGTAGCGGCTGAAATATCATTCGTGCCAGGAGTAGAGCCATAATTCACGCTTTGAGTAGAAGCGTAATTGCCGCTCTGCACTAACTCTGACTTTGCGGGAACTGAGAAGCAGATCCAGCCTGCACGGCGGAAGGCGCAGTATAGGCGGAGCGAGGCACAGGCTCTGGCACGGCTTGCGCTGGTAGGGCGGCGTATGAGGAGGGTTGATAAGGTTGGTATGAAGCTGGAGGTGCGTAATGTTGGTATTCAGGTATTGCTGATTCACTGGGGATAGGGGGCACCTCGTAAGCGTACCCCGGTTGGGGTGCAAGAGAAGAACTTGAGATGGAGGCAGCAGATCTATCTTGTACGTCGCTATAATTGCGCTGAGAATTCCCGCTAACCAACCCCGGTGACGATCCGCTATCAAGCTTTATAGAGAATATCAGTTACGATTATATAAAAAATACGACTTACAGTCGTAGCCCGATCGACTGAAGTCTCAGTCACATCAAACACAGCCGTGGCAAGTAGCCCAGCTGCACCAGCAGCCATAGGTACAGAGTTAAGTCCGATCTCCACAAACCCATTCAAAGCTTCCACGATACTCTTAAAATCCGGCCTCTCTCCCGGGTCAATCGAAACGCACTTTTCCACAAAATCCACTAGACCCTTTGGGCAATCTTCATCAAGTTCAACTTCAGGAACCTCCTTTGGACGGAAAGCATGTGGAGAAGGACTTCGTGACGAAGTTCGCCTATTGGGATACCGAAAGGACCTTGCCAGCTGAAGAGTTCAGAGAGGACAACGCCGAAGGAGTAGACATCGCAAGTGGGACGATACTTTTTGAATTTAAGGAGTTGCGTTTAAGATAAGAGATAGGAGTTTTAGAGGTAAAGCTTAAGAGGGAAAAAAAGTGAAGAAACATGTGGAAATAGACAGCAAAGATAACAAAAAAAAAAGACTTACAACAGCTCTCAGACTATGGAGCTCTGGCGCCATCCAAATCAACGTCCCTTTCATCTGCGAATCTTCACTCGCCACACTCGCAGCCTTCGTAGTGGTCAACGTCGCCATCTGGACACTTGCGATCCAAAATCCGTAATCTTACTATGCATCTCCCCATCCGCCATGTACAGAAGGATATTCAACGACTTCATGTCCCGATGCAAAACCGGCGGATCGCAGCGATGCAGATATGACATACCGGATGCAATGTCGATGGAGAGGGAGAGACGGGTTTGGAAAGGGAGTTTGGGATGTGTGGTATAATGGGTGTAGAGGGAACCCAGGGAAGATATTCGAGAACAATCGAGTAGTTCCCGTCATCAATGACGACTCCCAAGAACCTAACGATACGGGGATGGTTTAATGTAGAAAGGGTCAACGCTTCCTTTTTGAATTCTTCTTTCGCCGATTCAGAGGGAATGGAGTTTCAGTTTCTTAATGACGACGGTTTCGTTGGCATAGCGGGCCTTGTAGACGGCTCCTGAAGCGCCACTGCCTATTAAATCTTTGGAGACGGCGATGGCCGATGAGGGGATGACGGCCGATGCTGAGAGAGACATGGTCAACTTGTGATTGTTTTCAGTTTGTATGACAGGTGAAACTGTTCCCTGTCTCACTCTGGTGGAAAGATGGACGGCCAGAAGTGTAACAGACACACGTTTCAAAAAGAAAAAACAAACAACAAAACAAACCATCGACGTGACGCGTATGATGTTGCTGAACAGTAAATAATAATAAAATGAAAACCAAAAACATGTTTACCTACGTATGCGAACTGCAACATTTTACTAGTAATCCTTAAAATCACGTCTGGCCGTGTTTTCAAAAAGAATAAAATAAAAGTACGTGAATAAATATGTACAAGAAAAGGGAGACGCCGAAACAATGTTAAAAAGAAAATGCTGATGTTGAGAAACGTTTTCATTGAAAGAAATATTTCCGCTGCTTTCGGTAAATGAGAATGGGGTTGTAAGTGCCTCTTAAACATCATCACTGAATGAGTTCGTATACCCAATTCTATATTATAACCGCCAATGACGTTTTAAAATGATAGCTGAAAAAACTCTAAACTCTCTTTCATTAAATCATGTAACGTATATTCCTTTCTCCCAGATATTCCACACTGTAGTGGGACTTATTCTAACGACCATACTTGATCGGCTTGACCGGCAGAGCAGGTTTGGCTACGAAAGATTACTGATCCATACAAAAAAACAAAAAAAAACAAACAAAAAAAAAGCCTACCTGAATTGTAAACTTGAGGTCAAGCACAAATTAGATGGTTCCCATCGAAATCGGAGAACTGGAAAATAAGGCCGTTCTTATAATGTGCGGGTAATTTATCACAATCGCCTAATACAAGGGACTAAATTTGTGAGTGGGGTGAGAGGGAAGAACAGCTTACTCCAAAGTCATGCTCCAAGCAGCCTCCCGTGGGACGTATTGGAGGGCCTGGACGGGAACGATAAACCTCTCTGAAAAGAGTAAAATGGAGGGGTATCGTTTTAAAATAGGCCAGGGTATTAAAAATCAAATAAACTGAAAAACAGAGATGAGAGAGAAACTAACGCGAACTAACGCGATTAAAATACGTACTTGGAACAAGAATAAACACCTTCGCTCCGTCCCCACAATTTCCCATATTTGTTCCAATCAAACACCGACCATTCGACCCTCTCAACTGATACCTTCTTACGGGATCCGGGGCTGGCGGTGGATTGGGCTGCGGTTGTGGGTTGGGTTGCGGTTGTGGGTTAGGCGGCGGTTGCGGGTTGGGTTGAGGTTGTGGGTTAGGTGACGGTTGTGGGTTAGGCTGCGGCTGCGGGTTGGGTGGTGGTTGCGGGTTGGGTTGCGGTTGTGGCCTAGGCGCCGGTTGTGGGTTCTGTGACGGTTGTGGGTTAGGATTTGGTTGAGAAGATGGATCTGGGTTTGGCCCTTGCGTCGTATTGGGATCTGGGGTCGAATCACCATTCGTTGCGGTCCCGACAGGTGAACTATCCGTGGCGGTAGCTAGCGGTGCAGTAGAAGTGGCTTGCTGTCCAGAAATAATAGACCTCCTTGTCGAGGACGAGGGTGACAAAGTGGGAGAAAGAGGATTTAATCCCGAAGACGAAGTCACACCCTGTCCGGTATTCCCATTTTCCGACGATGACGTATCGGCGGGTTTAGGTTTCAACCCGAAGTATGTCCCGACAATTGCACCAACAAGGATAAGCACGACAAGAATACCCGTCACAATTTTAGTTTTAAGGCTCATAGCTCCTGATGATTTAGGTTTAGTTGCGGCTGAAGTATAATTAATGCCGGGAGTAGAACCATAATTCACGCTCTGAGTAGAAGCGTAATTGCCGCTCTGCACATAACTCTGACTTTGAGGTAACTGAGAAGCGGATCCAGCCTGCACGGCGGAAGGCGCAGTATAAGCGGAGGGAGGCACAGGCTCTGGCACGGCTTGCGCTGGTAGGGCGGCGTATGAGGAGGGTTGATAAGGTTGGTATGAAGCTGGAGGTGCGTAATGTTGGTATTCAGGTATTGCTGATTCACTGGGGATAGGGGGCACCTCGTAAGCGTACCCCGGTTGGGGTGCAAGAGAAGAACTTGAGATGGAGGCAGCAGATCTATCTTGTACGTCGCTGTAATTGCGCTGAGAATTGCCGCTAGCCAGCCCCGCCGACGACCCGCTATCAAGCTTATAGAAAATATCAGATACGATTAATATAAAAAAAAATACTACTTACAGTCGTGGTTCGTTCAACTGAAGTCTCAGTCACATCAAACACAGCCGTGGCAACAAATCCAGCAGCACCACCAACCACAGGTACAGAGTGCAGCCCGATGTCAACAAACCCATTCAGAGTTTTTACAATGCTTTTAAACTCTGGCCTCTTTTTCGGATCAATCGAAACACACATTTCCACAAAATCCACTAGACCCTTTGGGCAATCTTCATCAAGTTCAACTTCAGGAACCTCCTTTTGGACGGAAAGCATGTGGAGAAGGACTTCGTGACGAAGTTCGCCTATTGGGATGCCAAAAGGACCTTGCCAGCTGAAGAGTTCGGAGAGGACAACGCCGAAGGAGTAGACATCGCAAGTGGGACGATACTTTTTGCATTTAAGGAGTTGCGTTTAAGATAAGAGATAGGAGTTTTAGAGGTAAAGCTTAAGAGGGAAAAAAAGGTGAAGAAACATGTGGAAAAGACAACAAAGATAACAAAAGAAAAAGACTTACAACAGCTCTCAGACTATGCAGCTCTGGCGCCATCCAAATCAACGTCCCTTTCATCTGCGAATCTTCACTCGCCACACTCGCAGCCTTCGTAGTGGTCAACGTCGCCATCTGGACACTTGCGATCCCAAAATCCGTAATCTTACTATGCATCTCCCCATCCGCCATGTACAGAAGAATATTCAACGACTTCATGTCCCGATGCAAAACCGGCGGATCGCAGCGATGCAGATATGACATACCGGATGCAATGTCGATGGAGAGGGAGAGACGGGTTTGGAAGGGAGTTTGGGATGTGTGGTATAATGGGTGTAGAGGGAACCCAGGGGAAGATTATTCGAGAACAATGGAGTAGTTCCCGTCATCAATGACGACTCCCAAGAACCTAACGATACGGGGATGGTTTTAATGTAGAAAGGGTCAACGCTTCCTTTTTGAATTCTTCTTTCGCCGATTCAGAGAGGGAATGGAGTTTTAGTCTTTTTATGACGACGGTTTTGGTTGGCATAGCGGGCCTTGTAGACGGCTCCTGAAGCGCCACTGCCGATTATGTCTTTGGAGACGGCGATGGCCGATGAGGGGATGACGGCCGATGCTGAGAGAGACATTCTTGGACCTGCACTGAGTAAAAGTGTCCTTACACACCTCAATTAAAGAAAGGCAGGGCTTTAATTGAATTGAAAATGTATGGGGTTTGTGGGTGTGACTAAAGTACCTGTCCTTCAAAGGTACATGTGTTACATGCATTCCTAAAAAGGGTTTGACGGGTGACACGAGGTGACTGCTCACTATATCATATCAGTGACACAAGTGCCTATTTAGGTAATTCTAGGCCAAGGCAAGCAACAAGGATAAGGGCTGTGCTACCACACCTTTGTTGCGTTGAAATTCCACTTTTCATCTCTCGCAATTCATGTTAGAGAAACTGGGAGCCAGAAATACTGCACATGATACATACATACGATAGACCAACACAAACACGAAGTAACCAAATTGACGTGTAAAGGGTACTGTACAGCAAGAGACACGAGACTTTTCTAATTATGTTTATATAAACATGAATAAATCCATTATCATTGCTCTCAGAAACCATACAGAAACTTATAGTAAAACTCACAACAACGTTAAGAAGAATAAAAAGCACTAGAATCGAGCTCAAAATATATTTCACGTTTAATTTGACCTCGTCATAGAAAAAAATATTCAAACTTGACTATAATCTAGAGTGGGTGAATGAGGAATCATGACAAGAACAATGAGTCTCTAGAGAAAGACAAATGAAAAAGAAGAAAGTTAAATCAAGATGACATTTTCAAGTCTCTTGGATGGAGAAGGTATTGGGAGTTGGCGATAGGGATTCCGACAATACCGTTTCATCAATGTCATTTTCCCATATTAGCAACCACCGCTGAAACCAACAATGGCACGCTCGCTGTGGGCGTCACGGCCGTCGGTTTAGCGCCAGTCGAGTCTTTTGAGAGAAAGTAGTAAAAGACGCCCTACAGAAACGATGCAGGTGATGACCGACAAGGCTATACAGATGTCTCGGCGCTTGGATTTAGCGAGATTTGGTGGAGCGGCGGGAGACTCGGTTGGGCGTTGTGTGGGAGGAGTGGTTTGAGAAGAAGTGTAGTTTGGGGGAGAATATGTGGGTAAGGTTCCGTCAAAGTGGATCTGTGATGTGTGGTATGGGGTTTGGTATGTAGGAGTGGGCCGAGACGGTGTGTATGTTGCTTGAGAATACGGATCGTATAGGTTTTGGTATGTATGTTGATACGAAGTATTAATTGGTTGAAGTGGTGACGTGGGTTCAAAATCTTCCGTAGTTATCACTGGCAGTAGTGGGTCTTTGCATAATTGCTGGTGTTTCTTGATTTATAAAGGGTTGACGGTGAAACCGTCGGTCTCGACGTTTGGATGGAAGGAGGTTGCGGTTCCGTCTTGAGTGAATGGCGACGTAAGTTGAACCAGAGCTCTATGAAAGTTTAAAATATTAATCAAAAGCAAAGTATGACCAAGAGTAGAACTAAAAACATACATGGTTTCGTGGGTTTGAATGGAAGGCAGTGGCGCTGACATCAAATGTTGTTGTTTGTGGGAGAAGTAACCTGGAATCACCGCGGCTCTGAAAAATAACACGTTTAAAAAGTTGGTAATAGTCAATGAAAATCACCTGTCCACTCATGAAATCACTGTCAATGATACTCGTTACGATTCCCATTTGCTTGGCACTGGGTACCGTCACATTCTCCATCAACACTTCGAATGCCTTTACAACCTCCGTGATTCTCGGCCGGCTTTCAGCATCCATGTTAACGCATTTTTCGACAAGCCGAGAGAGTGCAGGGGGACAATCGTCGTCGAGGATGGTTTCAGGATCTCGCGTTTGACGGTCAGGTGGTGGAGGAGAACTTCGGGACGGATCTCTTCAATAGGGATCCCGAAGGGTCCGAGCCAACTGAAGAGTTCGCTAAGGATGATACCGAGCGAATAGATGTCGCATGCGGGACCGTACTTTTTTTTTCAGAAAAGGCTTTTGTTTAGACGGCATGCATAAAGAAAGCGGGTCACTTTAAACAGCAACAGCAATTCGAAAACGGGAGAAACAAAATGCTTACCACAGCCCCTCAGATCATGCAGCTCTGGTGCCATCCACACCAACGTCCCCTTCCCTGCATCCCCACTCGTTATCGTAAGATCCGTCTTCTTAACAACCGCCAACCCAAAATCCCCAATCTTTGCATGCACCACCCCACCCTCAACACACAGCAACACATTCAAACTCTTCAAATCCCGATGCAGAACGCCACATGCATGCAGATACTCAACTCCACTCGCAACATCATACCCAAGCGAGACCCTAGCTCCATACGGTATTTTCTCGCGGGTTGTATAAAAATGCGTGAAGGGAGCCGAGGTGGAGGTATTCGAGGACGATGGATGTTGGAAGGAGGATACCCAGACATCGAACGATGCGGGGATGATTGAGGGAAGAGAGGGTTGTGGCTTCTTTCTGAAAGTCCTTGGAGGATGTGATGAGGGTTTTGACAGCAACGATTTCGTTTGCGTAGATTGCCTTGTAGACGGTGCCTGATGCACCTCCTCCTAGACATTGTTTGGATATGACGATGGAGTCGGAGGGGATGATGAGGTTAGACATGGTGGATGACATGATCGACGATGATCTTTGACTCGCAAGTGTTTCTCTTTTTGCTCTTTCTGTGGTGGGTGCTTAAAGTGCCTTGCCCAGTTTCTGTAATTTATAACACAAAAAAACAAACGCAGGCGAGAGAGGGTTATACAAAAGAAATCCCTTTCTCAATACCGGTCTTTGAGGTTGCTTGAGACAAGAATCATGACCGACAACCTTGGTGAAAGATCAATGTGGTATTTTTTTGTATAGCTATATACCGTGCAATCGCAATTACGTGTCTGCAGTGGCAGTTGACAACAACGCAGAATTATAGATAGCTGGACGCACGATGTATGAGCAAGAAAAGCGGCTGACACATGAGGTAACAGGATAGTTTAAATACATCGAACAACACACTTCTTAAACATGGACACGTATTGGTCTGTCACATCAAAGTAGCTTACTTCCCTATTCTAGAGCTGAGAGAGTCGAGAGAAAAAACAATTGGACAGAAACAATGCTTAAAGCCAGATTCAATATATCTAACCCCAATATCCCGATATAACTTTATAAATCTAACCCTTATCCAAGATAATATATCAAAACAGAACATCTAAATCTCACACTTGCTCCATTTCTACAGAGAATACATCAAAATACAACGTTTGTAAATGGAAAAGTACGATATGGCTCATAATAATGGCACAAACCTTGAAAAGGTGGCATCTAGCCTCGCCACTCATCAACAGTCCACTTGTGATTCGCATCATTGACATCACAGTTGCGGCTTAAAAATGCATAAGCTTTCACCGTAAATCCTTTTTAAACCAACCTAAATGCCAAAATCTCATTCAAACATTCCCCTGGTGGATCCCCATTAAAGAGAAACAAAAACCCTCTCTCCTCAAATTTTAAAGCGGTTGGATCTTCACAATCATCGAGTCCAACGCTCTAAAAAAAATATTTGATTAATGATTTAAAGCATAGAAATACTTACCCATATCACTCGCGAAAGACATTGACCCGAGGCTTCGTGACGGAGAACCCGACTGTTCCAAATAGTGGCTGTAAAAAGTGTGTGAGAGAGAGGCGGGGGGGGGGGTGTCGGGATGCAGCTTACTCATGATTCGAAATTGGGCAGAAGACGCGTCGCAGGTTGCAAGGGAGCTGGCGTTGAAACAACGGTTTTGGGAGGACCGGACAAAGACGAGAGGGGAGGGGGAGGCGGCGACGGAGATGGAGACGGGGAGGGTGCAGGTATTCGGGATGGGGAAGGTCTTGGAGATGGCGATGGAGATGGCGACGGAGATGGCGAAGGAGACTCCGAAGAATCCGTTTCGATCGCTGTCGTCGTAGTTGTGGAAAGCGCGTCCTTCACAGTTTTAATTTTCAATGTAGTTACCTGTGATTGAGTCGGATACGGTGTAAAAAAATTATCAGACGTTACAGACGTCACGGCCGACTTTTTTGGAGTACTCTCGATCGGCTTGGAGGTTAAAGACACGATGACAAAAAAGAGAGCAATAACGACGATAATGACGGTAGTTATGCAGAAGTTGCGGTAGAAGCGGGATTTCGTGGGTTTCTTGGTGGTGGGTGGGCTCTTTGTAGGATTGGTAGTATACTGAGGATAGTTGTACATGGGAGTGGTATTGTTTTGGTAGGTCGTTGGAGTGTGGTACGGGGTTTGGTGTGAAATGGAGGGTCGAGACGGTGTGTAGGTTGACTGAGAATACAGGTTGTACTGGTTTTGGTCTGTGTGTTGAAACGAGGTAGCAGGATACACTAGATCAGGCTCAAAATCTTCTGCTGTAATCACAGCAGTAGCTGGTCTCGTATATCCTAAAATCTTAGTGTTGTTCATATAGGGAGGCGGAGCAGGTTCTCGTGGAGTAGTCTCTCTCCTATTTGGACTTAAGCTAAGGGCGGTGGCTGTGACATCGAATGTGGCTGTTTCTGCGAGTCCTGGCGTACCTGCGGATATCCCAGAGTCGTCTCGCCCCTAAATGTGTTATATGTGGGCGATAAGTAAAGTGTGCCAAAAATGTAGCAAAATAAAATACACAAAGGAGAGAAACGTACATAATTTTTTGGACTTGAAAGAATGGCGGTGGTGGTGACATCGAATGCTGATGTTCCTGCGAGTTCTGGCGTAACTGCGGATACCCCAGAGTCGTTGCGGCTCTAGTATCACTCGTTTTTAAGTTTCATTACACTACTAATAAAACTTACCTCGACGCTTCCAGATTCAGCATTACCTTCATCTGCTACAACAATCCCCATTTCCTTTGCCCTGGGTACTCTTACACCTTCCATCAATTCCTCAAGCCCATTCACAACCTCATCGATTGTCAGTCGGCTTTCTCTATTCATGTTGACGCATTTCTCAACAAGCTGAAGAAGCGGAGCGGGACAATCGTCGGCGATTTCGATTTCCGGTATCTCACGTTTGATGGTTAGATGGTGGAGGAGAACATCGGGACGAATTTCTTCAATGGGGATTCCAAAGGGTCCTAGCCAGCTGAAAAGTTCACTGAAAATGACACCGAGGGAATAGATGTCGCAGGCGGGATCGTACTTTAGGAAAGATAAAGATTAGCGGGCTGCTTTAAAAGTGCGTAAACGAAAAAAGAGGTTCTTTTCCTTTAAAACCAAGAAAACGAGAGTTTATAAACCAAGAAAAAAAAAAACCAATGTTCACTCGGGAAAAAAAGCCTTACCACCGCCCTTAGATCATGCAACTCAGGTGCCATCCAAAACAACGTCCCTTCCCGTATCCCCACTTGTCATCGTTGCCTCCATCCTCCTCACAACCGCCAACCCAAAATCCCCAATCTTCCCATGCACCTCCCCACCTTCAACACACAGCAACACATTCAAACTCTTCAGATCCCGATGCAAGACACGACACACATGTAAATACTGCACTCCACTGGCAACATCACACGCAAGGGAAAGTCTCGCCCCATACGGAATCCTCTCCTGTTCTTTGTAAAACGCATAGAGGGAGCCAAGGGATAGGTACTCAAGGACGATGGAGGTTGGGAGGAGGATACCTAGACATCGAACGATGCGGGGATGGTTGAGGGAGGAGAGAGTTGTGGCTTCTTTCTGAAAGTCCTTGGAGGACGTGATGAGGGTTTTGACAGCAACGATTTCGTTTGCGTAGATTGCCTTGTAGACTGTGCCAGATGCACCGCTGCCGAGGCACTCCGTGGCGATGACAATGGAGTCGGAGGGTATGATCACAGGAGGCATAATGGATGGCTTGACGGTGAATGGTTGCTTACCATCAACTCTACTTTTTTTTTTTTTCTTGCTTCACAAAGTTGCTTGCACCCCACCGAGTTCATTATCACAAGTAAATATACACAGCGAACTTCTCAAATTGGTCTCCGGCCATTTCCAGCCTCTTTCCTGGAGATTTCCAGTGTTGTACACTGTGTAGCGTCTTTCTGATTGGTGAGAGGTATATTCTGGACAACAAGTGTTACCTACTTTTATACAGTGCGTGACACCAAAGATAGGTACGAAAATAATTAAGAGCTCTAAACTTTACACTCACCCTCGACGTGCCGCAATTTTGAAAAAAACTCTCTGTTACGATATGCACCTCTCCTCTCCGCATCTAATGACAAAGAGTTTGTTCTTCTACCATTCCTGGTTCATCTTTTATACAGCGTCAAAGTTTATTAATTGTGAAAATTTTTTAATTAATGGCCCTCAGAATATTTTGCGCTCAATAATTAATAGAAAAATTGTCAGAATTTTAGTATGGGTATCATTCGACAGCTGAGAAGGAGGGGAATGCAATGATGGGTATGGTGTGGAATGTTGCTTCAGAGTGATTTGGAATAAATCCGATAACAAGTATCTTCGAAAGTTGAAATTTTTAAAAAATTTCATTTTTCAAAAAAATATAAATTTTTTCAAAAAAAAAAACGGGTTACACATTGGAATATGTTATGGACATATTCGTTACAGGAGTTTTCAAGAGGTGCCGACAACACCATTGAATTCCCAGCCTCAGGTTTCATTAATAAAATAACAAAAAAATCAAAGATGAAAATTTTCAATTAGTGGAATTTTTTTGCGCTTTTATAATATGTCCGTTTTCATACCCCCCACAAGACCCCCTTAGAAGATTGGGTCGGAAATGCTTCCTAGAGGAGATATTGCATATTGGGGTCGAAATTTTCGTACCTATCTTTGGTGTCACGCACTGTATATGTTTATTAATTGCGACTTAAAATTATAATAATTAAATTAAATTAAATTATATATACATTAATAAAATGATGAAATTGTCGATGATTGTCAAGATTGTCATTTTACCAATATTGAAACTCAAAAGTCCATCATCATGCAGGAGAAGGGCGTCGCAAACACCGTTTTCCAGTGCCCGTTTTGCATTTCAGGTCAGCCATATTCTACAACACGTTCGGTCGCGTCTTTGTATCGGCATTTGATATCTCGAAAGCATGTCGATAGCAGTGTTTCGGATTACAGATGTCCGAGAACTGATTGCGGTGTAATTCTCAATAATGCAAGTCCAGTTGCCGTCGCTCATCATGTGAGGTTGCATTTACGAAAAATCGTAAGTTTCATGGTAGCTGCGTGTTATTGATGACGTTTATAGGAAGGAGTGAGCAAATGTTAGAGGATAATTCGTTAGCAAATCTGTGCTGAATTCAAATGATGATAACTCATTGGAAAACGTTGAGATGGATTCCAATGATCATGCTCACGAACATTTGGAGGGAGATTCTCTTGGTTTCGAGGACCATCATATCGCTTTTGCCGACAATAGTACTCAGGTGGGAACGAAACGGAAAGTGAAACTGACGATTACGGTAAGAGCAAACTGTGCTTTTTAGACTTATAACAAAATTACTGATCTCATGTAAACAATATCTCACTTCAAATACGTGTGACGAAACGGAATCTAAATTCTACGGTATGTATGAAGCCATCAACATAATTGATTCACATCATGATGATGATATATACGGGGGCCAGAGCGGAAGTGAATCTGAAAATGGAAATGATACAGACATTGACGGTTAGTGTGCGTTTGCTGCATGAAGTCTAACGGTTTATGATGTATTTAATTTTGTAGGCGATTCAGAATCTGTTTGTATTGACACGGAATCCGAATCCTCTGATGGTTCCGATACAGACGAGGACTTTGGCAGCCTTTTTTCCTCTGGGTCCGAAGAGAATGAAGATCACGGTAAGCACCTGTACATATATACTGTGAAAAATTACGAATTGTACACAGAAAATTACGACCTTAGCAAGCTCATTGCCATTATTGATGGTAACGACTACCTGAAGAATATCGTTGATTTATATCTTATTGTCATGGAAAACAACATAACCCATCGGACTTATCATGCTGTGGCAAGCCTTCCATGGATGTACACTTCAACAATAAATCCGCCTCCAAAGCGTCTTCATAGCCTCATCAAACGTGTTTCTCGTATATCAGCCAAAGCAGGGCTATTACCACTTACTGCTTCCTTTGGTACAGCAACAATGACAGAAAGACATCTGGTTCCTTTTCTCTCAATATCTACTGTGGTCAAGATTTGGCTCTCGTCTCCGCATATTCGGGAGGATATTATTGCCGTCAACGCCATCCACACAATACCTTATCTAACAACTCCATCATCTTTGCGCGATCGTGTGCGTACTGCAGAAGGTTACGATGGTGGTTATGAGAACGTCTGGGAAGGGAGTGACTGGATTGGTTTGCTTGATAGAACAAGCATCTTTGGAGGCCTCGATTTGATAGCTGTCGGAACCGACGCGCAAAACCGCTGTTTTTACATCTATACTTCTATAACGACGACTTTGGTTGGAAGGGAGTTGGAAAACATGACCTGAAGCATCTAGTATTCATGGTATCCGCTGGCGAAATCAGTCGAGCTTTCCGTGGTCGGCCAAAGTCTCTTGGAGTTGTGCCGATACTGCTCTGCAAAAAAACCTCACATAAGCTTGCCGGAGATAATAAGCTGCTGAGTTTATTTACGGAAGACCTCAATCAGCTTTCTAAAGGCGTTGATATGCTCATAGATTCGACGTTATATTGTGTCTTCGCGTTTGTATGGATCATATTAGGTGATATACCCGCAAGGAAAGGGATTTGTGGCTTTTCTCCCTCCGTCAAGTGTTCCAGACCTTGCCATGTATGCACCGTACCGCACAATTCAATTCGTGACGCTACTGAACATCCGTTGCGGACAGCAGATGATATGAGAACCTTGTTTAGCCTTAACCGTGGCCGCGTGGGAAATCCTTACTCGGATCAAAGTTACGATTTATCAAAGGAAGGGATTAATGGTTTTTCAGAAATACTGAAATGGCCGGGCTGCAATGTACCCGAAACGATTGTAATTGACTTAATGCATCAGGCATACCTGGGAGATTGCAATCGTTTCTTTTTCCGGCTTATGGATGGGATGTCAGGGAATGTTCAGAAAAAGTGGGAATTGCTGGGGAAAGAAAATCGGGAATTCTGTCGCCTTAACGGAAAAACTGGTGCTTATTCGTTCACAAATCCATCGCAGTGGAAAGGCCTCAAGGCGCACGGCATCAAACTTTTCTGTGAGGCATCCCCTTACATGATTTGCAAACTGGGTTTTCTCGATACGGACTCTATGAAGCGGCTCTTTCTGCACTGGTGCTTCTACGTTCGTATCATTATGCTTTTAGCTCAACACACACTGAGCAAAGAAGACATGACTGATATTGACCATTTTATTGAGAGCCTCGCGAACCTCTTAGCCCTGGAGAACACGTCAGATTGGGTTTCCTTAAACACACATCTTCTAAGGCATTGGGAGCGCACCATTCGTCAATTTGGACCGCCGCGCGATTATTGGTGTTTTGTTTTTGAGGCATGCATTGGCACTTTGAAACACCACTTCAACAATGTTAACTATCTTCACGTATCGAGATCAGTCTTTGATAGATATTCAGCAAATATGACCATGGAAGTCCTGCGGCAGGTGAAAGGGAAATCAAATAATATACCCGTCAGGTTAGTTAGTTTATTAATGTAAGTGTATGGTAACGGAAACGCGCTAGATTCGAATTTCCTAACAAAGGATCACCATGGGTTAATCGCGAGGGCCCGTGCGTGTTTGATGATGATCGAGACAAAACACGCCAATTCATGTTTGCTAAACATGGCCGCGCCATTATTAATTACGAAACATACAAGGCGGGAAGTAAGATTCTGATGGAAGCTACATCGTATCGGACAAGACTCACATTGGGGAAATCATTTCATTTCTTTGGACACAAGACTCAGAGAGGCGCCTTGTTTCTTATCGTATGCCTCTTCGTGAAACTAGACAAGAGGACGATGATTACAAACCACTTCACTGGGTTAAGATTACGTCCGAACTTTCTCCTTTAATATTTATTACGGAGGTGGAGAAAATAAAGAAGCCTGTGAGAATCTTAACTTTGACACCAGGTCTTCTTGTGTGTACGAATGTAAACTGTTACGATTAAATAAAGTCAATGCTTTATGGTGATGGTCTCATCTACACGATCGGACAAAAAAATTGCGGTTGATTGAAATAAGTGAAATCCATGATACCCTCTGATGACGAAGATGCCGAGTCTTGGGGTTCTATCAATCTGCCGGATCTGGATTTTGAGCTGGAACCATTCAAGCAGCCTATCCAATGTACGAAGAGCTGTTCTGATTGCCATACAAAAGACGGTCGCATCCGGCTAATGCGGAAGGAAATTGAGGATCTTAAGGATGAACTTGCAAAGCTGGAATCAAGCCGGAAAGTGGTCTTGAAGTGCGCTGAATACTTCACCAAAGCGCAGGTCCAGATATCCAACGCCGTGACTAAGATGAATGAATCTGTCAAAGGAAGTTCTTCATCATTCATTGGGAAAAGTTCTTATGATTTTATGTACTAGTTTATTCTTATCACATTCTAACTCATGCTAGCCAACCCTCCATCCCTTTGACACAGGTTTCAACTTTTGCAAAAACTGAGGATACCTCGTTTAATGAAGATATCTCAAGTAAGATTGACCAGGTAAAATATCTCCCATATTCATAATGTGTACTGAAGTCTTAAAGGTTATGTCAATCGTTAGAACGGCAAAGAATAACGTTAAGTTGAAAAAATACGAGGCACCTACGTGGTCGGTTACTTTCCAATTCACCGTCGTCAGACCGCATTTGGAGAGACTGGTTGAATGGCCAAACATTCCTTATGGAACCATTCATGACACCGTTAGGAAACTAATCAAAAAGTTTATTCAAGACGAGCGCAGCGCCTTCAATCTACCAACAACTGGGGAGGAATATGCTCACCATCTTTCCGCTTTAATGGTTCAATTGACGAATTTTGTGGCGGGTGAAAAAAAAAAGGTGTCCAACGAGAATAAACGAGTTGGAGGTGATGATCTGTTCGAAAAGAAGAAAGGCACGACACCGAGTGACGCCAATTTTACATTTGATGGAAATGTAAGGAACTTTTCAAATATTGTGGAGCATTACATCTAAAAATATCAATTTACATTTTTATATCTCGAAGGCTTATAAAAGGTCCTCCTCCTCGACTACACCGTTCCCTTCCTTCCACCTTCGTCATTTAGATGAATCTAAATTGATGGATGATATACCACATTTAGGTGAAGGGAGTCAAAGAAACCGTCAATCACGTAAGGAATTTTTCTTATGTTAAACTGTTTTATTGGTTTACTTAAATTATATAACTTCCAGTTAGAAATGGAGTACTGCAGCAGGCTCGGCAAGTAATTAATGTTGACTTGTCAGCTGACGACGATGTGGACGATAAAGACACGGCAAATTCAACCAGACTCCGATGGGGCAATGACACGTTCTCGCTTCCGGCACCCGAAAATCGTTCCGATTACACGGCTTTAACAGTGGAAAAGCGGTCAATTATGCTGGCTTCAGCGATCGAGGAATTGAGAGCGACCGTTATGAAGAAAAACAGCAACGTTAAGGATTTGAAGTCACAGTGGCAAAAGTTGTGATGCTAAGCCAGGGTAGTTTGAGCTTTAATTTTAGAGTATGTCTATTTTCCCTTTACTTTATCTCGAGAACGTAACCATTTATATTTCAAATCCGCTTTTTTTAATAATTTCATTTGCATTATATTTATTTTTCTTTTCACAGGAAACTTTATATGAGTTTCGAACTTTGGTGAAGTCTTCCTGGATGGAAGCAAGTATGACATTTAATTTACGAGAGTCTTGGACGAAGTTCAAGCAAATGTTCTCGTCAAGATTTTTCAAAGTCTTCGCCGTGTTTTATATGTCAGCCTTTAATGAAATTAAAGTTGGAAGGGAAACTCAAATGGACGATATTTTGGTTAAGATAGGACAAGTTGATCATTTCGTCAATAATAACCTTGGTAATCAAAATTCTGGTGGAGATAATGAACAGGTATTATGAATATGGCACCGCTTTTGCTAATATTTGAAGGCACTTGAATACTTGATAAACATTCAGAACCCTGCCAGTATAATTTTAAGTACGGCGTATGTAGCGCTAGTCAAATTGGTCGGTGCGCAGTACATGCACGATGGCGACCATGAAGAACTTGATCGAAATATGAATGACGGTACTGAAGATAATGTAAGTGCACTAATCGTTGACAGATTACTCATTTTTAATCAGTTTCTTCACAAATTAAATGAGTTTGTTGTATCTCGGTTAGAAGACCGCGACCGCTCGCTCAATTTGGACAAAATCGCTTTTCTTGGCTTTATTTTCACCATTTACAAGCCATCTAACCCAAACCCTTACATTCGAGCGGCAACCATTATTGCCGAAGCAGTGCGCCAACTGGTGTTGTCCGAAAATCGTTACGAGCATACCTTTTGGGATGTTCTCCGGCAGTATCGACCATGTATTTCGAATGATGTTAAGCTTCACGAAACATTGCAAAAGTTCCGCTTACCTGGCTTAACCGCTAATATTGGTATTTCCCCCTTATAATTTCAATAGCTCTTGTTGTTGACTCATTGCCTCCAAACAGAACTGCAAAACTCCGTTGAGGGTGCATATGGTGGATATCGCACCGCAGCTATCCCGCCACCGCCAGCATACGCCAACCGCTGACTCAACGTATTTCTCCATCATCCGAATTAAATTCACTCTCAAGTGCTGCTTCGTCATCGAAAACGCCACAATTACCGCAACAGCCATTTACAGTCCACCCTCCCGCACAACAAGCAAGTATTCCTCGAAATCAGTTTTTGCTGTCTGCCTCGTCTCCGCTTCAAATCTGCGCCTTTTGCCAAATGAACCTCCGTGGACACCGCAAAATGGGGCTGGACAACCCTACAATCACCTATATTCTTTCCCGCAGCAACCGTCACAGATAGTCCATACCTCCTTCCCGCCGTCCTCATATCAATTGATTGCGCACCACCTCTCCACAACAGGTGCCACATCTGTCACAGCACCTCGTTCAACATCGCCTTCTCACCATGTTCAAGGAATGGTGCAGTGAATTATTTTATTTATGTGAACGACGCTAATTCTTTAAAGATTTCGCAGCATTCTCTTCTGAGCACACAAATATCCCATAGCACCTCCAATTCAACAGCAGCAACATGTTGTCAAGCCTTCGTCACAATCACCGGATAATCCGGAAACTGTTGCGATGCCGCAAAGTTACCCGAATATCCAGCAGCAAACCGCCCAGCCTTGTGCATCTCAGAAACCAGATACTTTACATAATGGAGCTGTTCAAAAAATTCATACAGAAGGGTCACTGCAAGGTATTATGACTGAACATGCTCAATTCGGATTCTCTAAGCGTTTAAAAGGTTCACAAATCATGCAGGTCGATGAAACTGGAACTATCAACACAGTCAGGGCAACGGACAATAAGCATAAAGGTTTTATTTTCAAATTGATCTGTTTTAATGAAACACTGCCAGATCCATCATTCAGTCCGAAGATTAACGACGAGGGAGATGGAGAGGACAACACTGGTAACGGGGAAAAGGTTAATGTGGTGATGGAGTCAACTGAGGTACTGAATGATGGGGAGGCCAATGGCTCTAAAGGAAGGAAGCGGAAAGCAACAAAAGCGGCAGATGTTGGAGATGGGACAGAACGGGGTAAAAGAGGTCGGGTAGAGGACGACGGGGAAAGTGAAACATGTTTTATGAGTATACAACTGAATAAATCCTCCCCAAATAACCTGGTATTTCCCTGTTATTTCCCTGTGATTTCCCGAATTTTACACAAGATAACCTTAACGTCTACAATTATCCAGCGGGTTCCATGTGCTTTCTTGTCAAAAACCATCTCATTTCCAGGCCATTTCCAAAAACTGCAGCCAATAATTTATTTTTTTTTAAATTCTGATTTCTGATTGGATGAAAATTAATTAATTGGCTGTTGTGATCACTGCCGGGAAATTGGGAGGAAATTTCGTGGAATTTAAAGGAATTTCAGAGGAATTGCCCAGTATCCATTCTTGAAAGATTCGCTGTGTATGTGTCAGGTAGCAAGTTCACAAAAAAACCCAAAAATTGTCAGAAATTTATAAATGCGACGTCGTACAAGCCTATGTTTTTGAACAAATCCACACTTTCATCCAAAAATGCCACCAAAAGCATATCTTGAAAATGTCCCCATTAAAAACTCAACGTGAAGATCTACCGATGCATACCCATATGTATTTTTTTCGAGCGCCAATTTTCGAACCCCCAAATAGTAACAATTAGTAAATTTTTACAGCCCATATCTTTTGACTCAGTGGGCAGTTTTGAAATTTTAAAATGTCGGGAGATAGCTCTCGTCAAGTGCTATCTATTAACGAGGAGATATTTATTATCTGGGTCAACCCCAAGGACGAGATATCCCCGTAAATTTAAGTGAAATTTTTGTGATGACTCTTAGTGTCACGCACTGTATTAGATAAATAATTAATATTTACAGTAATACAATTAGAATACAATTTCGCATTTGCGGAGCTCAGTTTAACATGTCACACATTAAGAGGCCGCATGCGATTAATAGCTTGGATGAAAGAGTCCAGACTTCTAATCAGTCAGACTCTGCCTGGACTCGGTAAAGACATATTAACCTTCATTCAATTCGGTTTAAACCAAATTTCTTTTTTATAATAAAATGGAATCCGTCAAGCCTAACCTCCCCCAACCTCTTTTCTCATACATACGAATAATTACCCGTGCAAAATAAATAAATGGAATAAAACTACCACTAACAGCGTTATTTCTAACACTCTTTTGTTTTTAACACTACGCAACTTCCTACCTACTTGTTACCCACTCCACTTACTTTTTATACGCGAAGCATCGTTTACTCTCCTCCCATACAGCTGTCTGCCTACCTATTCAACAAAACAGGTGCAAACTACTTTCTAGTCAGTTCAAAATGAACTTACTTTCACCCGCAGCAGCCACCATTCTACAACTCGTTCAAATTCAAAGCCAGTGAACTCAGTCACTTTAATCTGGACTATCAACCATGCCCCGCACCTCTCGTCGGTCCACAAGAGTCTTTGGATCTCAAGGGGCTGACACAGCTCCATCAAAGCCCCTTCAACTCATTCATCAACACCTCGCTGACATGGACGCCATCCTCCACCACATCCCATCCTCCATCATCATCGCCATCGCATCCGCACTCCTCTACGCTGCCATTTCAAGAGCCGCCGCTGAAACCGTAATCCTCGATTATGCCTCCTTCTGGCCAGCCAACGGCTTGTCGTAGGAGCATGGCTTCAACTCACTCTCCTCCAGAACGCCATCTTCCTCCCACTCGCTCTGATCTCCAACTTTTTGTTATGCATGGCGACAACCACATTGCTCACATCCACCCTCTTTGTGGTTGTCAATGCGACGGAATGCATTATTATCTATGTGTTGATCAAACGGTTTGCGCCTCAGTTTAAAGAATTGACGGATCAGAGATCGGCTATCGTCATCACCCTTTCGGCCATCATGGGATCCTTCATCGGAGGACTCCTTGGTGGAGGTGTCTCTGTCATCCAATTCTACAAATCCGATGTCAAGAGGTACGGCGTTGAGCTCCTCAAGTGGTTCATTTCCGACTGCCTTGGACATGTTGCCGTGATCCCCTTTATGCTCAGCCTATCTTCCTGGAGGGAGACGTGGAGTCGCGTGCGTAAACATCCGGCAAAAGGTTTTCTTGCATTCGGTTGTCTCGCTGTCATTGCTGTTCTCGAAATGGCTCTCACAGCGCTCCCTGAAAAATACCTTCTTTTCCGTCCCAGAAACCATTCCTTACATCAGCCACATCTTTTCTTTCCCATGTGTTCTGTTGTGTGGACAATGTATTGGATCTATCGGTTTCACCGCCGCAACCCTCTTCCTCGCCATCTCTGGTGTATGTGGAATCGTCTTTGTCACTGATAAAGGCTCCATCGACGTCCTCCTCTTTCGCTTCCAACTTCATTATCGTCGTCATGATCTCCAGTCTCTCCCTCATGGTCATTGACAAGGCACGACAAGAAGCTCTCGCGGACGCTTTGAAAGCCAACAACCAGAAATCCGCCTTCATGGCGTTCCTCTGTCATGAGCTTCGTAACCCCCTCCACGCCATCCTCAACATCAACGTCTTTCTCAAAGAAACACCACTCTCACCGGATCAACGTCAACTTTTGCAAGCCATGTCGATCGCCAGCACCTACATGTCTCAAATCATCAACGACGTTCTGGATACATCGAAATTTGAGGCTGGGAACGTGACATTTGCGAGGGAGCCCGTGGACGTTGGTGGCATATTCCGGCAAGTTGCTCTTCAGACTCGAGAAGATTTGAGGACACGTCATGTTACCTTTGGAATGCACACTGGGACGATACCAAGATGTGAGGGGATGTTGTTTCATACGATGAAATGAGGTTTAAGCAGTTATTGAATAACCTTCTCGCACATGCTATTAAAGTGACGCCGCCGGGTGGACGGATTGATTGTGGGTTATGGTATGAAAACATCAGGACCGTTACAACGTTGCTGGGACGGCAGGGGACGACATGTACGATTTGCTTGGAGGTGACGGATTCGGGACCTGGGATCCCACCTGACGTTGCGGCCATCATTTTTAAACCGTTTCAGATGAGCGGATTAGAGACGTCGCAGGAGTACAGTGGGACGGTTAGGACTTGCCATTTGCAAGCAGATTGTGGAGTCGATGGGGGGGACGATTGTGGTGATGCCGAGGAGGGGTGGAGGGGATGGATCGAGTTTGTGGTCAAGATACCGTTGTTGATGTGTGGGGATGTTGAGGGTTCTGGGGAGACGACTGGTTCATGAGGAGGAGGGTGTTGAGATGGAGGTTGTGTCGGAGCAGGCCAAGAAACCACATACGGGGATTGGCGCGAGTCCAGGGTTCACACCGGAGACTCCGTGGTTGACGCAGCTGTGAATCGGGAACCGGTGCTTCCATCTCCAAAGGGTTCTCCTCCACGTCTCCGTCTCCACTTCATGAACGTTCATTTCTCTCCACCCCTCATCCCGATCATGTTGTTGTTTCAATGGATGAGGACATAACGGAACTCGTGGATGCATCCAACACGCCAGAAAATCCACCACATCTGGAACGTGAGGTTGTGGTCATCGCGCCTCCTGGAAATATTCGATTCTCACCTGACGTCAGCCCATGGGAACCTACACCCCAAAACCCTCAACCTACACAAACAGACGAGTCAAATCCCCTCCACGAAATCCTCATCCCCTCCTCGCCACACCCCCCCACATCCCTCCCCATCTCACCCCCCTCTCCATCAGACAACCGCGCCATCCTCATCGTCGACGACTCCTCCATCAACCGCAAAATCCTCGTCCGTCTTCTCCGTCGCGCAGGGGTCACCCGTCTCATCGATGAATGCGTGAACGGGTTAGAAGCCGTCAAAGGTTCGTGATCAACCCGGATGCTATATTGGTGTTTCATGGACCTCCAAATGCCTGTCATGGATGGAACGGAGGCGACGAAATTGATTCGGGAGATTGAACGAGGACGGGTGGAGGGAGATGGATGCCGATTGTGGCGGTGACGGCGAGTTGTGTGGGAGGAATGTTGAAGATGGAGTTTGGGTTTACGGCGCTGGCGCCGAAACCGTTTTTGAAGGCGGACGCGGAGAGGATTTTGAGGGAGTTTGAGATGGGTGATTGGAGGTTGATCGTTATATATTGTTGGTTTTTATCCTCGGGTTTTGATTTACACCCATTATATTTCCTTTATGTATAGTGTTTTTGTTTTTGTTTAAGTAAATATATATAAAATATTTTTATAATTATGATCGTCAGAGTGGAGTTATCTTTCAATGTCACAAAAGCGCACGGTAGACGACAGTAGTGCAGGGGAGGTATTTGGAACTTTTAATTCAAAGCGCATGCATCACCATCAACGAGGGGCTTGTTTTTTTTTATGCGGAAGTTACCGGAGTTCGCTTTCTAAATGCGTTAGTGAATGGCAGAATTTCGCCACCGTAAGCAAAAGAACCCGTTCATTCACCAACAGTGTTTTTGCGACTCCGAATGACGCGATATGTATGGGCTGGTAAAGTGTCGTTGCGAGACGAGAATAGAGGCTATTCTTTTAAAGGAGAGAAGTCAGTTTTTTCATGGTATGTCACAGGGTGCTATTTCTTTAAGAATTCATTCACGGTTTATTTTTTAAAAATACATTCTGTAGGTGATGAATGCAAAAGTCAAGCTGCTTGATTTCCAACAAACTTGCATTCGTTCACTTCAAAGCTTCCGCGACCCGAATCGTTCTAGACTTCATCTCGGTACACTCTAATCTAAGATTAGCCATTTTAAGAAACTAAAACGGGTGTCACTACTCAAATAGGAAGGTTTGGAATGTGAGTCATATCTCGGAACGTTTGGGCCTTTCGGGAGACATGGGTGGAACTTTGGGATTGGAATATTTACTTGAGGGTCCTTTCTTCTCTGCTTTTTTCCGACTGATGGAGGTAGAAAGTCGATCGCTTTTCGAGACCATCCATCATTCACCGTCTCGATGCATGGACGAAAGCTGCCGCAATTGGCGCCAAATTGCATACGTCAACCCTCTCCCGTCATCCTCCAAGACTGATTGATTCAAACCCCATCGCCAACCTACACTTTGGCCCCAGTTCATCGCTTGTTAGTGATAATTACTTTTAGAACATGACGGTGCTTTTAAAATCGATCGTGTTGGCGCTCCATCTCTGTATTGATTAAAAACAGTTGCGGCAGAGGCGGACTCGTTGCCCACTTTTTTACATGTTTTAGATGGAGGGGGTACCCCGAAGTAGATGTAAGACGTGAATTTTTTTTTTATGAGAAGCGTACAGCTGGATTGTGATGGTACTTACAGACGCGGCTAATATATATATGATGGGCTGAGACAATGAAAACAAAAACCCAGCCAGGAAGGATGATATAGCACGTCGTCGCATG